>CM053787.1:387303037-387700537 GCA_028749045.1 Cupressus sempervirens | reverse complement strand
TATGATTTAGAGACTTAAGTTTTAGTGATATTTAATTAAGAACTATTAGAATGTTAAAGAGTCATGGATTGTGTACCTATGTTAATTGATTGATTTAATTGATCATTTTAATAAAGTTATAATCTTCTTATTTGAAGATTGATAATCGACTCTCTTATAATTTAAACAAATAATGATCCTTGATTTATGTTGGAAGTTGAAGTAACATTAAAGAAGAGTTATACGATTAGAATATGGATCTTAGTTAAATAAAGTGAATTATTTAATTGAGGGTCAAGAAGATTAGTTTAATGAGTAAATATTTATCCTTCAGATATTCTTATAATGTTATTTTAAATAATGAAAGAATAATGCTATCGAGGGAACAAATGGGTTGAATTTTAGGTCAAATGATTACTCTTATATACTTGAAGTATAATTGAAACAAAAACTGAAGCTCTACACTTAATTCAACTATGTAATTGCAGTAAACCAAAACATGTGTTTGCATTGTGTTTTCTCTATGCTTCTTGTTTTGGGTTTTGGGTTGACTAGTGTTGACCAGTCTTAGGTGTTACTAGAGGCTCGGGGGGTTTATGAGATTTGATGGCATGTTGATCTTATTTGGTCTCGATCTTTCTAAACCCAACCATGGTTATGTGATGAATGCTCTATGAGATGTTTGTATTTGCTCCTCAGTCTTCTTGAGTGAAGCTGAGTTATGTGTATCTGTGGCACTTGACTTAACCATTTTTGAGTCATCGATCAGTTATCCTTGGATTAATTTCCAATTTCCATGATGGGACTGAAATGTTATTTTATTTCTTGATGATGTCATATTGTGACATGTTTTGACTCAACCATTTTGGAGTCTTCAATCAGTATTACTTTGAGATACCTTTTTGGTTGCTTGTTAAGAACCAATGGATTTTGTGATTCATATTGGAGATTATATTTATGAGGTTTATTTTGTGGAGTTTTTATGTGTTCTTGGATGGGAGAACCATCTTATTATTAGGTTTCCTATTAAGGAACCGAGTTTGATCTTTATGAGTGTTGTGGTATGGGAAACAACTGTGGATTTATGTGCTTAAGAGAGGTTGTCTAGGTACATGACTATGGGAGTGGCTTGCATAGGGGTCGAGGGCCCAAAGTGGTCAGTACTAGGGTAACCTAATGCAAGTTATGTAATAAGTGATAATCTAGTAATTAAAATTTATGTGGGGAAACACACTAAAAAGATAAGTTAGAGATATTTGATCCACCCATGTCTTGAGTGCTTGTATAGACTAAGGATGGGAATGGGATGAGTCCCTCATCTTATTGAGAGGGCTTCTTGGTTTCCACATGTGTCATGTTGAGGGTCTAGGGTTTAGAGTAACCAGTCTAGGGTAACTCAACACTTGAGGGTCCGGGGTCTAATGAGAGACTAGTCCAAGGTAACTCAAGCAACCATGTGATGACACTCCCTAGTATGTAGCTTGAGTCTCCTCTATAGATTTTGTGTACCTCTGGTGGTGTACTTATTGTTGTGCCTCTGGAATTAGATGTCGATTTGTGATTGGAACCTTTGAGTTAGTATACTTTTAGGATTCTTGGACTTAGAAAGTATTTTATGCTATGTGATTTTGATAGCCTATTAGGGACTTGAGATTATCTCCTTAGCACAGTGGGAGTGGACCACTTAGGTTCCACGTGGTCGGGTGGTAGTGTTTTTCCACTCCTATCATTTGAGATCTGTCTGAGACATCGTGGCTGATGCATCCTTTATGATGGTGGATATGTATACTTTCATTGATGATTAGCATATATTAGATGATGCTATCTTATGCTTATATTTGCATGTTAGATTACTTTCTGTATATGATGTAGTATGTTTAGGTATGACATTCCTACTATGTTAATACCGATGATCTCTTCGATGATTTGGAATGTTACACACAGAGGGATGGCTAGGATCCATGATGGTCTAATGATGCTATTTACGGTTGGGAGGAACCGTGCACTTGTTATTTATGTTTGTGATATATGGTTATCTTTTATGATGGATGTTTATATCTTTTGTGATGATGTATCAAGTATTGTTTATGGTTTCATTTATTTTAATTGTATCATGCATTAGAGTTAGTATGATGATGTACTTTATTTATATGGATGTATATTCTTTTAAGCCTTTCATACCCTGTGACATGTGCAGTGGATGATTGAGCATTCAGAAATGTAATTTAAGAATGTTGGACTTTTCAGTATTATATCATGTGGATGTAGTATTAGAGGAATCATTAATACTAGTTGATTTAGATGTGATTCATCGTTAAGGGATCCTTAAAGAGTGTAACTTGTTATGTATGTTATGTTTACTTAAATTGATGCTAATGCTTCCGTTACTATGTATAAGTTGTAAATGGTTTATCTTTCATGTATAAAAAAAAATAAAAAATTGTTTAGGCAAACTTAGTGAAATTTTTGATTAATTCTTTGGATCCCTTGGCGGGGCATTACAATCAAAAAACAAATGATGCTGATTTGAAACACAAGACTTCCTTGATGATGGTCAAAAGCTCTATTGCTGATCATAAAGGTTCTTATTTGCAGCAGATGGTGAGTAAAAAGGGGATATTGATTGATTCTTTGTGGTGTCCTTTGGTGTTAGTCAGAAAGGATGATGGTAGAATTTCCATAAAGGGTAGAGATAAGGGTCATTTGGATCCTCAGACGAGAGAGGCATGATAGATTGGGAGGGCAAGGAATAGATATCCTAAATCTGATGTTTTTGTTGATACTAACATTTTGTATGCATGAAACACATGTGGCACAAGTGGAGGACTATTGGAGAAGAGTTGCAAGCATCCATCTATGAGAATGGGTGGCTTGAAGACAACTCCCCTTCACTCTTGTGCCCAGAGTCTTTTTCAAGGTGGGGTGTATGGTGCAAGAGCACCTCGCAAACATCTAGGTACACCTTGGATACAAGCAAAAAACAAGGATCATCAAAATCCCTAAAAGTGCATTGGAATGTATTGAAGCCTATAATGGTAATATGCAATGAATAATTTAATGAAAACATGAAAAGTCCTAAAGGTTTTGATACAAGATTTAGGCACAAAAATGATGTAAGGGTGGCCAATAGTGCCAATAAGGGATATAGATTGGTTAGAGGAATCAAATAGGTCCTAGGGGGTTCTTAGAACAAGTCCTAAATGGTAGAAAAATAATAAAGTAAGAAATAAAAAAATTTAATAAGGTTTTTAATTCAAAATTTGGATACTAATGGATATATCCTAGATTAGGAGGGAAACCATGTTTTGAATGTTTTAAACCTTTGTTATGGATTCCAACCACTGGAATATGGTTGGGGAAGTTGTAATCCATCATATATAGCCCAGTAAAGGCATAGGATTAGTAGGGAAGAGCATTGGTATGGATTTACCAACAAATGCATGGATTTGGCAATTAGAATGCAATAAAACTCCATTTTTTAGCATTTTAGCCTTAATTCTTTGCATTTAATTGGTTTCTTAGTGCTGTAATAATGTTTTGAATCTATTGGTATGATATCTAATCTATTTTTGGTGCATTAAGATAAGTAGGAATTTATTTTGCATTAAGAACTTTAAAGAAAATCTTGCAAGTTTTGGGCACTTAGGAAGCAATTGGTCATTCCATGGATGTAGGAATATGATTACCATGGAATGAATCTGAATTATTATGTAAATAATCCTTCTAACAATGATTGGACAGGGTTTTGCATGATTGGAGGCCTCTAATGGAGTTTGGGTGGCTGTAGGTAGATGAAATGCATGCCTAAGGTGTAGCAGTAGGAGATCTATCCATTGGAGGGGAATATTTTATGATATATTTTGTCTACACATGAATTAGATATGGTGATTCAACCTTTAGTTGACTGATATTCATTTGGGAGGTCATACATTGAGAAAGCCCTAGGTTTGAGGGTTTGTAAGAGGCCAAATTGGGGGTTTCTTACTTGTAGATGTTGGGCAATAAAATTTACTTAATTTTCCTTTGATTAGGTTAATTTGATAGGACTTTTGAAAGTTTGGAGCATTGGACGTATGGGTAGCATATACTTTCTTTGTGAAACCACCCTGTTTTATGCTTAAACAGGGTGCCTAGTTTGGGGATCTAGTTGTTGGTCCAAAACAACCTATATTGAGTTTGAGATATGTTAAAGAAGGCTGAAAAGGGTATCT
This sequence comes from Cupressus sempervirens, assembly GCA_028749045.1. Taxonomy (NCBI): domain Eukaryota; kingdom Viridiplantae; phylum Streptophyta; class Pinopsida; order Cupressales; family Cupressaceae; genus Cupressus; species Cupressus sempervirens. Next base: position 387,696,347 of record CM053787.1, on the reverse strand, counting down.
GAAAAACCTATTTTATATGAGAATTCCTTTGGATATTTTGGGAGAAAACTTGACATCTTTCTCACTGGAGACCTTGGTTGGGGGCAATTAGGCCTACTAGGCAATTTTGAGAAATTTGAGTGCTAGGATTGGGTTGTGTATAAAACCACTTGAAACCTCTTGAATCCATCTTATACAAGTGAAATACATCTGCCATAGCCATTGGGAGGGTGTCAGAGTTGTAGAAAGGAAAGTTGATATTTTGTGGGTTTGGGGAACCTTGTTACACATTTTCAAATTGTGAATTTGGTTGGGCCACATCACACTTCTCCACTACATCAACCTAGAATGGATGATTTTAATTAAGAAAAAAAAACCTAAATTCTATAGTTATGGAGATAGCATGCCAAAATCAACAATTTTCATTTGTGAGAACCTAAGTAAGACAAGAAGTCTAGGGTGTTGCTTCATATAGTGGCTAAATAAAAGAGTCTCCAATTGGCATACAAAGAAAGAAGGATTAAGAGGATGAATTCTTAAAGGATGAACATGTTGTCAAAGATGAAGAGGATGAGAGCCAAGCAAAATGGAGGACTGGATGTGAGATTTGTAATCTACAAGTGAGTTGTTATTGTTATCAAATCAAGTCATGTTATTACTCTCTAATAATTGTATCAGTTTGGATAAATATTTTGGATTAAGGTTGACCTAACAGTCATTAGTAAATCCTTTAATAGGGTGACATTATAATAGAACGTTCTAAAGTCCTCTAACAAGGCTCAATCCTAATAGTGTGATTGAAATCCTTTAACTAGGTCAAATTTAACAGTGTGCATTGTAACCTTTAATGGGGTTGGCTCCTCACATAGCTCACTTCAAAAGATTGAAAATTGGTAGCATGCTACTAGTGGTTTTTCCCAAATTGGGTTTCCACGTAAAATCATTTTGTCAAAATGTGTGATTGATTTTGTGATATTGCATGTTTACATTTCTACAAAGTTATTTTGACATAAGACAACAATATGCATATGTTTAAGATATTGAACCAATGCATGCATAAGAGGAAGTTGCAGTATTGAAAAGTTTTATTTTTACATTTGGATCTTGGATAATTGATTCACACCCCCCCCCCAAGTTATTCTAAAGTATTCCAACACATAGTAGGTTTCTTTTGAGTTCCCAAGCTGGGCGATACATATGGTATCAGAGTCCAAGTTTCTACATTGGGAACTTTGGGCATATTGTGCACCATCATATAACAAATAGTAAAACTTGCAACATGATTAAACAAAAAATTATCATTAGAAAACTTATACAACACAATTTGAACAACAAAAAATTGAGAAACAATAGAACTTTAAAAAAAAATGAAACTTGCATTCATAACATTAGGACTCTTTTTTTTGGTGATTGTACAATTTATCCTATTTTAGAGTTCTTCTTTGTCAAGTTATAATGATAAACCTTATTGCTTACAGACTTAGTTATGTAACAATAGATGTCTACTTGATGCTCAAACTCGTATGTACTGACTAAATTTTATTATGTATAGCATACTATCATGTGTGGGTGCTCTAACAAAATGTGAAATGATAAAGTTACTTGTAAAATTTGAAGTTAATTCATAGTATTTTCAATTATGTGAGATGCATCATACAAAAATAAGAATGGTATATTAGTTATTGTGAGTTATGCATTTATAGTATTGGGTATGTGTCTTATTCTATTAGGTCAATTGGGTCAAGGACTTAAGTCCCCAATTGGATAATGTATTACTTAAAAAAAATGAACCATTAGACTTGTTATGTTAGCAACATTTTATAAAAAAATGAGTTAATTTTTTTTTTCATTAGAGGCACCAATTATATTTTCATGCATTTTAAAAACTCAATCATTATAATAAATTGTTGAATGATTCCTAGTAAGGCTCATAAATACATGGAATGACATGAAAGATATTCATAATAGTCATTAACGAATAATCTTCCAATTTCGTTTAAAGTGGATTCTCTAATGCATCCAATACACTAGACCCTTGGATGTCATGAAGAAGTTACTCCCTAGAGTGTGGCTACCACTAGTCACTTTGTTATGTGCAACATGTTCTTGTGAAAATTTGTTTTTTGATTATTTATTATTTTATTTTATTTATGTGTTTTGAGTGGGCTAACATTGAATTTTTTAACTTCCTTATGCCTAGATTATTCACCTTACTCTCTTTTCGCTATCTATTTTGTGACACTGGTCACACTAGATTTATTGTTGAAAATTATCACGATGTTCTTTTCATTTATTGTTGAACTTGATATTCATCCACTTGGGTTTTCCTTTGATTTCTATGGTGACTATCTGAATGTTTGATATTGTTGGCCCTGTTGTGTGATAAGTATTGTTTCTATTATGTTCATTATGGACCCCTGATAGTGCATATAAGGGAGGACACAGTGAGAATGCATTTTCATTACATGTAGGAAGGAAAGTGATTTGAAACACATAGGTTGCATTAGTGCCACATTAATTATGATTGGGTGAATGTTGTATTAACTAGGATGGCATGACATTCTTAACTTATTATTCAAATGTAACCTTAAATTTTGGATGTCTTTTATGATGCTTATTGAATGTGAATCTAAACTTATTTAAGAAATTGTTATTTAGGTAGAATATTTGATCAATGTGGTTTTTAGTTTATGCTTAAACTAGAATCATATTGATCATAGTGGTTAGATGTGTCTACTTCGTAAGAAATATTGTATTAGTTTCCTATTTGACCCTTTTGTATGACATTGTAGTTTTAACTTTAAGTATCTTAGTAGTGATAGTCAACTTCCAAGAGTAAGCCTATTTTAAAGGGGGGGGGGATGTAGTACCCCTCCTTTACTATCATTGTAGACTTATATTATCGAAGTGTTATTTGACTCTTATGTACTGGACATGCTAGCCTTAACTTATATTTGAAATGTAATACCTTGTATATATGATAATTGATTATACTAGATAGTAATGGTTACTTGCAAAGATGATGTTTTAATTGCCCTTAATTAGTGAATGTAAATACGTTCAAAATGATGTCATATGATGTGTCTTCGGATGATATTCACCATATCTTCATAATGATGAATTGCATATGTTAAAATTTTATGATATTTATTATCATGCTTTATTAATTATATTTACCTCATACTTGCATGTGTATGGTATGTGTGTTTGTTTTACATTTTTGTTTGATGTGCCTGATGTGGTTAAGGGAGGGAGTCATAGTCACCTATGAGTCAGGATGTACACAATGTATGACTCCCCATAATTTCCAATTTAGATTAGATATAGATGCACATATATATGCTCATCTTTTATGCAAGTTGCAATTATTGGTCATCAACTTTCATAAATTGCCGGATGTGCATGCCCTATCACAATAACTCAATGGTAAGAATGGGGAGATAATGTTTAGGTCCAATCCTAGTCAAAGCCTTATTACTTTTCTTGAGAAGGATGACATTTATTTGATTGATTATGCTTTTTAAAACTTGTGAGTTTTTTTCTTTGTGCATGTTGTTTGATTTTGACTTTGGTCAGTTTTTCTTATGTTGCTTTTATGTGGGCTTGACAATGTGAATTGCTTGATAAATTATGTAATATGATGCTTGGACTAATATTATGATATTCTAATTATTAAATATTATTTAATTTAAAAAGAAAAATATTGAAGTATAATGATATTTAATTAATTGAGAAATTAATTAAATATATGCTTTAATTTAATTTAAATACTTAATGTAAAAGTTTGACTAGGAAATAGAAAAAAAAAGAATTTAAAATTCTTTATTTTATTTTTGGGTCAGTAAGAGGCCAAATACGATTGATTATTATGTGTTATGATTAATTATTGTTAATTATTGCGCGAGATTCAAACCCAAGACCTCTTTGATAAGAGGTTCACAATTTACCATTGTGTTGTAAGATCTTGCCTAAAAAAAGAATTAAAATATTAAAGAATAAATATTGATTTATTATAATTATTTAATTAATAATAATTGAATTAGAGTTTCATTAAATAATGGGCTTTGATCATTATTATTAATTAAAATAATAAATTATGATTCTAACAGTGTCATGCAAAACAAGGACGCAAAGTGTTAAAGTTCCTACCTAAGTATAGTTTTTGGATATGACAAGTGGCAATTTAGATAGTGTTTTATACATTGGATATGCAATATGATAAAGCATGTTGTGCAATTTTTTATTGTATTTCAATAATAGTTTACATTAGCAAAGCATCGACTCAATCATGTTATACAACTTGATAGAGCAAAAGTATGTTTCATAGCATATAAATGCATATACATTATTTCATTATACATATATGACACAAAGAGTGTACTTGGATATGAGACTTATGCATATACATTGTTTGATTGCATGCCTTACTTTATATTGACTAGTTTCTTTTGTAACTACCATTGATTATAGCTTGATATGTCATTATAGCTATCCATGATACTTGAAAATTCCATTTTGTACATGTTAGTATATTGTAATTATGTCTCATAATAACTTTCTTTTCATATTTTAAATAAATGCTAATTTGTGACTAGTCATATTTACCTTTTGTTATGAGAAATTGTTCAATCTCCATTTGTCACAATATGATTGATGGCATTGTTTTGGTTTAATGTGAATTGACCTTTCATGGTGAAATCTCGAAGGATAAAGATGAACTTTGATTTTTCCTATGTGTAGTCCTCAACTTTTGTGTCTTTCAGGCTTGATAGTAGTTGTTCAACAATGAACTTGTCTATTGAACACTGGATGATTTGTTTGTTTTTATTTGTGATGATAGTCTTTAGGTATAATGAATATACATATGGAACGTCTTGATTGCATCTATTGCAATGAGCTTATTTTTCTTCTAGCATTCCATAATCCTCAAATTTTAAGTTGCATTGGGAACAAAATGCATGAAATGGATTTGTAAATGAGTTGGCTACTTTGAGAACCCCATCAACCTAAAAGATATGTTTAGATATTAATGTAGTTTGTGTATGAATTAATTTGTAGTTGAAGTGCTGAATTATCCGAGTTTTCTTACCTGTAGTGTTGTTTGTTGCAATGCATTCAAGGCATCCAATGTTCTCTTGTCTTTTAGTGTACAGATGTATGTAGCAGTTCCCGTGTGTGAAATGTTCTGTTCATGTCATTTTGTTGTACAATTTTTCTAAAAAATAGTGTAGGAGTCTCACCTCTTTGTAATTGGATTGTTGTTTGCATGGATTCTTCTTGGAATGCAGAGTTGATTTGGAGCTAGTCATTGACAAGAGATTTTTATTTTCTACTTTTAGAACTCTGTACTCAATAGAAACATGACTACTATACATGTTGCATAGAAAGAAGGGGTGTTTAGTGTGCTTTTTACTTGTACTTTTTCATCATCATTGTTTCCATCTTTTATGTCAACAACATATTGGAAGCCTATTTGTCATCTTGCAACTATTAGTGCACCTATTGTACCAATGCCATAGGTACTTGTTCTTGTGAGTAGCTATTTGATTGTGGTGCTTGGTATGAATTTGTATTCTTGGCAAAGTCGTGGTATAGTTTCAATTGTGCTTGAATCCTTGAGCTTCAAGATGTAATCTGAATCTCCACAGTTAAAGGTTGTTTTGTGTCCTATTTGAAATCTTGACACTATAATGGATGTTCTTGGAACTATCTTGTTTTTGTACTCTTGTACGAGGTTCCCTATCACATTTAAAGTTATTGTCATTTCTCGTTTAAAGTCTGTCAAGTCTGTATGTAGCACCTCTCATGTTTTGTTTTCTCTATCCAATGTTGCTATATATATGCCAAGTATGTCTCCTTCAAAAGTGTTTCCTACTTTTCTTGCATTCAAGTCCTCAATTGATATCGCATTGGGGTTTCCTAGTTTTGACATGCACAAAGTATTATGGTGTTAGTCTAGTATTGTAGTGGTTTGATATTTAAAATTTCTTCAAATACTAGAAATTCATGTATTGATTGATCATTTTTCATGTGGGAATTCATGTAATTGGAGATGAGAAAATCTCGGTACCTTTTTGTTGTTTGCTCTTGCTTGACATGTGTTGCCTTTCCTATTCTTTTGCTTCCTTCTATTATTGTGTTGCATAGAAATATAGAACATTGAAATATATACTATTAAATTAGAGTTATTATCTTTGATACATAAAACTCTTAGGTGTAAGATGTATTTGTATTACTGTATGTGTTCTTCTATTTAATTTTTTGTTTGGTTGTCTATGTATTAGCAATCTAGAGTGGAGTATGGAACCTTATGAATGTAGCAAGGTGATCAGTCTGGCTTTGTAACAACAACATATATTACTTGAGTTTTTCTAGATGTGATCAACTAATGGGTTGTATACATTTTGTATTTTTTGTGTGATGTAATTCATATTGTGGTGTTGCATATACTTTTCAAGATTTTCTTTCCTAGCATTTCTTGTTGACATATCAATATTGAAATCGCCTAAAATGTATAGATTAGTCATTAGTTTGACATATGTGGTGACTTGAACAATAGTGGCATATTATTTAATGGGTGTGTTAGGTCTTGCATAAAGGTTACATATATTTAGTTCATTTCTTTTGATCAAATTTGTTATTGTAATAGATTCTATATTTGTTGTCTTGTATTTCTTTATCTTTGAAATGACTAGGGTTTTGTTGTCTAGAGTCATTATACCATGTATGTAGTAGGCATTGAAGTTGTTGAAATGTTAGAATTTGTCATTTATTTTAGGGACTTGAATGTGTACTTCTTGAATGCAAATGATGTTAGATGACATTATATCATAGTAATTAGTTATGTCATTTATGTGAGGCTTTAAACTATGTGTGTCTAGTGTGCATAATAGCATGGATGGTGTGTTATGAGAACATGTATTTTCATTCTCGAATTTTCATTTTGCACTTGATTGTAGGTGAGACATTTCAAGATGTATTCTCTCTTTGATTTTTTTTTTTTTTTTTTTTTTTGTGTTAGAGGTTTTAACAGAATAATGATTCAATTGTTTTAGTTCGTGAAAGTGTTGTGTATGTTAATCCATGTTGTCTAACACCTATGGGGTCAAAAGCTATGGCTTCCACTATAAGCTCTTGTGACCTTGTTCTTGCACATGCCATCTGTATAGGGAATTTTTTTTTGACTGATGCCTTTTGGATAGGTCAAATAATGCATAGTATCGGTACCTGGTCATTTTCAATTTTTCTGTATAGCATTGTACGAGTTTTTTGCATTGTTTTTGTCTGATTGTATTGTCATTAAATCTTATCCAAACTATGTCAAAATTATTATATTTTGTGTATGCTTTGAATATGCCATTTGATCCATTTACCAGACCATCTTTTGTGTTGTAGTTTCTTGCATATAGTTCTACCAAAATATTTGGTTTGAGATGAATTTGATGTGGTAGTGAAATTATTTGTATGTGTAGGTGTAATGCACTATTATTTTCATCATGTTTGTCAATGGCATTGAGGATAATCATTTCACTAGGAACTATTGCAAGCATTTTTGTATTATGAGCATCGACATTGATTCTTCTATAGAAAATGAATGCAATGTTGGGTCCAATGGTGGTTTTCTCATGCATTGTTCATTAATATAGTGTAGATCTTCATTTTTTTGCATGCCTATTCATATTTTGTTGAGAACATTAATGAATTTTTCATCCTTTTTCCTTACTGTACATGTTAACGAATAACTTTTAACATTGTCTATCCAAAAATTGTAAGGCATCAATTCTGACATAGTTGCTTTATTTTCAAATACGACTGTGTCAAGTAATAGTTTTGGTTGCTACAAGTCTTGGCAAAAAATTATAATGACATTTCAAAGTATACAGTGGGCATTTGTATTATCTCACGCAATCTTTTTTCAATGTAACATAGGAATGTGGCACCAACTAATGATATCTCATAAATGAGAAGTACACGTAACTGATGATAGTGCTTTGATATTGCATCTAGTATGTCGCTATTGAGTGGCAAGAAGTCAGATGTGATAAAAGGTATGTGGAATATTGAATATAATGTGAATCCACCTATGTTGTGTGCTTCTTTTCCTATGTAAGCCATTATTAGGCCCTTTGGTTTGTTGGGATCACTGTCAATGCAATTATTATAGATCCGAAGGAGAGCTTGGTATATAAATTTTGTAGTGAAAGTCTTTCCAATTCCGGCTCTACCTATCAAGAACAGATGCAATGGGTTCTTGCTATTTTTAATTTTTTTTTAAACAATATCTTTGACGATTTCTTTTTGTTCTCGATTTAGCATTTGCCTCAATTTGTGGTACTCATCGTTGTCCACAATTTGTGGATGATGGTTGATTTCAAATGTGTTATAATGTATATCACTTTGTATCTTGTTTACCTTGTGTTGGATGTCTATTTGTATGTCATATTGCTCAATATTCTTGTGTTTGTTGGCTGTGAGGGTTTGGCCATCCATGGCATCATTTTTAGTATCTAGATCCTTGACTACTTTTTCCATGTCACCCCATGCAAGAGCTGTGTTATGATTAAAATTTGCTTGATTAATTATGATTATTTGCTGATAGTATAAATGTGCTTGTTCTCATGATGCAAAAATTTGTTTCAATGTGCTCTCATTGATTGTAAATGGAACACAGAGTATTAGTTGTTCTCTACAATAATTTTCTATGTCCATGTGTTTGTTGAAGTTGATAAATCGTATTATACTCAGTTTTGCTTTTTGTGTGTATTTTGTACCCTTTTTGCTATACTTGGAGACAAATTCTACAAGGCATATGCTATGAAGGATTGGAGGTTGAGTTAAATAGTAGTCCACTAAGAATTTAGAGAGGACATTTTCTGACTCATCAGGTTCTTTAAGTAATTCTTTATTGTTTTTCAGTATAAATGTACGATTGTCATCATCTCTTGTGTCTATGAATATGCACTTTCTTGAGCTATGATTTAGTGGTAGTGATAGAACTATGTGTGTTGCCTGTTGTGAAGAGATTTGTTGTAAATTTAGTAGTGCATTTCCTAGCTTTGTTATCATTCGTATTGCATCGATACTATCTTGTTGGTGGTCATTGCATTTAAAAAAAATGTTTTTATCATTGTTTTGTCCACTTTTGTCATGTATGAGCTACAATACATTGCTGTAGTATATGCATTCAGTACAAATTGTGCATTAGTCTTGGCTCTCCATAGTTGTGTAATTCTCTTCACAAAGCTATTGTTCCAAATTTTTTATGGCTTTCATCGCAAGAAGAGCATTGATTGTTGTAGAGTTGATCTTAGAGCCAAGATATATTCTTCTTCACTAGTTCCAACTTCATCTAAGAACATTTGAAATGTGTATGATAGGTCATAGTTTTCCTTTTCTTATTTTGCAAAGATACTTGTTGCTTTTGAACTTACTACTTCATTCTTCTCTGACAATGGTTCAAGTATTATTTTCCTTTGGAGGGGTGGAAAAGGAAAATTTTATCTACATGAAATCTTTCTTAGTCTTCTACATCACTTTGTTTGGTGGTGCTTTTGAATTATATGAAGACTAGGCTCTATATGTTTAGTTATACAACTAATGTACTTGTCAATAAAGTCTGTGATGGATGTATTGTTGTCTATTCCATATATTGGTGCATTTTTCACCCAGAGTAGGAAAATATCATGTTCATTTCCTTGATTCCAGAATTTAGTTATTGAGAAGTAATCTACAACATTTCCAAAGAATGATTCATTAGTTAAAATTAATTTCTTCATTGCATCTATTCTATGCCTATAGTATCATACATAAGTCACTGGGTCTTTCTTTATCAGATTGAATTTGTCATCTTGTATTTCATACTCTGGTTGTTGTTCAATTTTTGATTGATGCACATTGCGCAATTGTTCAAGTGCACTTAATAGTGGATCCCAATTTTGTTCTACACTAGTAAAAGTAACAAAAAAGGTTGGAGGCCCTAGTTGGTGTATCATTGTGAAAACATTCTTCTTAAGTTGGTGTCTTTTGAAGTCAACGTATCCAATGTCTAATTTGAGAATTCTTTCCAAGTTGGGTTTTTGCTTAACATCTTTCTCTTGCAATTTGCATCCTTTCAATTGTCCCTTTCGTATTCTTATCCACATTGTGGAGAGTACTTGTTGTACCAATATCTTGATAATCTTGAAGAAGATATTTGTTGTGTGGTATGCAAAGTACTTTTTGATTGCAATATTTCCCATTGTGCAATCTTTTGGTAAGAAAATATTTGAATGATGTCTTCATCACGTGGTTTTCCAAAGAATAATGTGCAAAAATTCATTTCCTTAGCATATTTGTCCTTGAATATTCCAATTGGGTGGTGCTCTTGTGCAATTGTGATGTCAATTATCTTGTCTTGCATTTTATATATGGATCTAGATTTGGTGAATCCATCGACCAATGTTTTTGAAGACTCATTATGTTCTTCATCATTGTCTGAGTGTGTTGCATTTTCAATGAATGGAGAGGATGTTTCATCTTCGAAACTTGCATATGTGGTGCAGGAGCACATAAAGTACAAGAATATGAGAAAGTTAAGATTCCTTATTTGAGATATTTAAATCCATTTGAACCATTTATATTGTATTTGGGTCAAGTTGTAAAGGCTATGAATCCATTTTGTCAAAAATGTAAAAGTTGCATAAAAGTTGTAAAATACAACTTGGAGAAAGTTGCTAAAAATACAAAAATGATGTAAAAAGGTATATGAATAGTCTTGGGGGTAGTTAAGAAGTCTTCTAACTATAAAATGGATATAAATACCATTGTATGGTCAAACCAAATCAATTTGGAGAAGAGGAAATACTTTGATACATTTTTGGTGCATTCTATTGTTGTGGTTTTGATTGGTTTTTTAGTTTTAGTGTGGTTTTCAGGCCTTGTACAGCCTTTTACAGTCTAAAAATTATATAATATAGTAATTGATAGATATAATGATGAATCCTCCTTCTCATGCTTTTAGTTTGGTTCAATTTTATGAAGAAATGAATAAGTTATGAGCATTTTGGTGAAAGTGGGTATTTGCAGATTTGAGATTCCCTGAATACAGTCATGTTGCAGCATGTGGTACAGACTAATTTTGGAGACTAAGTAACTCTATTTATATTAATTGGAAATATATGTGAACTATATTTATTTTCCAATTTTTTTGAGTCATTTTCATTCATATTTATGTAAGTTATGTTCATTTTAATGAAGACTGGTTGTTATGGATCTCCATTGAAGTTATAGGACACAATTGGTTCTCGTGGAATGATTTATGAATTTTAAGAATTAATGGCTTATAGATTCAGAATCTAGACTCAAATAAGGTTGAGTGAAAATTGGAATGGTTTTATTTGGATTCATTCTGAGAAATTTATTTGATGTCCTAAGTAGGGCTACTGGTTTTGCTACTGATTTATGACAAAGATAATGGGTCTACATGCAGAGACTATAACTTGTAATGGGTTTATTATTTTTGGCTTAGATTTGTATATGTTTTATTATTCCTAATTTGGAACAACTCATCCAAAGGGTTTTGTAATACAATGTTAGGACTGAAAGTTATGAGTAATTTACTCATATGTGGAAATTAGATTATGTAAATGGAGAAAGGTTGATGTTTTAGTGTTGGAAAATACCTTGTTTTACCTTGTAAGATGCCTCTAATTATGGAGTTTATTTAATGGATTTTTAAAGGATCAGAATGTATCCCACTGATTGGTTGATTCATAAGATGCTCTGCATCAAATTGGTATCAGAGCTTGAAGATTTTGAATGTGTGGGTAGAGCGCCAAGCGAGGCAATCCACACTAGGACATTAGAGATTTGGTATTTTTTCTATTGATGAGTTTTGGTTGCAAGGTTCTTATCAATCAAAGATTTAGTAAGAAAGTGTGTGTGTGGAAGACCTAAGGAGGGGTCTTAATATTGTCTCCATCAAGATAAAGTTGGGTAGAAGGTGTAAAGAGAGAAACTAGTAAGAGAGGGTGGTAGTGCATCTTCCAGGATCTTGGATGGGTAAGATGGCAATAGGTTGGTAGTTGTGTAATAGCAAGAGGAATGGTGGATTTATGGAACCTTTGTATGACAACCATTAATGCTCCACTGATAAGAGTATTTGAGAAGATGATTTCAAGGATAGTCCTATTTCCTTAAGGGAAAATATGATGGTCTTAAAGGCATGAAGAGGCAAACAAAAATGAAGGTAAAGGTGAAGATTTTTGGTTTGATTTTCCTTTTACAAGTTATTGGTTCCATGTTTCCAAGAGACTTGGAAACTTTTCAAGGTTGGAAGTATGGTGTAGGAGCACCTAAAGTACAAGAACATGAGAAAATTAAGATTCCTTATTTGAGATATTTAAATCCATTTGAGTCATTTATATTGTATTTGGGTCAAGTTGTAAAGGCTATGAAGCCATTTTGTCAAAAATGTAAAAGTTGCATAAAAGTTGTAAAATGCAATATTGAGAAAGTTGCTAACAATACAAAAATGATGTAAAAAGGTATATGGTTGGTCTTGTGGGTATTTAGGAAGGATTATAACTATCAAATGGATATAAATACTATTTTATGGTTGAACCAAATCAATTTGGAGAAGAGGAAATAATTTGATACATTTTTGGTGCATTCTATTGTTGTGGTTTTGATTAGTTTTTTAGTTTTAGTGTGATTTCCAAGCCTTGTACGACCTTTTACAGCCTAAAAACCATATAATATAGTAATTCATAGATATAATGATGAATCTTCCTTCTTGTTCTTTTGGTTTGGTTCAATGTTATGAAGAAATGAATAAGTTATGAGCATTTTGGTGAAAGTGGGTATTTGCAGATTTGAGATTCCTTGAATATAGTCATGTTGTAGTGTGTGGTATAGACACATTTTGGAGACTCAATAACTCTATTTATATTTATTGAAAATATATGTGAACTATATTTCTTTTCCAATTGGTTTGAGTCATTTTAATTTAGATTTATGTAAGTTATGTTTGTTTTAATGAAGGCTAGTTTTTATGGATCTCCACTGAAGTTACAAGACACAATTGGTTCTTGTGGAATGATTCATGAATTTTAAGAATTAATGTCTTATAGATTCAGAATCTAGACTCAAATAAAGTTGAGTGGAAATTGGAATTGTTTTATTTGGATTCATTTTGAGAAAGTTATTTGATTCCCTAGAAAGGGCTACTGGTTTTGCTCCTGATTTATGACAGAGATAATGGGTCTACATGCAGAGACTATAACTTGTAATGAGTTTATTATTTTTGTCTCATATTTGTATTTGTTTTACTATTCCTAATTTGGAAGAACTCCTCCAAAGTTTTTTTCAATAAAATGTTAGGTATAAAAGTTATGAGTAATTTACTCATTTGTGGAAATCAGATTATGTAAATGGAGAAAGGTTGATGTTTTAGTGTTGGAAAATACTTTGTTTTACTTTGTAAGATGCCTCTAATTATGGAGTTTATTTAATGTATTTTGAAGGGATCAACATTTATCCTATTTATTGGTTGATCCATAAGATTTTATGCATAAAATTTCTATTAGAGCTTAAAGATCTTGAGTGTGTGGGTATAGCGCCGAGGGAGGCAATCCACACCAAGACCTTAGAGATTTGGTATTTGTTTTGTTGATGAGTTTTAGTTGCAAGGTTCTTATCCATCAAATATGTAGTAAGAAAGTGTGTGTATAGAAGACCTAAGGAGGGGTCTTAATATTCTCTCCATCAAGATGAAGCTGGGTAGAAGGTGTAAAGAGAGAAACTAGTAAGAGAGGGTGGTAGTGCATCTTCTAGGATCTTGGATGGGTAAGATGGGAATAGGTTGGTAGTTGTGTAGCAGCAAGAGGAATGGTGGATTTATGGAACCTTTATATGGAAACCATTAATGTTCCACTGATAGGAGTGTTTGAGAAGATGATTTTGAGGATAGTCCTATTTCCTTAAGGGAAAAGATGATGGTTTTAAAGGCATGAAGAGGCAAATGAAAATGAAGGTAAAGGTGAAGATTTTTGGTCTGATTTTTTGATGGTGACACAACCCAAGAACAAAATGGACACAACAGAAAAGGGAAATTGTATTAACTGAAAAATAAGCTAGTACATTCAGTACAAAGAAAATAAAATTCAAAACATGTCCTAAGGGCTTACAAAAGCATAATGTGGAGATTATTTCTCCTTTCAGTACCTCCTCTCAAACTCCACTCTGAACTGCCTTTTACAATGCCAGAAATCTCCTTAAATAGACCCCAGAGGGTTAAGGACTAGGATTACATTCTAGAAAGTGCTAGTAGGCATCGACCAACCAAATAGAAGGTTCCAGAAGCTGTGTTAGAAGTCGATGCAAATCTAGAAGAATCCAGAAATGGTAACCGAACTTCTGGGAGGCATAACTTTTGAACCGTAGCTCTGATTGACGAACAGTTTACATTTTTAGAAAGCTCTCAAAGCACTCTATAGCCTTATGGACAAGATTCACTTGTACTCCAATTTTTGTCCCTTTTTGAGGTCATTTAATGCCCCTAACCTGACTTTGAAGCATTCTTAGGAGGTCTCCACAACCTAAAAAACTGCAATAACTTTCAAACCATGGGGCCTTTTGACCTGATTCTTTTTCTGGAATGCTCTAAATTAAAATTACATTCATCTAGCCAATTTACACCTCCTAGTTCACCAAAATGATGGTTCAATTACATACTCCTATTTTTTCAAGATTTACACGAACACTGATAGTGGAACTATGAGAGTTGGAACCTTTGTTTGGCCCAAATGGGTATCCAAAAATGAAAACACATGAAACATAAATTAAGTCTAAGTATATTTTTTTGGGTGACACAGGATTTCCCTTATATCTTTGGATGCTCCTGCATCATTTTTTTTTGCAGGTTATTGGTTCTATGTTTCCAAGAGACTTGGAAACTTTTCAAGGTTGGGAGTATGGTGCAGGAAGTACAAGAACATGAGAAAGTTAAGATTCTTTATTTGAGATATTTAAATCCATTTTAGTCATTTATATTTTATTTGGGTCAGGTTGTAAAGGCTATGAAGCCATTTTGTCAAAAATATAAAAGTTGCATAAAAGTTGTAAAATGCAACATTGAGAAAGTTGCTAACAATACAAAAATGATGTAAAAATGTATATGGTTGGTCTTGGGGGTAGTTATAAAAGGATTTTAACTATAAAATGGATATAAATACCATTTTATGGTCGAACCAAATCAATTTGGAGAAGAGGAAATAATTTGATACATTTTTGGTGCATTTTATTGCTGTCGTTTTGATTGGTTTTTTAGTTTTAGTGTAGTTTCTAGGCCTTGTATGGCCTTTGTACAGACTAAAAACCTTATAATATAGTAATGGATACATAGAATGATGAATCATATTTCTCATGCTTTTGGTTTGGTTCAATGTTATGAAGAAATGAATAAGTTATGAGCATTTTGGTGAAAGTGGGTATTTGCAGATTTGAGATTCCCTGAATACAGTCATGTTGCAGCATGTGGTATGGACACATTTGGGAGACTCTGTAACTATATTTATATTAATTGGAATGATATGTGAACTATATTTCTTTTCCAATTTTTTTGAGTCATTTTCATTTAGATTTATGTAAGTTATGTTCATTTTAATGAAGACTAGTTTTTATGGATCTCCATTAAAGTTATAGGACACAATTGGTTCTTGTGGAATGATTTATGCATTTTAAGAATTAATGGATTATAGAATCTAAACTCAAATAAATCTGAGTGGAAATTGGAATTATGTTATTTTGATTCATTTCAAGAAAGTTATTTGATGCCCTAGGCAGGGTTACTGGTTTTGCTCCTAATTTATGACAGAAATAATGGGTCTACATGCAGAGACTATAACTTGTAATGGGTTTATTATTTTTTTCTTAGATTTGGATATGTTTTATTATTCCTAATTTTGAACAACTCCTCCAAAGGGTTTTTCAATAAAATTTTAGGACTGAAAGTTATGAGTAATTTACTCATCTATGGAAATCAGATTATGCAAATGGAGAAAGGTTGATATTTTAGTGTTGGAAAATGCTTTGTTTTACCTTGTAATATGCCTCTAACTATGGAGTTTATTTAATGGATTTTGAAGGGATCATCATGTATCCCACTGATTGGTTGATTCATAAGATGCTCTACATCAATATGTCCTTTCATTATCAACATTAATCTCAAGAGCTTCTTTCCAATCATCTTTTATTTTAACATTTTCCATTATGGATAGTGGTGTACTTGTGAGTTTTGAGAGTGCTTGCATCATTACATTTGGCCACACCATTCCTATTTCAAATGCATTTTTGTATTCTAGGTGCCTTTTGAGAGCAATGATAATAGTTGTTGTGCTATTGGTTGCTTGTGGTAGTGCCTTTTGTATGATGTTCATGTTCACAGGAACATTGATAATAGAACATGTCAGTCCCACTTGTGATCTTTTGTATCCCAATTTCCATATTTGAGCAAATGAAATTCTCACTAACACTAGCCATTCTTCTAGTTGTGACAAGATTTACACATCTTGTATTGGTTCATTAATTCTAATATTTTTTGGTGTATTATATGTTGGGAGCTTGAAATGTTTTAATGCAAGCAAGCATGTTTGACAGATGAAATTATTCGGCTCTTCGTATTTTATTTGCATCAGAGTATAATAGTTGTTCTTTTCCTTTTGTTTCATTGGTCTAATTTCTTTCATGAAACACAATAGTTGACAAATTGAGCACGTGTGTTTTGGTGTATCCTAGATTGTTGTTTCAAATATATCTATTGGTGACAATCCAATTTTTTTTTAGTAGATGACACTATCATGTCTCTTTTTTTTGGCCTTTGAATTCTAGATGTGCATGTTCACTTATTTTGAGTGTTCTTGCTTCAATTTGCATCATTCGTTGTATTATTTTGTGTATATCTAATAAATTTCTTAAGATGACATAGTCGAAGTACATTTGTTGTATTTTTTATAGTATTACTTGGAGAATCTCTAATAAATCTGTTGAGGTGACATAGTCAAAGTGCATGCTTTCTATTAGGGCTTTCTAGTTTGATATTTCTAATGTGCACCTTGTCATGTCCTATATTATTTTTTTTTGCAACTTCTGCAATGTGTTGTGCATTATGCTCTTTTATAAATCTCTTCAGTTTGTTGTATCACATATGTGCTCGATGAATGACTCTTTCTGACTGTAATCTCAGTAGTGGTTCAAAG
The DNA here is from genome assembly GCA_028749045.1 of Cupressus sempervirens. Classification (NCBI taxonomy): domain Eukaryota; kingdom Viridiplantae; phylum Streptophyta; class Pinopsida; order Cupressales; family Cupressaceae; genus Cupressus; species Cupressus sempervirens. The sequence continues at coordinate 387,679,134 of CM053787.1, read as the reverse complement.
TGACCAACAGTAGGATTTGTGTCATGAAAGAGAATTGAGTATGCTTCTTCTTGTATTGATTTATTGAAGTGCAAGTGCTTTCTTCCTATTGTCATTGACCAAATGCATATTTGTATTTTTAACCACTTGGATAACCAATGAATGCAGAATATATCTCCACATAGTCTAGAACTTCTCCATTGTGTATGTTTTGCTTTGCAGAAAGTCACATTCTATGCAAAAATGTTTTTTGATCATGTACTCAGTGCAGTTCATATAGAGTTTTTGGATGAAGTTCTGTACTATATGAATTCAATGCTTTTGATTCACCTTCTTGTTTGCATTGTAAGAAGTAATCAATGGTCCCATTTCTTAGCTCAAGTGATGTATATCTATAATTTATTAGGAATTCCAAGGAGTCAAATAAGCAATCTTCTATGTTGTACTTGAATGTTGGTACTCTACATAGTCCTTCATTCTCTAGTACAATGTCAATACTGCAAGCTCTATCTTGACCTGTTGGCTTGTAATGCTTTAGGTCTATAATTTCTATTTCATTTTGTATCATTTTATTTTTCAAGAAGGACTAGTACCACCTCGGTTTTCTTGTCACTTGTATACTTGCGCAATGTTTCTTTTCTACATGCAAATATTTCTTTCCAACATGACAAGATGCATCTTTTCAATATACTATTTTTAGTTATCTTGGATTATTTACTTTGATTTTTCTATTCTTTAAAATTACACTTTCCATAAGAAACCATACTATACATTGCAATATTTAGTCCCACTTATTCACAAGTATCTAGTATGGAACAATTCAACTTTCATAGAACGATTTAGATTTGGATTATGGTTATCATGACAAGAAAAGTGTACTTCCACATTGATATTTTTATAGAGGAATAATTGCATACACTATTTCACAATCATAAATGTAACTTGAAGACATGTAGGTAGTACAAAAACTTGTACTTCTTATCTCTTCTACTATTGCATATTCAAAAAAGATATACTATGATACTAGACTAAAAAACACATAACATGTTGCATCATTAGAATTCGTTGATGAAATATTTAGAAAACAAAATGCTAATAGAAAAAAAAAGTAGCAAATACAAATGTTGATATTCCTCTTGTTCTTTGGTCGTGTCTCCATGTTATCTTTATGATTTTTTCACCTTTCCTCTTCACATCACCATTGCAATATTAAAAAATCATTGATGAAGTTCCCATTTATTCACAAGTATCTAGTATGGAACGATTCAATTTTCATAGAATGATTTAGATTTGGACTATGGTTGTCATGCCAAGAAAAGTTTACTTCCACATTGATATTTTTATTGAGGAATAATTGCATACACTATTTCACAATGATAAATGTAACCTAAAGACATGTAGGTAGTACAAAAACTTATACTTCTTATCTCTTCTAATATCACATATTAAAAAAAGATATATTATGATACTAGAATAAAAAACACATAACATATCTTCTTGTTGCTATTTTTTTTAGATGTTAAAACAGTGCTAAAACTACTAAGCGACAAAAGGCTTAATACCTAGATATCAGTAAATACACAACCTAAAGAATAGCCAATTCTCATTGTCACTTGCATATGCAAAGTACTAGGACCCAACTTCAACAAAACCTCAGACAGTTTTCTACTCTTTTGGCTCTATAAAAACCAGGGTGGGTGTACCCCGGGATGGTTAAAAAATGGAACAATTGTATGAGAATTATTCTTAGTTTCATTTTGATTCTCATTTCTAAATCCTCAAACATATACATAACTCTTACCAAATTGGTAAACACATCCCTTGAACAGATATGGCCAAGAAATCATCTATAGATCTGTAGATGTTTTCAACAGCAATGGCTAAATGAAGCTAAAACATTCCATGCAGGAAAGTGCTGGCCAACTTTGAATATCTTACAGGAAATAAAAGTAAAATTTGATTTTATGATGTATTTTGAAAAAATCAGTCATAATATACTTCTCTTTTGGCTGAAATACTTTCGATCAGTGCCTAATCCATTGGGGTTCAGAGTCTATAGTAAATTCTTAGATCTAATTTGTTGCTTTGCAACAAATTCTTATCAGAATTTATCATTCAAAAATCCTTTTCAATACCTAAGCAATCTCATCACATTCATCAGAGCCCTTATTTAATCCATTGAATTAACAACAATAACAAATGGATGTACAACCCTACTATATTGCAATCAATTGCATAAGCTTTTACTCACACAACATCAAGGTAGCTAAGTATTTAAAAGGAGACAAAATTCAGAAAGAACTGATATGGGGACAGTTCATAATTTGTATTCATTTCTTTTGAAAATGGTATATCCTTTACAATAGACCCAGAAAGACCTTCAGAAAAGAAGCACAGTTCTTTCTACATTCATGTATTCTCAGAAATTTTGACAGAAAAGTATACTACAAACTTGCTTTCCAAATGTTTGGACCAAAAATAGGACTAAGCACAATACTTAGTAAAAACAGAATTCAGACCATTCTTTAGCCTTGGGATCTCACTTAAATAGTGTGAGATGCAACAAGCTTCAAGCTAAAGAAGGTGACAGGTGTCCTTTCAAAAGAAAGACAAAAACAAAATAACAGAAAGATTAACAACATTTCTTGGCGGGTCCCTTTCTGTTATGCTTCTGAATTGTTGAGACAAGAGCACGATCTGACCTTACAATCATTCTTCACTTTCAGAGTATATACCCATGAGGTCTGTAAGTGATGTATCATCTTCTGTTACCTGCAAACTCACTTTAACCTGGGGATTTTCCATGTCATCATTGCTGATTACAAGGGTAACTATTACTTTTGCATCTTCTTCCTCATTGTCTCTTGACATCTGTTCACTAAACTGATTTTTCCACTTATTAAAAGTATCATCATCTGGCCAATCAAAACTTAGAGTTTCTCTTTGTATCTTTATTAAAGAATTTGAATTTTCCTCTAAATCATCAAATTCTTTTCTCATAGCAATATAATACAATTGTACTTTTACCAGCTCCTCGTTTGTCTTTGCCCAAAACCAATGGCCAGTCTCACTGATGATGTTTATTATTCTGTTATCGAATAATTTATCCATTTCCTTTTTCCATTTTTCTTTTTCCTTTACTGTATCAACAGATTCTAAAGCACAAGGAAATAGGGTGAATTTTTCAGCAAGATATTTTGAAAAACAGAGTATCAATCTTCTCTATAAAGAATCTCTTTCATTCTCAAAATTTTCTAACTTATTCAATAAATCAAAAATCTTTTCAACTTGATGATAAGGCATTTGGACTGCAGATATACATATAATTGTAATATCATTATTTCTCTGTCTCCATTTCTGTGCAAGAGAATTTAGTCCATCCTTTTCTTTATTCAACTCATCCATGAGGTTACAATCCTTGTCAACTGATCATAACAAGTGGACCATTGTATTTTATCCCTCAAATATGTCACACCCTGCTTCCATTTTTCTTCCTGCTGATTTCTAAATTCTATCTGCCACTCATGTAATTTGGTTTTTTCTACTTCAAATTCCTCTGCAGTATAGAATTGGGGTCTTTCAGGGGTGTTTGGTATTTCAATGATAGGGGTTAATCCAACAGATGATTGTGGAGGATATGCAATTCTCAGTGTACTGGATTCTCCCACTTTCCTTTTTCCAAGTATCTTCTCCAATTGAGATACCCTGTTTTCCAACTCAATTCTCCTTTTTACCTCTTGATTATAAGCATCCACCACTATTTCATATTTACTGTGCATATCAATCATTTCCTTCTCTTCTCTTTCTGTAGTGGCCAAGGCAAATTTAGAATAATCCACATTCATGTGGGCTGCCTGTACATTTGAAGTATCAACAACTCTCCTTACAATGATACTCCCTGTTAGTCCTAAATCATCAGGCTGTGATGAAGTAGTCCTGGATCCTCTTCTCAGGGACCACATAACAAGGGCAGCGTGATCATTGCTGAATGCTGTACCCAAGAATTCCTCTTTATTTGGATCCTGTAGTCCTAAATTATTTGATACAGAATTAAAAATTAATGCATCAGCAATATCCCAATTGGGCAATAATAAAATATTTGCATTTTTTGCCATCTGTCTACCCTCATCAGGGGTTATATTTTGGAACTCTTGCATCATTTGTTCCTTTATTTGATTTTGAATGGAGGCCTCATCCATTTCTGGATGCTCTGTTTTCATATTCTTACACCTTTGCTAAAAAATGTGCATGTTTACCCTCCATGCAAACTGATGGAAAGCCCTAGATCTTACAAAACTGTTATCAGACAAAAAATGTTGACTGGCTTGTTCCAAAACAGGGTCCAATTCCCTTCCTCTGAAATCTGCTACAGTTAATTCAAAACTTGGCACAGGAGGTTCCCTTCATCAATTTTTTCTTGTGTAACAAAAATTTCTCCTTGTGACCCCATTTGTTCAAATTGCTTATTGGTGAGCTGCTCTTCCTCAATTCTCATTGGAGTTTGAGAAGGTGAGTAACCTTCATCAGGGGATTCTTCTTCCCTTATTATTTTTCTTCTTTTGGGAGAAGGTTCAGGGGGTCTTTCTTTTAGGACAGTACTGGTAGATTCAACTACTTGTTTTTCTTTGTGTACAATGGGCATCTGCTGCCAAACAATAGTATATCCTGTCTTCTTTCGTACCACCAGTGGACCCATTCCAATGTTGGGGGTGAAACCCAATTTTCTCATAACCTCTCTGGCTTTATCTAGAAAAGAATCAATAAAATGCTATTTCTTCTCATTCATTACTTCCATTATCTCAGAGAAAGTACTCATGAGCTTATTTATCTTATCTGCATTGGTTGCAGCATTACTAAGAGGACTGTAATCTTTTTCAAAACAATTAATAAAATCCAAATTTTTTTAATAGACTCTCCATTTTTCTTTTTTATTTCTTGCTCATGGAGAGAATATTCATTTCTTATTATATCTTCAGGAAAATAGAATTCATGCTGAACTGGACGAAGCTTGATTCTAAGTCTAAGAGTAGAGTTAAAGAAACCTTCTGTATCACAAAAATGAGCATGAGACACTGCCATCTTATATTGATCCAAAATTTTGTGGAGAAAGATCCACCCTTCTTTAGTTATCACAAATTGGTGGGCTATAGTGCAAGTAGGAAAAATTGATCCTGTTCCCCTTTTGTGCAAAAAGGTCTCCTCCACTCCTCCCAACTGCCACAAAAATTCAGCTATCCCTACCTTTAAAGGTATCTGATAGGGTAGTACATGGGGTGTTCCTTTGAATCCATAGACCCTAATGACAGTTGAGACTAAATATGGGATAATATCTTCCCAATTATGTGAAACTTTTAGACTATGGGGTTTGTCCATAGGCCTAACAAGATGCATTAGTGCCTTAGGAATTCTGGGATTATCACTCAATATGAGGCATCTTAGTTTGGAGGCAAAGTGCCTATCAAATCTAACAAAGCTAGCATTTTCTGCTTCCCAAGTCATGTCTGCACTCCATAATCGGACTGGCAGTGCCTCCCCCTCTTGTTCCCTATTTAAAACTATTTCTTTACCAAAATAAGTGGCCCCTTTAAAAAGAAACATATGCATCAATAGGGAGTACTGACCCCAAACCTTTTCCACCTTGCCCTTTGCAATCCCCACCAATCCCTGGTGAATCTCATTAGCCAAGTAAGATGCAAAATCAAAAATTATTTCCACACCAAAAGAGGAGATTTGGGTGATCATATACATGAAGCTCACCGGAATAAAATCTTCTTCGCCCTCTCCGAAGACTCTGCACAGGGTCCTATATATCTCTACTGCCCTGGCATTAAAGCATGATTTCTTGAATGGTTCTTTAGAAGACGATGTTATGGTTGGGAGGCCTCCAATTTGGCCTATGTGGGCTTTCAGTGCACCTTGTCTAACTACATCCCTTTTGGACATATATTCTTTTTCTAACTCTATCAAATTAATGGGCACATGATACACAGTGAGAGGTCCCAGACTGAAAACCTTCCTAATCTCCTTGGGACTGATGGTAACTAAAGCCTCACCATCCATTCTTCTCACTACCTTAGTGGCTTGGTCATAATTTTTCGCTATAGCTTCAAGCAGGTCAAAATCCATAAACACACTGGGGACAACAAGCTTTCCAAGATCTAAATTCCATATATTGGCATGAGGGGCATATAACTTCCTTTCTGCAAACCATTTTTTGAATAAACTCAAACCAGATTGAGAAGTTTGAGCATCCTGAACCCAATTACCCTTATCATACAATCCATCAGCTATCCTTAGCCTAGGGTTCAGTGAGGTTAACCTCTTAACTTGGACTGTTTCTACAGTAGACTCAGGAAGCAACTCAAGCAAATCATCATGGACATTTCTATCCAAGTAGTTTATTGCACCTGAAAATCCCTTCTTCGGAGGCATCTTGGGCTATCTTTTTAGAACTTAAAAGCTTACGAAGATTATGGTAGTATTACTTACTTGAATTCTGTCTCTGTTTTCCTTTGTATTCTTGCAAATTTTCCACGAACAGACAACTTGACAATTTTTATCAGACCTTGGCACGCTTTTCTTTCAGTAATGGCTTCTGCACAAGAATGGCTCCAAATCTTTGCTCGCGTGAGATGAAACTGATGAAATCTCTCTGTATTATACTCTATTTTTCCTCACGGACAAAGCTTTCTTGTCTAATTAATATAGAGAGTGGCACTACATTTTTCATTTAAAACTGCGTCGTCGATCTTCAAAGATCCTACAATCATGTGGTGCAGAGAGAACAACTAGGAGTTGTATTTGCCATGTCAATTATTTTACCCAATGAGAACTTGCCACGTACAGAATTCTTTCTTTGATGGCACTTATATTTGGACCCACTGATGACTGAGAACACATGTCAGCATATCGCTACTTCGTTATGCATAAAGAACGAGCACCTTGCCATAGCGAACCGACGACAATCGTTGATCTGATCCAGAAATGATCGAAAGATATGCTACAGGGCTTCTTAAGAAGGAAGGCGGTGGGCCCAACTCACTATGTCGCTATAATTATCTCCCTTGCAACTCTTAAGAGCAAGGAGACGATAGCCGTTGATCACTTACCAAATCAAAGGTGAGAAAAAAGCACAGGATCTCCTGATTTATATTTGCTATGTCGCATGGCTTAACAAGCATGCAACTTGTCATAGCGAGGTAGCGAGCTTCGTTGATCCACTTCAAGCTGACGTTTAGGATTTTTTGTACATTCTGTCAGATAGGCATTAATGAGAATCAGATCTCTGCATAGTTGGCACATGTCAAAATTTACCATAGTCATTTATCATTCCACATCACCAAAGATCTTGCCGATCTTTTACCATTTTACGGGGCCTCGCTAACTCGCTAACGATGAAGCACCTAATTTTTTTGATAGCGAGTTAGTGAGCTCCAGCATTTAAAAGGATTCCATGTCAAAAAATGCAAGGGTTACCCAGTAATCACTTCTGTCAATTAAAATTGATTCTGACAACGGTATTTATGACTGGTCATGCCACCTGGTGTAATTATGATATAAGCAAGATGCAATGTCATCATCTTTAGATTTTCACATGGCCTCGCTACTTCGCTAATGGCGAAGTGCTTGATTTTTTTGATAGCGAGGTGGCAGAACGTCCAGAAAAACCATCATTCCGGCTCTGATGTCAGATATTCTAGTGGGTCCCTATCCTTTTTGGACGGTAACTTGCAAAGTGTACCTGCACAATAAATCATTTAATAAGCAAATCTCTGATCGCCGTATCTTCACTTTACGATCCCGCCTCTTAAAATACTCAACACTCATTACCTCACCATACTTAATAAGCATGCAACTTGTCATAGCGAGGTAACGACAATGGTAGATCTAGTCAGATCTGACGGTTGGGACAAATAGGAAGAAAGGTAACCCGGGAGAAAGGAAAAGGAATATGACAGCATATTCGTCTCTTTTGAAAATTCAAAATTTTGCGCCCAACAATTTATGAATAGAGATGATATAGGGTTTACATGATGATTATTTCTTATGGATGGATTATCCAAAAACCTATGCTTCACTTAGGAATAGAACATTTGACTTTTCTATGATTTAATAGAAAACTTCTACTACACAAAAAGTCAGACCAACAGTGGCTCTGTCTGGGGATGATAGACTACTTGAGTCTATGCAAAAATTCAGAATCTATGGGAGAGCATACCACACATCCGATAAGGTGACAACTTCTTCAGAGAGCACAAGGCAACACACAAAAACAAAGACCCAGACTGTACAAGGATTTACAGAAAACAAGACGACAGGAAACCCTAAAGCTACTGTTCATGGAAGAAAATAAGTATTTTTTCAGGAAAAATACCTCTTCAAGAACTGTCCATGAACTGGCAATTCAAGAATATTATCAAATATATCTTTGATTATGTAAGAATCTTCACCCCAAGCATTCTCAATGAGATATGGGCCTAACCAAATGGGATCAAATTTGCCATGTTTTCCTTTATCTTCAATTCTGGCATTCCACATTAAGACTAGGTCTCCATTTTCAAATTTCTTGTTTACAGTTCTTTTATCATAGAGTGTTTTGACTTGCAACTACAACTTTTGGTTCCTCAGAGATGTTTCTCTTCTGGCTTCGGTCAATCCTACCAATTCATCCATTCTTTCTTTCATTTCATCAGTAGTATCTTCATCATATGACTGGATGTAATTGTATAGTCCCATCAAGTTGTTTTGGGGCATTCTAGCTTGAATTCCATACACTAAATCAAATGGAGCTACCCCAATTGCCTTCTTTACAGTTACTCTGTCAGCCCATATTGCCAACTATAACTTGGAATCCCATGCCCTTTTATTATCATCCAAGGTTCTCTTAATGATTTTCAACAGGCTTTTATTTGTGGACTCAGCTTGTCCATTCCCTTGTGGATGATATGGAGCAGATGATGATCTTGTCATTCCATATTTATCACAAAACTTGATGAACTCCTCAGACCTAAAACACATAGCATTATCTGTGACAATTCTCTGTGGACATCCAAATCTAGAAATAATATTATTCAATAGGAAATTATTTACCACTTTACTTGTTGCATTTCTGGTAGGGATAGCCTCTACCCATTTTTTAAAGTAGTTAGTAGCAACCAGAATCCAAGAATAGCCAGTGCTAGACTTGGGGAAAATTTCTCCTATGAAGTCCAGACCCCATTGTTGAAAAGGTGCTTGAGTTTCAACTGGCTTTAGTGGAGTATTTTCTGAGAATTTCAGCTTTCCAGCAAACCTCTGACAAGGATCACATTTCTTAACCATAACTTGAGCATCTTTGAACAAAGAAGGCCACCAGAATCCAACCCTCATTATCTTATGTGCAGTAGTTTTGGCCATGTAATGTCCTCCACATACTCCAGCATGCATTTCTTTCAAAATCTCTTTTACCCTTTCTTTGTCAACACATTTCAACAGAACTCCCTCAAAGTTTCTCCACCATAAGTTATTTTGAACAATTACATACCTGATGGCTTGCAATTTAGTATTCCTTTTTTCATTATCAGGCAGATGGGGAGGAACTTCCATATGTTGCAAGTAATGTATAACATTGGTGTACCAGTCACACTGGTCCATGTCGCAGAAGTCAGCTCTGAGATCATCATTTACTAGGTTTATCTGATTAGCTTCTAGGTTAGTTTTGGCCATGAGTTTGGCCAAACCTTGACCTCTTACTAACTTAGTTATTTGCATATCAATGTTAAATTCTTGGATTCTATTGATCCATCTACATCTCCTTCCTGACACTTCCTGCTGAGAGAATATATCCTTAACTGCAACACTAGGTACAAAAGCAATAATAGTAGCACCTACCAAATAACTTCTAAATGCTTTTACAACCTTTACCAAAGCATATGCTTGTTTTTCATTTATTTCATACTTCACCTCAGCATGCTGCAGGGATTTGCTGAAAAAGGCAATAGGCTGCTCATATCCTTCTTGATTTTTCTGTAATAAAACTGCAGCTATAGTATGGAATGATGCAAAAGAAAAAATATGCATGGGTTTTGCATAATCTAGGGTCCTCAACACTGGAGCATTCTTTATTGTAGTTTTTATATTTTGGAATGCCTATGAAGGTTCACCATTCCAATCTATGACAGCTCCTTTCTTGAGCATTTTTGAAATGGGTCTACTAATTTTAGCGAAATTGGTAACAAATCTCCTCAGAAAATTAACCTGGCCAAAAAAGGATTGTATACCTTTCACATTTTTAGGTTTGGGGATTTTATCAATAGCTATTACCCTTTCTGGGTCTATTTTTACCTCATCCTTAGACACTATGTGTCCTAATAACTTTCCTTCTGTGACCCCAAATGAGCATTTCTTTGGGTTTAAAGATACCCCATATTTCAGGGCTTTTATAAAATTTTTTTCCAAGTGTTTGCAGTGATCTTCAGCCTTGTTAGAATACGCTGTAAGATCATCCTGGTACACAACCATAAATTTGTCAATATACTCATGAAATGCTACATCCATGGCTCTTTGGAAAGTAGCTCCTGCATTAATCAAGCCAAAAGGCATCCTCACATACACATATGTTCCCCAAGGGGTTGTGAAGGCTATTTTGAACTGTTCACTTTCTTTTACCAGAACTTGATTATATCCAGAAAAGCCATCCATCATTGACATCAATTCAGAGCCGGTCACTTGTTGTAACATGGCTTCCATATTAGGTAAGCCATAATTATCTTTTAGAGATGCAATATTTAGATTTCTAAAATCAACACAAAGCCTAATATCTCCATTCTTTTTTCTCACAGGAACCAGGTTTGAAACCCAAGTGGAATGCCTAATTGGTTTGATTATTCCACCATCTCTCAGTTTTGTCAGTTCTTCCTGCATTTTTGGGGCAAGGGTAGGATTGATTGGCCTCTATTTTTGCCTAAAAGGTCTTACATTTTCCTTCAACGGTATGAGATGCTGGAAAAGATCCTCCCTATAAACCTTAAGGTCATCAAATGACCAAGCAAAAACATGCCTGTACTTTCTAAGTAGGTCAATCAATGCTTTTCTGATTTCAACAGGCAAACCTTGGCCAATGTAAACCCTTTTAGGAACTTCATCCATACCCAAATTTATTTCTTCTAGCTCCTGGGGTTTGGGGTCATTTACTCCCGATTTTACTCTGTCTTGGCTATCAAAAATATTTTCCAAGACTACCAACCCCTTCGGCATCTTATTTGTTTTTAATTGCATTATTTCTTGACCAAAAATGGTTTCTTTCCCATTTATGGTTTCAATCAGTCCATTGTAGTCCATCTCTTGACCATGGTACTTGTCTTCATTTAGCAAAAAATTTGTAATATCTTTGTCATCTTCAAACACCTGCCAATTTTCAATGTTGTCAGGTATAGAAGGTCTATTTTGGACCTCAATCTGGGAGATTCCTGCAAATGATATTTCTTTTGGTTTGATGGATACATTTGCCAGAAGATCAGCCATCTTATTCTGGGTCCTATCTCTCCATGAGATCCCAAATGCATCAAAGAATTCTATTTGATCCCAGACTGCATTTCTATATTGTTTTAATCTCCTATTTTTTGAGGAGTAGGTTCCTTTGATTTGAGAGATGATTAGTTCAGAATCCCCTATGACACACAATTTCTTAATTTTGTGGTGTGTGGCCACTTTGAGTCCTAGTAGTAATGCTTCATATTCAGCGATGTTATTAGTGCAGGAAAACTTCAATGTGAATGAATACCTGAAGGTGTTATTTTCAGGGGACACAAAGACCACACCTGCCCCTACACCCTCTTTAGAACTAGCCCCATCAAAGAACATTGTCCACAATTTTGGTGAATTCATGCAAAATTCAACCTCATTTTCAATGATAGCAGGCAAGTTTTCCACCTCCTGAATAATTAATTCAGCCCTGAAAGCATTAATCCCAGTGTCTAGGAAACAAGTGGTATCTTTGTCAATTTCTTCACCTAAGATGTGGTTAACCATTGGTTTCCTATTTACCCTGATAGCTTTGTCCCCTATATGGAAGGTTGCATAAGTAAGGTCACATTGTAGGCTCCCCCCCATGGCAGCACTCCATTTTCTGGAAAGTAGCATCCCGTAGTGTGGAGGTATATCTACCACAAGGATAGACATGGTTAATTCTACCTCAGGAAATGCAGCCAGTTTGAATGGTAAGGCATTTATAGTACCTATTACTGGAACCTCTCTAGCATCCATCCCTCGGCATCTGCCTTGCTTAGTATCCACCTTCAATCCTAGGGCTTCCATTACTTTGAAAGGCATTATAGTGTTGGAAGCTCCAGAGTCTATCATACAATTTTTTAAGGTTTTCGATTTTATGATTTAGACTAAGGAAAAAAGGATCAATATCTTCTATGAATGCAACTGATGAATCATCTAAAAACATCTGAGGAATCTGGGATATAATACCACTGTCCTCTATTATTAATGGGGTCTGTTGGGCTACAGCTTGATCATCAATAATATTATTGTTTTCTATTCCACCCAACCATGACAAAGCCTTATTCTTATGCTCTTCAATTCTAAAAAGCTCAGACAAGGGCACTTTTACAGTAATTTGAGATAACATGGAAATCATATCAACAGGTTCAACTACAACAAGTTTTACAATAGTACCTAGAATCGAAGTCTTTTGAGTAGTAAGCACCACTTTTTGCTTGACAACATCCGGTTCCGATTTCTCTAGTTGCACTACTGTTTTTGTTGCTTCACCTATCTGAAATTGAACCTTCTTCTTTGGTTCCCATTTTTGACCCTTGTTCTCCTTGATCTTAGGCACATCTATACTAACTTTCTTGTGTTGATCATTTATCTTATGAGTGGTGTCTTTGATGAACACACTAGATGGCCTTCCTGCATCATTATTTATTGCTCTATTTCTCAAATTATAATTACTATGGACTTGTGAAATCATTTCGGCTGTAATTCTATCAATTTCCTCCTTGGAGGGGATTCTTAAATTTGTGAGACCTATGTCAAAAAATGTATTGCATACCTTATCTGTATCATTCTCTTCATCATCTGAAAATATTTGCTGATGATGTAATTGGTAAGCAATTCTCTGGCTAGTAACATCATTCTCAGGTTCTTCTGAATAAGAATCTATCAAATCATCACATGTGTTCACCATATTGCAACTTATATCATCATGGTTTTTCTCTTCAGTTTCTTCTTCTGCTTGCACTCCTTGAGCTTGGGCGAATGACTGGGCAACAACACAATAATCAGCAGAATGAGGTGATTGGCATATAATGTACCATGGTACATCATCATTCATATTTACAGTGTTCCTTTGCAGGGGGTCTGGAGTACCCTTATCTTTCATATTTTGGGTCTGGTTGGGAACTGGTTTACCATCTTTCCACTAAGTGGTGTAAGGGTAATTCTGCATCCTAGGTTGTCTATTGAAATTGTTGTTATTCACAGGTGTTCTCTCAGCAACATTTGGCTTATTGAAAATAGTGGGATTCATCTTCTTGAGCATTTCTAAAACATGGCCTATAGTAGGTTCTTCAGGCTTTTTTCCTATGGGAGTTTTGTCACCCTCCCTTTTATTATTATTCTTAGGATTAAAAAGCTTAGGATCATCCCTCCTCCCTAGTTTGCCAGATGCCTTTCTATTATTTTCTATATTCACTGCAACTCTATAGGCATCTCTTAAAGTTTTAGGATCCTTATCTCTCAGTTGATAGGCCATTTTGCTATCAAAAGCATTGAAATAGGTTGTGAGACAGATGTCTTCATTTAACCTCATAAACTGAAAAAGTTTGTACATCCCCTTTGGAAATCTCACATTGAAATCAAATGTGGATTCATTTGGATTCTTCTTGATATTTTTGAACTCATTCAACATGAATCCTGCATTAGTATTGTCCCCATATTGCTCTTTGAATAATTTCTCCAAATCACTCCAAGAAGTAATACTATCATCAGGCAACCTCCTGAACCAATCCCTTGCATCCTCTATTAGTGAATGCACAAATAATTTTATCACCATGTCCTCATGTTCAACTTCATAATCATTCAGCATGTCAATGAAAATCCTCAAATGTTCTTCACCAGTAATAGCATTATTTCCAGAAAACTTAACCACTTTATCCCTTAAATCAAAAGATATGGGATGGGGGGCACCAGGAATACTAGAAAATGATATTTGTCTATATTTTTTGAGGTATATAGGTTTCTTCTAGAAACCAGGAACATTAGAAGTACTAGCTATATTAGCTTGACTCAGGGGAGCAGCTTGGGACAACTGTGGTGGGACAAATGGGACTTGAGTGCCAATATTGGAAAATGAGGTAGGAGCAGATTGGGGTACTTTCTGAGTCGGGATTATGGGACCACTAATTGGTGCAGGATTTGTAGGTGGGATAGACAAACTAGGCCATGAATTCAATGCAGAATTAGACTTTATGAATTGGATTTTCCTTCTGGTTTCTGCAGCCTGAGCTTCATTCTCAACCTTCTCAAGTTCTTTTGCAAGGTCTTCCCTCTCTTTTCGAGCCTTCTCTAGATCTAGATCTAATTTAGATATGGAGGGTTGTATAGGTTTTCTTGGTATAGCTTGAGGCTCATTTATTTGGATTCCTATAGCCTTGCCTTTCCCTTTATCTGGAACTGTTCCAGTGGGCTCTACCGGATCAACTTGAATGGGTTTATAAGCTTGAACTTGAGCAATAATTGGTTCTTTCCCTTGATTTAGGTGTTTCTCCTGTTGTTGAACTTTAGCTCTTAGATTATCAACATCTCCAAAGACATCCTTATGGAGAGTTGTGGTATTCTCTTCTAATTTTTTATTTTGCTCTTTCAAAGAAGCCATCCTTCTTAGCAGAGTATCTCTTTCTATTATTGCATCCAAAGTGGTTCGCTCCCTCTCCTTTTCAAGACGAATGCATTTAGCTTCTTCCTCAGCAATCCATTTCTTCAAAAATCCTATTTCAGATTGCACTTCTTTAGAGTCTGCAGAGGTTGCCTCGAAATCAATAGGGTCATCCAGATCTATAAGGTTTGGTTCCATATAAGGGGCTACTTTGGGATTAAAAGGATTATCAGATGAACTCCTAAATCCTAGCCTACAATTTATATTTGCTATAGGCTCTGGTCTTAATGAAGCAATTTCCATAGTAGATACGTCCTTGTCTTGAAAAACTCTCTCATCTGGTAATGGGGTACTGAAAATACCTCCTAAGAGTCTTGTAGTTTCGGATTCAGAGCTAAGCGAAGATGACTCTCTTCCTATTATTGGTTGATAATGAGAATTTATAGAGGCATTACCTCTAGGCTTCCAAGTAGGATTTGGATCTGTTCTTTTCTTATTTTGGTTCTTCCTACCACCTTGGGGTAGATCAGTATACATTGATACATCGGGATTGGCTCTCATGTAAGCCCTTGTGTTTTTTCTCTTGTCAGCCATATTCTTCTTTTGTTACAATAAGCACTAGCTTCAAAACCTTGACTGAGTCGCCACCCTCTTTCGGGAAAAAATATAATAACACTTTTACTGACAGAAAGAAAACAATACACAAGTAGGAACAAAAAATATGGCACAGACAGACCAATCACTGATTTTGTAAGACTGCAACTCTTGCTTTTTAGATAAGACACTTGGATAAGCTGGATGCGTCAGTGTGTAGCAATGGTATTTGGGTTATATCTTCTTTAAATCCTCAAGGTTTGACACTAAAGATTCCCTTATAGCCACGGGCAAAATAAAGATCACATGACACACACGTACACAGTACGACTAAAGACAACTGCAATACTTTTTACAGATGTGTTAGACAATCCCCAGCAGAGTCGCCATTTTGTTGGTGTTTTTTTTAGATGTTAAAATAGTGCTAAAACTACTAAGCGACAAAAGGCTTAATACCTAGATATCAGTACATACAAAACCTAAAGAATAGCCAATTCTCATTGTCACTTGCATATGCAAAGTACTAGGACCCAACTTGAACAAAACCTCAGACGGTTTTCTACTCTTTTGGCTCTATAAAAACCAGGGCGGGTGTACCCGGGGATGGTTCAAAAATGGAACAATTGTATGAGAATTATTCTTAGTTTCATTTTGATTCTCATTTCTAAATCCCCAAACATATACATAACTCTTACCAAATTGGTAAACACATCCCTTGAACAGATATGGCCAAGAAATCATCTATAGATCTACAGATGTTTTCAACAACAATGGCTAAATGAAGCTAAAACATTCCATGCAGGCAAGTGCTGGCCAACTTTGAATATCTTACAGGAAATAAAAGTAAAATTTGATTTTATGATGTATTTTGAAAAAACCAGTCATAATATACTTCTCTTTTGGCTGAAATACTTTCGATCAGTGCCTAATCCATTGGGGTTCAGAGTCTATAGTAAATTCTTAGATCTAATTTGTTGCTTCGCAACAAATTCTTATCAGCAATTCTTATTAGAATTTATCATTCAAAAATCCTTTTCAATACCTAAGCAATCTCATCACATTCATCAGAGCCCTTATTTAATCCATTGAATTAACAACAATAAAAAATGGATGTACAACCCTACTATATTGCAATCAACACTCGTTACCTCGCCATACTTAATAAGCATGCAACTTGTCATAGCGAGGTAACGACAATGGTAGATCTAGTCGGATCTGACAGTTGGGACAAATAGGAAGAAAGGTAACCCGGGAGAAAGGAAAAGGAATATGACAGCATATTCGTCTCTTTTGAAAATTCAAAATTTTGCGCCCGACAATTTATGAATAGAGATGATATAGGGTTTACATGATGATTATTTCTTATGGATGGATTATCCAAAACCCTATGCTTCACTTAGGAATAGAACATTTGACTTTTCTATGATTTAACAGAAAACTTCTACTACACAAAAAGTCAGACCAATAGTTGCATCATTAGAATTCCTTGATGAAATATTCAAAAAACAAAATACTAATAGAAAACAAAAGTAGCAAATACAAACATTGATACTCCTCTTGTTCTTTGGTCATGTCTCCTTGTTATCTTTATGCCTTTTTCATCTTTCCTCTTCACATCGCCACCACAATATTAAACAATCATCAATGAAGTAAAGAAAAATGTTAATACAAAACACAAGTAGTGAATACAAAAATTTCTACTATTCTTTTCTTCAATCATGTCTCTATGTTATCTTTATGCTTTTTTCACCTTCTCTTCATATCTCCACATCAAATATGATATGATGAATATGCCATCAAGCAATAGAAATAATGTTGAGATTTCTCTATGTCCATACCATTTGAATAATAAATTCAATGGTGAAGCTTAATGGCATTATTATCACTTAGACAATGACATTCAGGACCTGCATATTTTGATGTCACATGGAAATTAGAGAAGTCAAATGTGTCGTGATTAATACCATGCATGTCTATATTGTTAGGATTGGTAGCAAGATTGTTTAGAAATGAAGGAACATTTTCATTGGGAACATTACTAGCATATTTTTCTATAATTGGATCCACGTTGAGAATTGTAGAATTCCATTTTTCGTGAGACAGGTGCATGGGGGAACATCTTGTTCTAGTAGTTGCAATGGGCATGAGTTTATCAAATTTGAGGGATGTATATTCTGATAACTTGTTTCAAAATTGGGTAGTCCAATTGTAGTAGGATAATTTGATTCAGATAGTGGATAGTGAATTTTTGTATCACTTTTTGAAGAATACATGTTATCTATGCTAGCAACATATATGGAATTGATATGTTCTTTCGATGAAAGATCTTGTACTAGATTTCTATAAAAACTTTCAAGGATGGTAGATTTAGTGTGCATCATAGTTAGAAAGTGTTGGTTCTTAGTAATAGGTATTGTATGACCAAAATGATCATTTTTATAGACCATTGACATTGGACCATTTCTTTCTATTTCTATTAGACATCGTTCAACTTGAAGGGTCAATCCAGGTTGATCTTTCTCTAAGTGAGAGATACTTTTTGTTTCATGTATCCCTATATCTGGACGCACAATATTTGTAATGGATTTGTATTTTTTGAAGGATATTGCATCCAGATCATATGCGATAGTAGCTTCCTCTTTGGTATCAAATGTTCCTATCCATTTTTGCTTTTGTTGTATAGGATTCCACACTTGTGCAACATAATGACCACTTGGACATTTCCTAACACCTCGATATGACTTTTTTTTTAGATAGATTTTAGATCCATTGCAAAATGACATATGTCCTTTGTTTTCTTCAACTTTTTTAGAACATTCTTGCAATTCAAAAAACTTCATGTATTTAGTTTTCTTCCTATTTTATCTCATTACAGTTGAGATTTGAGTGCTGTGCACATTGGAAGATTGATTATGAGGTGTACAGTTGAAATGAAAAAAGTTGGTGTTTGCATTACTGCCTCTCATTGACATGTTGGCCATATCATAGGCAAAGGCTACTTGTTCTACTGTGTCAAATGTTCCTAGTCATTTATGTCTTCATAGCTTGGGCAATTTTATCTCTGCTAAAAATCGAAAAGATGCTTTCTTGCGAACACCCCTGTATGTCTTCTCCATTTCTTCTTTTGCATTTCTATATCAAAATTAAACTTTTGTTAAGACATGTTTCAATACACACATATTTATATTACATTACAAATGACCAATCCTCTCAAACAACAATTTCAATTATAAAGAAATGAAAATGATATGCAATTCTAGAAAATAGTAGCTAAAAAATGATTGTTGTCATATTGTTCATAATCATCTTTTGTCAATAGTTACTTGTAGCTTATCTCCATTATAAACATTATTTCCATACTATGATCAATCACAACACTACCAACCGATAAATACTAAATATCATTACTATTGTCATGACTAGTGACATTACTATTATTGTACATTTCTCAGTTACATACCAAA
This sequence comes from Cupressus sempervirens, assembly GCA_028749045.1. Taxonomy (NCBI): domain Eukaryota; kingdom Viridiplantae; phylum Streptophyta; class Pinopsida; order Cupressales; family Cupressaceae; genus Cupressus; species Cupressus sempervirens. The sequence continues at coordinate 387,660,231 of CM053787.1, read as the reverse complement.
TGCATACAATATGGCTACTATACACACTACAATTAATGTTACAAACCACAGAGTATTCTCCACTGTGAAGAATAGTGTAAAACCTACTAATGTTATCAAGATTAGTGCCATCCATGATTTTCTTACAAGTTTGTCATAGGTAGGCACATGCTCAATGTTGTTCTTAGCCAACTTAGTCATCATGTTCTATGGATATGCTCCATTCACTACAAGGGGGTCAACAATGCAAAGACACAGTTCAAAAAGTGGAAAACAAATTCTTTGATTGTGAGTGGTCTCGACCTACAAATGTATGTATGCATTCTAATCTATTCTATGAGGTTCTGATTGTAGATTTTGTAAGCTTATCAAGAAGACAATACAATTAGTGAGTTTGCATCTCTGAGATCTATTCAAGCACACCATTTCCTATACTTTTTTCGCTAGCAATCATTACTTTGAAGACATAAACTTATGCCAATAGAGATCTTATGAAATGCTAACACGGATCTTAAGGAAATAATGTAGAAGGAAACAAGTAAATTTTGGAAATTTGCAACTTTGAAATTTCTAGATTCTAATCAAATGTATAACTTTATTTACTATTTTTTTCTTCAAGTCAATTTCCAAGCTCGTGTATTTGATCCTTGTTTATTTTCCTGGTTTGTAATCAAAGTGTTGTATTAAGAAAAGCATAATCAAACCTTCACAACATTAGATGTAATTAATTAGGTCACTAGTTCTTATTCTACATATGTGAAAAATAATCTATTGTGTAGCATAATCATAGTGCACACATTAAACATAGTAGATCAAACTATTACTGGTTCTTAGTCAACTTTGAAAAAAAATGGTTAGTTAAACAAAGCTATCTGCATGTTTGCAACAATTAAAGTTCAAAACAACTTCTAATGCATTATAAAGTGAGATGGTGATTACTAGATACATATTTTAATACATTTGTTGAAGCCTCAAGGGATACTTCACTAAGAAGAAAATGACATTGAAATGACTAGATACATATTATACTATGTCATAGTGAAAAATATTATAGCTTTTAAATGTAAGTTGTGAACTTGCATTCATAGTAAGCATAAGCTTATACATCATCAGTATATTCTTGTGGTGATTTTCATCTTGTAATCATTAGTTCATCAACAAAGAAGGCACCGTCTCCCAATAACTACTACAAGATGAATGCCAAGTGCCTCGAAATTATTCTCAAGTACAAACAAAAAATGACATGAGTAATGGTGCTTTATGGTCTTAGCTGCCAAGGCTCCCATATCATTATCATACCATTACCCAAGAATATTTGTGTTGTCATGTCTTATAATCCTTTCAAGTGAAAATATTGGAAATGTTACCACAAGGTTTATTATGGATAAAAGTGTTTCATCTTCAACAACCATGCTAAATGGTGATAGTTCATAGAATAGTGTCTTGCATGCTGGATTAAAAATGGCTATCAATTCTTGTGTAGTGTGATTTTCAGGAGGAAAATGTCTTATGATATGAGCTTCCCTATATCCCCACACCAGATGTTTTAAGTAAATAAATTCACCATTAGTTATGAATGGGGATAGAACCAAAATTTGATTAGTGTTTGGTATTAGCTAAATGTCTCCCCATTCATCATATCTGAACATGAAAACATGCTTATCATAAAAATATCTTTCCAAATTTTTTCTTTGGCATTCATCTGGAAGTTCTAGAATTTTTTCAAGAATACTAGATTTTTGACTTTTAGAGAGGTGATCTGTATCACAATCTAACGAAACAAATGCATCAAGAAAATCCATACTTGTGTACTATGGAGATGAAATTTTTTTTTGCAATGAGGAACATTTCTTAGAATTTACTGAGCATTAGTTAGTTCTAAGATATATCTTCAACTTAGTGTCATTCTTTCGTTGATATACTTTTAATGGAAATATTCATATGAATATCATTAATATAAATGATTCCATACATATTATTCAATAAATGTGCAACGAATGACTATCAATTACAATGTTTAATTTCACATCAATGGATTCCACTATTCATTGCATGTTAATAGTATACTATTCAATAAATGTGAAATAGATGACTATCAATTACAATGTTTAATTTTGCATCAATGCATTCCACTATTCATTGCATCTTAATAGTATAATTAGTATTCAAGCTCTAAATTTCTCTATAGTAATTATAATATCATAAGTTTACAACCAATTATATTCATAGAAATGCTAGAAGAGACATTACTTTAATAATCTTTTTATTCATATACCGATACAATATTCATATTACTTGTACATACTTGTTCATTGATAGCATAAAGTGCCTAGATAGAGCACCTAGTCTCAGCATTATTCTCCATACTTTGTAGATACATGTAACAATAGGAAAAGGACAATAGTCTTTGTGCTATTTTTCACACTTCATACATACATGTAACCATAAGACAATGACAATGTGATAATTGAACTTTGACATTAGTACTTCCAATTAATGAGCAGAAGTCAATTTATAGTACTACTAGATAATCAGACAGTTCATGAAGAGCTTGCAATTGAAGGAGTTAGAGTAGTCAAATTTTCTTTAGTTGGGAGTTGGTTTTCACTTGGATGCTTCTATTCACATGGAACACTAGTTTCCTTGGGTAGATTTGTGTACAAAGACATGAATGCATTGTACAAATTTGTCACTCTTGTCACAAGACATTCATCCAAATGAGCAACATGTGCATTTAATGCATGAACTAGAACAAGATCACATTCATTAGTAATAGCTAGACGCACAACACTATAAACGCATGATACAATCTCACACTGTTTAACTGCTTTATGGGAAAAGAGGCTACTAGAGATAGGTGCATGTTGAGTTCCTCAATATGCACAAATTGTTTCATGGTATCCTGTTGGTAGCACAAAGTACTCTCGTACATAAGTATTTGCTAGTTTCTCAACGATTGTTGCTTCTTGTACGAAGTCCATAAAATTTGACAAGAATTATGAAACAATATCAGCATAGAAAATTTTTCCTGAAGCATTTTTCAGAAAGTCCTCACCTATCAGTGTCCTTAGAGATTGCTCAACACATGAACAGTCAAATATGAAGACATGCCACATTGTGGTTGATTCAATTGGTCTTATAATGGGACAATCCCATTGCGGCCTTCGAATACATACTTGCTTATCCATTTTCAAGTTGTAAAGTATGTTATCAACTTTCTAATTGTTAGATTCTATAGTCTTTTAAATTTCTAAAGCTACTTATATCAGTCACTAGTATAATTCTCCTAGTAGAGAAAGTAATTGCTCAAGATTTTGAAAAATATGTCACAAGTATTGTCTATCGCACAAGTTTTCCTGATTGAAAAGAAAAATCAAGAAGACACACAATAATAATCTTTAGTTTTGTGTTATTTTTTTATGTTTTATTTATTATAGATATCAATTAACATTCAAGATGCAATACATGAAAATATGGGCTTGTAGGTTTACTTTCAAAAAAACACTAATCAAGATTGAAATTTTTGTTATTATTTTTTAAAAGAAATTTTGTGAAAGTTTTTATTCATAAATAAATCAAATATTCTCTTTTACCAATGAGATATTCTAATGATGGATAATATAATAAGAAAGTTCTTAAGTGGAAAATGTTGTTTTATTCATAGATTGGTAGAAATATTGTTAGTAACATGAAATATGATTATGATCAACGTCTTTATTTCTATTGTACCCTATGAATATATTGGTCCCACTCTGTATTCCCTTGTCTTCTTCAACATTAATGCTTCTTTCTAAGTGAAATATGTGATGACTCTATTTTAAGTTAATCAATATCAAAATTGGTAATATTGTAGCTATGATATGCACATTAGATCTAGGGGGTTCATTTTGTTGAATGTGTAACTTTTCTAAATGTGAATTAGAAACATACAAACTAATTGTAACATTTTAAAAAATTTGATGTAAAAATCTAAAAATAATATTGGAAGAGGAAAACTTAATTTAATTTTTTTTTTCCAGTGAAAATCATTATTAAAATGTCTTGAATAGGTATCATAATGAAATCTAGATATATATATATATATATATATATATAAAATTGTTTTTTTTATTTACCCCTATCAATTGTTCTATTTGTATCCCCACCATAACATGTGAAATATGCAATAAACTATCTCAATCATAAAGATACTACCCTACTATATAAATCAAATAACATGTCAACACCAAGGCCATGTGATCTTCATCACCCTCCCATATGCTTATGCTTCTACTCCCTTCTACAACTTCTATCAATTCATTTAATACCTTTAACAATGTGAGTGTCCCAAGTGACACAACTTATACTTCCATCACATCATCTTTTTGTACACATATTGGATTCTATACTTATACCCACCTAAATTATTGAAATTCCTTCAAACACCACTACTATTATGTTCTCCAAGGCCCATGCTAACATTGGTGTAGGTGATACTATGCTCCACCCACCAAATGATACCTAATAAGATGTCACATGTAGACAATACAATATATTCTCATTGAGGCTTTGTTTCCTAGATGCTCTTTTTCACATTCTAGTATTCCTCAATGGTTTCAAGATAAATAAATGACATTAGATATATCATAAGATACTTAAATATTAACATGTACTTTGTTATGTAATAAAAAATAGTAGAAAGGTCTTAAAAAGTCCAAACAAGCAAATATAATCTATAATAATAAATGATACATATAAAATGTAGGATAAATCCTTAATATATTCAACATATTGCAATTAAAATGCAACAAAACAAAAATATATAATAATAATATATAAGTTTCACTACCACAAATTGCCACTCTTGTGTGAGTGCTATTTCAAGGTCTCTTGTGCAACATTTTACATCACTATTTTTGTCCCCTCTCCAAACACCAATATAATGTGACCCTAGAAGGAACTAAATCATGGAAGCCCCTGCACATGAATCTTGAGGAGAATGTGGGCATTAGTTCACATCGAGTCTTTTTCTTAAATTTAGTGGGTAATGAATAATGTGATAATGATAGAAATATCAAACAAAATGTGGTCACAATAGCCATGAACGTGGGAAGAAGTCATAGAGAAGCTAACATTATATTTATGGAGGGAAGACAAACACAAATATTATGGCTTCTAAAAGGGTTCCTTTGACCTACCACATTATGGCTTCTAGGTAAAATATTTGGGCGTATCAAATTATGGCTTCTAGAAGGATACTTCTATGGGGTTTTTATGCTTCTTTGGCTTTGCGTTAGTCCATGTCAATGTCACACATGCTTTAATCTACTTTCTCAAGTATGTTAGGTAATGCTTAGTCTTCGATCGATGGATCTCACTTATGTGGTTTAAATAGAAGAAGTATCTCATGGATTGAAATTGAACATTTTTAATGGAAAATTAATTTTGCTAGTTTATTATAGATTGAAATTTTCATTGAATCCAATAAAGCACTAACATAGAATCGTCCAACATATGGAAATATTTTTAAATTTTGCTTGTATTGTTATAGACAAAAAAATTCATTAGTAGTCGATGTTCCTATGTTTGATTGTGAGGGGTTATTAATTGACGTTTGTGTAAAATTACATGATGCATCACTTTTAATGATAATAAATCTGAAATAGATGAATGAGAGATAAGAAGCCATAATATCTATAATATAGCCATGTTAGTCAAAGAAATTTGCTTGTCATCTAGTTTTTAAAAAACTTGATATTTATATAAAAGAAACAAATAGAATGAGTTTTAATTAATATAAACTAAAATTCATTTCATAACAATAATAAAAATAATTAATTAATCACAAGATCAGCTAGGAATCCATATGACTATATAATTTCATTGTTTGAAGAATATAATTTCATAGTTTTTACTCCAGGATAGCTACAAAATGACAATTTGAAAGCACCATGCCATATAGTACATCAGTCTTTCTCCATGGGTAGACTGCTGGTGATATTATAAGTAGAGTTACTTGTAGATATATGGAACCAATGAATCCAAAGACTACACCAAACCTAACTCACTAGACACTACCACTAACAATGTGCTGATTGCAAGATTGATAATTGAGAAATGATATAATTTGAGGAAATATGTGCAATACCATAATATAATAGAATGAAACTAAGGGTATGACCTTTCATTCATAGGAAATGAAGATTATCCATCAAAATGACTACCATGGCACACATGCTGATGATAGTTATGCAAGGTGTGACCTTTCATTTGCAAGCAATGTAGACTCTTACATATTCTTCAATTGCTTGAATACATAAAAGAACTGAAGCAATGACTCTTCAATGATAGCAGGATTCTTCATTGATGAACTGATAAAAAAGAAAGCTCATCATAGTCTTAAGTCACTCAACCATATGATAATGAGCTATTTTGAAGCCTTTTCATTCTATTAATGAATGATACCCAAAGATAGGAGTAAAAACTTCAATAGCCAAGACTTTTACTGTTGTGATATTGTTGACACTATATATGATGTAACTCTTCAATCCATATTAGATAGATTTCTTAAATGAATGGTAGCCATGCATATGCATGACTTGGAGATAATCAATGGTGCCTGAGATCCAATATTTGAAATAAGGACTTTTACCCAATATTTGGGATGTTTTCTTGAACTCAAACTTTTTTTTGGGAACTTTGACATTTGATGTTGTTAATCCTTGGATGCTTGGGTGGAATGCTTGTGGGGCCACCCACAATGTCTGTGGATGCCACCCCCATTACAAGGTATTATTTTGGTGTAATGGTTGGGCTCTAGTGCTATCAGAGTGGAGGCATCAATGTTGAGACTCAAAAATAATGGATGGTAGTAAATAATGAATATGCAAGGTGAAAGATTTCATAATAGATTGATGGGATGAGATAATAAAAAATATGTTCATCTTTATTTTTAGGTATGAATCTAATAATGTAATGATTGATTATGGACCCAAGAGAACTCTTTCAAGGGGTTTTCAATTTAAACCATCTAGACCAAGAGCTTTCTCATGTCAAGTATAGATATTAATGTAGCTCCCATGTCCTTAAGAGTACTTAAGGAGTTGTAGGTCAAGATAACCATCTAGTTGAATTGGTCTAGAAAAACACAAGATAATGCTGAAGTGTCACATAACGATCTAATGAATCTTACCATGCTTTAAATACAAGCTCATATCCCACTCTAAGAAAGCTTGTTATATTTGATAGAGAACCAAGCCTAGTAGATTCAACTTTTGAGAATATGATCTATACCCAAGAATGTTTGTGCTATGATCATTTGAAGAGGTCTTTAGATTCTTTACCTCTCACCTTGTGCTTATAAGCCTTGAACAAATTTGGACCTCCAAGCCTTGGCAACTATCATTTGGTGATAATATTCAATGGTCTAATTTTTTAGTTGAGAGTAATACTTAAGCACATAGGAAACTTGATTGAATTCATTGAACACTATAAATCAAGCACAATAATACAAGTGAACCATTTGCTATAAAAAGAGCCTTCAATATCAATAGAACTTTAAATATTATACTCTATTAAAAGTATTTGAAATAAAACATTATAGAATTTGAAAAATATTGACTTATACTTTCCCTCAATATTCTTTAGGGTAGTTACATCAAGTTCTTTCATAAGATGTTTGCATATAAAAATGGTACATTAGTAAACAATTGTCTTACAAAATACCTAAACCATTTCTGTCATTATATATTATATTTTTAACCTATTTTTTTATAAGTATATTCGATAACTCTGTTAATATGAAGTGAGAAATTGTCATGATGTAAAAGCTGCATATAGTAAAAGTGATCTCTTTTCCAGAGGTTAGGACCTAGCATTCATGTTGTGATTGAATTTTGGTTAGCTACATAACTAGACATGCCAACCAACTTTAGAACACACCATGATTGACTTCAAAATAGTTTGCCTATTGCCAATAAGTATCATTCTAGAACATAAAACAATTATCACTGTGAATGATGTTCTTCAAAAGTGTTGTTTCTAAGTCATGACTTTGGGATGTTGAATGTACTTCTCAGCCTTTGAATGAGCTTTTCCTATGATTTGTAGCACACTACCATCAGCTTAAAATTTTCTATGGCTTTATGTAAGAAGATGACATGATTATAGGCATGTTTTCCTAGTCAATTTGTGGTAGGTAGGAGGATAGTTAACAACTTTGGCAATGCCATTTTTGTATCAACATCTTTTTCTTTGATTAACAAGTTTGATGTGGATGCTTTACCAAACATAGTTAAGTCTACTATCAGAACTAGAATACAGTCTTATGATTCTTTCACATGCAAATTCTGATACTATGCCATCGCTAGCGAGGAAGAATGGCTATTAAGCTGCTAGGGAAGAATCCCACAAGCCCAAGCTTTACAAGTACAGATGATAGTACAAGAATAGATGAATCATCAGATATGGAGAATTCAAGCTTAATCAATGGTAATTTGATTGGGAAGGAGAAAAAATGTGAAGAGAAGGAGCTCAAGTTTCCATTGGAATCTAATCCCATGGTGTGCAATAGTGTACAAAACTAGAAATTGGATAGTGCATCAAGAGCATCCATTCCTTTTGAATGGGAAGAAAACCTAGGGAAACCCAAGAACCCATCTTCATAAGAGAATCTCAAGTACGCCATCAGATTACCTCCCATTAGACAATCAAAATTGTATCCTCATCATGTAGGAAACCAAAAATCTTCTAGAAAAATGGTAAACAACCAATTATGGAGATATAGATTTTCCTTGCAAGGCAAGGCATCATCCAAAATCATCAACCAAGTCCCTAAAATCCTTACCACCATGGAAGCCTACAAGTTTGAATTGGCTAAGGATTTTGCAACATTTGATCTTCAATCCATATGGAAAGAAGACGACAATGAGGAATTGCTTGAATTTTGCACGAAAACCTATTCGTCTCAAGAATTTCAAGAGACATATACTAGGAGAAGTTATGATTTGTTCTTTCCTGAAACAATTGAGGACTACATGGAGGCAATCAGTGGTTTTGCTAATGATAGAATTAACAGTTGACATCCAATGAATAGAAGGGATATGATAAGGGATTGGGTAACCTGAGGAAGATCTGAAATACAAATTTGATGAAAGATGAAGAATATAGTGATGAATAAGATGATGATGATGATGATGATGAGGACCACAATGAAAATGTTGGTTTTACTAATTCTGTCTCTTCTCCAAAAGAATTAAACATTGAATTAGGATGCAACAAGTGATCAAACTATTCTTGCAAGGCCTTGGTTCCTTTGAGTTTGCCTCACCCTAAAAAAAAACTAATTATGATAACATTCTATTGTGGATACACAAGTAAGATACAACTTTTATATGCAATAAACCCTCAAAATATGATTGATGTAAAAAGCTACATAATATATAAATTCTTTCTCATAATCAAAAGTAAATCCAAACCCTACAAATCTCCATTAAACAAACCCTCAAAGCCTTATACGCCTAAAATTATGTACAAATTATTGATACCCAAAAACTTTATAACTGCAAGTAAATCCGAACCCTACAAATCCCCCATTAAAAAAACCCCCTAAAGCCTTACACACCTAAAAAAATTATAACCTGAAAGTAAAGAACCTTTGGCACTCAAAAGTGAAAAGCTACCAATCAGAGATTTTAATCCTCTTGTAAAGCTTGACAAAATTACATCCTTAAACCCTAACTTAATGGTTTACCTCCAAAAGAAAGAGGAAGACAATCTATAGAAGCAATTAATAACAAAAAATACTAGACTTAAGCATTATCACTCAAGCAACTGTCAACCAAAAAAATAGCAATAAGGATGTTTATTTTAAGACCAAAAGGAGTTAGGAACTTACAAGAAAATGCTGGAGAGGCAAAGGAAGAAGGGAGAACTTATTGGGAAGGAGTGAATGAGCAACCTATATGGTTTTAAATTGCATAAACCTCTCTTTTAAAAGTGAACCTCATTATAGGTTAACCTTAAGGTGCAATACTCTTATATTCATTATGTATTAACAACCATTAATTCTAATCTTGTTTGTTGTACTAAGTAGTGGAATGTAGAATCCATCTATTCGCAAGTCAACATATTATTATTATTTCCTATTGTCATAACTTGGTTCTTGGCCAGTCGTATTCAATTGATTTAACTACACTAGTTGCAATGGGTCATCCATATTCCTATGAATCATTTAATAAAACAAATATTAAGTAGTGGAATGTAGAATCCAACTATTCACAAGTCAACATATTATTATTATTTCCTATTGTCATAGCTTGGTTCTTGACCAATCGTATTCAATTGATTTAACTACACTAATTTTGATGGGTCATCCATATTCCTGTGAATCATTTAATGGAACAAATACTATGCCTTGTCCAAAGATGTATATGTGTAAGTAGTGGAATGTAGAATCCAACTATTTGCAAGTTAGCATATTATTATTTCCTATTGTCATAGCTTGGTTTTTGACCAATCGTATTCAATTGATTTAACTACACTAATTGTGATGAGTCATCCTTATTCCTATGAATCATTTAATAGAACCTTGTTTTACTGGCTGCAGGCCTATTATTGTATAACTTTTGTATCATCTAGAAAATGATCTACTCTTTCATTCAAACCTTATTTCTGTAAAACTTAAAGATCTTTCTAATGGCAAAAAGTTGTGAGCCATAATGTTCTAGTGGAAACAATCACAAACATACTAGAATCACAATAAGCTACCAGTGATGCTATGTTAGTTCATTGAGTTTGGCTTTACACTCTTTTTCAGGGGTGTTTCCCCAATAATTTAACAAGATCCATGTTTCATTGTGTTTTGGTAAACTCCTGAACCATTTTGTGGATTAAATTACAGAAATCATTGGGAATATGCATCTGAAGGTTACCAAGGTTCATTCTACAGTAGCCAAGCTCATATATTTCAAAAGATTCAAGGTTTTCTCTAACAAGATCCTCTATATTACATGCTTTAGAACTACTTTTGTGTAACACATCATTCTTTAACAATTTTGGGTGGCTGGGATAGTTGGGATGGAGATGATAATTCAAGTTTGGCAAGATGGTAACATGACCTTTGAAATGGTCAAGAAAATTGGTGAGTCTGAATCTCTCCCCCAAGCAACACAAAGACAACACATTTACACAAACAACACTAAACATCAAAAACCCAGATTACAAACCATACTCAAATTCCCAATATAGTTTTCTACAATAATCAGAAGCCATATGGGTGACCGCAAGAATTTGGGTTGCAATTTCGCAAAAGTTAGATCCACACAATTGTACTTCTCAGAAATAGGTACCCGATTTAAAAAAAATCGGATACCCATTTCTAAAATTAAGCTTCGAGCACCCGAGCCAAATTTTAAAAATTGGGTACTCGATATTGGAAATCGGATCGGGTGCCCGAGCCGCTCAAATATCATGCACCTGCCTTTTTACAAATCGGGCACCCAATTTTTAAAAAATCGAGTACCCGATTGCTTACAAATCGGGTAATCAATTTGTAAAAGTTTATTTAATTGCTTTTTTGGCATTTTTGAGGTCATTTTCATGACCTCAAAAATGGGAGCCCGATTAGAGACGCATACAGGAGCCCAATTTTCAGCCCTACCGACTACCCCCTTGCTGCTAGTTTTCGATACACTAAGTATTTTAATACGTTTTATACTATTTTAATTTATTTTTTTCAATTTTCAATTTAATATGTATGTTAATTTATTGTTTTTTCACTTTTAATATACGTAAAATTGTAAATTTACATTGTTAATGAACTTAGATGTTTAAATTTTTGTATTTGTTAATTAAAATATAGTTTCGCAAATGTTTATTTAAAAAATTATTATTTTAGCTATTTTGAAATGTATTTAATTTATGTATTTATTACAATGTTGAATGATTAGATTAGATGTAAATTCATTTTTTAAACATGTAATTTTACAAATAAATATAACCTCGACCTAAAACCATATAACCTCGACCTTGTTTTAACTATAACCTCGACCTAAATTCATTGTTTAAACTATAATCTCGACCTAACCATATAAATAAAATGCTAAACATATATAGCTAAGTACTTAATCACATAATAGCCTGCCAAAGGATCCAAACAAAAAACTTATGGTATTTAAAATGATTTTACTTAAATTGTATTGTACTTTATTTCATGGATCCAAAATGGACGAAGTAAACTATTTTATAAATGTATATTCTTTTAGCCTTTCATACCCTGTGACATGTACAGTGGATGATTGTGCATTCTGAATTAATTTGCCAAGTGGCATTAGGAAAAAATATATATAAATTATTTAAATGGATTGAACTAAAGTAGTTAATATTCTTTCATGTGGATGTGTTATTTATTTTACTTTTAGTACTTATAATTATTTAAAAATGAAATGTAAATGTGCTCATTAAGGAATGCAATCTCTTATGTTTTTTATAAATGTAAATTATTGTATGTATGTTATTGCTTGCTTAGTAAAACTTTTGATTAGTTCTTTGGATCCCTTGGCTGAGTATCATTTAGAATTAACTATAATGTTAATTTGTATTGAATTTAACTCTAATCATAACCCTTACTATCATCTTAACCTTAATCTTAATTTGCTAAAACCTACACCAGGTAATATATAAATAATTAAATAACTTTCCTATCTTACCTTGAGTACTAATTTTATAAATGTCAAACCCTAAGATTGAAAGGTAACCTTGGTCCTTAACTAATCAATATTATGCTTATAAACCAAATTGAATTAAACCATGATCATAAACCTAATTATATATCCCAACTTAACAGTAGAAACCTTGAATTTAACCTTAAAAATCCTTTCCCCAACCATTAACCAAATTGAACCATTACCCTAGAAGATTGAACCAAGTTAAATGTTGACCTTAAGACTAAACCAAATCACCCTAAACTAGAACTCAATAATATATTGAACACTTTAAAACAAAATTCAAACCTAATTTTTTTGAATTAATGTTGGTTTTTAATCTAAAAGCTCTAACTATAATTCTATATCTAAAACCAAATTTAGCACTTTAAAACTTAATTCAATTTATTAACTCTTGTCCTAATTGAAACCTAAGCATGTAATCCTAATCAAACAGTACAAACCAAATTGAACCCTAATCCTAAAACTAATTAAACATTGATAACAAGGTCTCAAAATGATATATCATAAAAAAATTAGAAAAGACTTGAACAAATCAGGCATCTAATTAAGTAACCCTCCCTGACCATCAAGAGGTGGAGGTGTCCACATCAATGCGAGTAGGAGCCCGGACTACACCCTTGGATGCCTAAGAATATATCTAAAGAAGTGAATAACTTGTCTTTCCATTGGATGCCTAAACCTTTATATCCTAAGTGAGTATTCATCATGTAATATCTAATTAGGAGGGTATTGAAGCACTCTAACACCCCAATCCCTAACTAGATAATTATTTTAGGGTGCACTAATTTCTATTTATCCTATGTTGGAATGCCTAAAAGTTTTTTTTGGAGACTGGAGATTCCCCTATTTTTTCCCTATTTTCCTGTATGGGTAGCCTAAATGTTTATTGCCTTTGTAGAATGGAAGGCCACATAACAAAATATTCCCTTATTATATAAAAAGAAATACCCACCCCCTAGTGATATATATAGTAAGATCTTTTTCCTAATTTTACTATCAATTTTTTTGGTTAGAAGATGATGATAGTTGAAAATGATTTAGAAGATAGGGATAAAATGAGAACCATCATTCCTAGAATGAAGATGCATTATTCCAAGTGATAAACCCATTTCTATCATAAATCAACTCCTCTATCCAAAAAATTAGTAATGAGAAATCCCTACGTCAAGTAATCAATGGAGGGATCATAAAATTGATCAAGTGATCAACGAAGGGCTCATAAAATCCCTAGGTCAAGTAATCAATTGATCCCCAAGGGGAGATAAGAATCTCATTAAAAATTAGAGACAGGACACTACTAAATACATATCATACAAAAAATTTATTGCCAAGGTCTTAGCCTCTAGACTAGAAGATATCCTACCCAAGATCATTAACCCTACACAAAAGTATTTTGTTAAGGATATTTATGCATATTGGAGAACTTGATAACCTATTCGAAGACTTTGGATTGAGAAACATTTCTAGGATAGAGTGTAGGCATGCTCAAGTAATTGATTATGAAAATGTCTACAAAAGGGTGGAATGGAGTTTCACTATGATGATGTTGCAAGCCCTCCATCCAATATCAAATGTCAAATGGTGTCCTCTCTTATCATCATAATTTTTAGGACTCTCTAATCAATTATGAAAGGGTGTCCTCTTGCATCCTCTTTATTTTTTATTGTTGAACATTGACTCATTACATTATCTCCTTAGAGATAACCAGTTGTCTCTAAAAGTTAGAGGATCTACTCTCTAAATAATTAATAAGTATCTAACGTACATAGTTTTTTGATAATATATTTGTATTCTTTTTAAGCTAGAAGAGCGCAACACGAGTCATTTAATGATCAAATTGAACCTCTTTTCTTTGTATCAGGTAGTAAGATTTATGTCTCTACATCTATCTTATTGGGGCTAAATATTGAGTCCCCTACCTTGTGTAGTAAATATGGTATTGGATGGAGATTTCATAATTAAGTGGTTAGGTACCTAGGGATTCCATTTGTAGTAAACCCTAACATATAAATGAAATGTGTCTTATATTAACAAGAAAATCTTTGGAAAACTCAACAACTGGAACTCTAATTATCTCAATTTGGTTGGTAGAATTCAAGAATGTTAAAAGATTCTCTCCTTGAATATTGGGTGTAAGTTTCTCTTCTTCTTGCTCATTTTATTTAAATTAATTTGGTCTTCTATATAAATCTATTAGGAACATTTTGTGGATAGCCAAGGGATTACTCTGGTAATAAAATGGATAGCCAAAGCTTCATAAGGTAATGAATTATGGATTATGATTAGAATTAGGATTATTATATGGTTAGGGATAGGGTTCACATGTATTAGTTCATTACCTGACATGATCTACACTTATAGTTTGCATTAAAAAGCGGATAATAGTTAGGATTCAAACTACAAGCATAAATATTTTTTAATCAAATCATAATTCTATCTCTAAGCTTTCATTAGATAATTGTAACCTTAACTCTCATCTTAACGCCATCTATTATATATCCTATTTAAACAATAGGACCATAATAAATATCTGAAACCTAAATATAATTCTAACTAAAACTATAATCCCAGGTAAGTTCCCTAACATTAAAGGATCGCAATCATTATAATAATCTTAAGCATAGCCATCATGAAAACTGTTAACATAAAAAAATTGTAAATCATAACCTTGTCATAATCTTAACTTTGTTTCATCCTGAGATGAACATGTATAATCCATAATGAGTTCATACAATCCCCCAGTGTCACAAAATAAGTGTACATGAAAGAAAAATTAGCTTGGTGGCTCCTATTTTAAGAAAAGAAACCTTGAACTAACCTAGATATATTTTTTTGGACTATTATTTTATGATTAGACTTAAAAATTTAGTATTTAATATTTAATTTTACTTAAGTGTTTAACTTTATTTATTTAATTGATATGATTTTAATAAAGATATGCACATTTATATAGATCTAGTTGATAAATTTTAGATTTAAATTTTATTAAATAGTAATTTTGTCATGTTTTATGTTGTGATGTATTTTTGTCATGTTTTATGTTTTATATTGTTTAAACATATATGCAGATTATATTTGATGGACCCACCGCTACCCACTCCCCCTCCCATACCCCCACCTCCACCCCCTCCATCTCCACCTCCACCTCCACCTCCACCCACACCTCCACCACCCACCACAGATGAGCTCCGCGAGACCATGAGGCGTAACCTCAATGACCTCATGAGTGATATAGAGGCTATCTGACATGAGAGGCACCCCCGCCCCCCCCTCCACCTACTACATCTTGTAGATAGCATGCAAGGTGTGGTTGACTCCATCCATAATTTTGATTTAGACATTGATTCATTTAGATCATGGAGGGAAAGCATGCGTGCCTTCTACTCTGATGGCTTATCATACAAAGAGGTTCATAACCTGCATATAGGTAAAGAGAATTTTCAACATTATTTTATAAACCCTAAGATGGGTGAACCAATTAGTGATAAGAAGCCTCACATTTCCATTAGGTGGTGTACACATCCACGCATAGCAACACATTTTTGGGAGCGGTGGTGGATGGTATTTGACCATCCACCACACGCTAATCATGAGGTGCCCATGTACTTCCTTAAGAATTTATGGGTTGAGTTTGAGTTGGGTTTGAAACCCAACTATTTTGATATGAAATCACTTTAGGGGGTTGGTAGAGGGATGCCTCAGGATAGGCCTAGGGAAAAGCTGAGTGATAGAACGAGAAAACGTAGGTGAGCTGAGCCCCTTGTACCTCTTCCTGTGCCTATTGTGCCTGCTCCTCACCATCATGATGTAGTTTCATATGATTTTACCCATTTGAGTGCCCTTTCGAGCAATTTAGTATAGTAGTGGACTCAAGCGGTACATGCTCCTCCACTTGCACATGTTTGTACTAGCTGTGGAGGCATATGCATAGGCCCCCAGAGTGATCCTGCTGTAGCACATGATGGCCATTATGCTGAGGGTGTAGATTTTGATGATGATGTATACGTTGCTTGTGGTGATGGTATTGACGAGATAGACGTGTCATCATTTGTTGACCTCATGCAACAGGGAAAGCTTGGAGAGAGTCAAGAGCAGCAGGTGAAATTTTAATTTCAATATAAATATAAAGTGCACATAATTATTTACTTTCTACATACATGTGTAATTGTATTAACTATATTAATTTGTAACATAGGATGGATGATACTGTTCCTCCTAGGAGGCAGTATAGTCTTTTTTCGAGACCTATAGACGTTGGCATCCCTTATAAAGTATGCACTTTGAATTACACTATAAAAATGTAATTCAAATTCGAATTTAATAACATGTTCTCATATGTTCTTTTTATTTGATTTTGTAGGGATTGTCTGCATCTACACATATTGATGTTAGTACAAGTCCTACTCCAGTTACTACTGAGGCACAGCCTCAAATACATGCAGTATGAACTTTTGACTGAAGACAAATAATTTGTATTATTTTTATGTATGTACATTATTGTTAACTTATAATATAAACAATTTTGACTCACATGTATATATATTTTATGTGTTTTGATTTTACGAACAGGAGCCATATCATACTCATCCATACAGGCCTCAGTATAGTCTATTTTCGACTCCATCTTATGATCGTGCTACCATACCTGTAGACACATCTGTGACATTGGCCACCACTTAGGTATGATATATACATTATATATACATGTTAAATTTATATTTTATAAAAAAGGTAGTGTACAAATTATGTACTTTGTAATTATTCATGTATATTTAATTTTGACTAAACGTTTATGTATCCATAATTTTAGGACTACGTCACCACGAGTGTTGCTGAGAGCACATGAATTAGCTAGATGGAGGTACCTACATTATCAGTTGAGGTCAGTATTGTGATTTATGTACATAATGTATAGTTCATTATGCTCTAAAATCAAATTTAAAAAATGTATGTATTGTAAATTATAGGACCTCACCACTGTTGCATTTGGTAGTTTTGACAGTGTGCCTCCTCCTGTTACTGAGGGACACCCATCTCATATGGTATAATTTATTTTATTATTTAGTGAATATTTAATTTATTTGCAAGATATATTTTGAGACCCACTTCAATTAAGCATGTACATATGTACATGATGAGATGTGCCTCATGTTACATAGGGTGATACATCTACCTCACAGGGTGTCCGACATGACGAGACGAATCATATTACACATGATGATCCATCTGAGTCCTCTTTATGTAGAGCAAAGAGGAAATTCGATCAGATAGATTAGGTCTTTTTGGCACCTATAGATTGTGTTTTTATGATGTATATTATTTATGATGTATACACTTTGTGTTGGGATAGTTAAAACTGTATGTTAGACCATGTATTTTTTCACTTTATAGATCATGTTATGATGTATGTTAGACCATGTACTATTTTTTTATGACTTCTTATCATGCTTCTGTATGTAGTACATATATTATTATGTTTCACCATGTTTTAAGTATATTCAAACCATTTTCTTTATTCTGACATATTTTATTCATGAACATATGACACTTTTTTAAGTATCTATGCAAGATGAACAATAATTTTAACTATGTATAGAGCATTATTGGATAAATATCACATCAAATTTATGCATTGAGATTCATACAAATAAAATTGACCTACTAGATTAAAATATGTATTGATAACGTACCTAACAATGTATCATAAGTGATCTTAATGTGTTGTTTGGTAATGTAAGACTCATTATCACCTAATAAGACCTATTATGTGGTAGTAAACATATGAATACCTATCATAACCTATAATAGACATAATGACCTATTAGGACTCCCATGTCTCCTTAAGACACACATGTATGGATAACGTACTTAACAATGTATCATAAGTGATCTTAATGTGTTGTTTGGTAATGTAAGATATAATAAATACAATGAATACAATGAGTAATGATCTAACATATAATCAATAGTAATTTGAAACTTCAAACAAACATTAATTTAAACATGCTTGAATGTAAAAGTAATGGAACAAAATAGGAGGTCATTACTTGAATTGACAATTAATTTATAATTTATCAAGTGCACATACCTTTAACTTTCAAATAGAAGTAAACCCTCATTTTTGAATTAGTTTGTACAACATATTTCACAATATATGTAAGACAATGTCAATGATATATTTATAGTTCAGTGAACTCATTTAAAACATAAAATTGGTTGAACACATCTCTTCAAATGAGGTCCTGTAAAATAAAAATGTAAAACAAAAACACACATATTAATAAACACATAAATTAATATTCAAGGTATCTGAACTATGTAAATATATGTGTAATTTGTATGTACTTACTATGTGAAATTGCACAAGATGTTGATGTTCGATCCACTTTAACACTTAAATTTGCATAAATTGTAATTGAGACCTGAATAAGAGGTATATAAGTTCTCTAAATTGGTATTGACAACATAAACATACATGTAATTAAATTATATAAGTACATATATATATAAATAATACAATAATGAAAAAACTTACATGTGTTTGATTTAAATGTAGTCATCCCACTGTGCCATCTGCATCCTCTCTCTTTTGCAATGCATCTATGATTGTCTCGTGCTCATCCATTTAAATTGTCTATAATACCTTATTGGCGGGTCTCCCTTTGTATCTTTCTAATTTGATATTTGTTGCCACAACCAAATGAGAATAGTGTAAAATCTTCTTTTCAGTTTGGTAGTCTTCAAATGCTGGCAAACCATTTCTTCTTGTTAGGTATCTATGTAGCTAGGTGCTAGCTACAACAATAGACCCGATTGGATACTCAAAACTATCATTGTCTACTTCATGACATGTCAATTTTTTCTTAGGTTCCACACATCTAGCTAGCCAATACTCAGTCTATTCATCATTATCACTAGGTGCAATAACAACATAAACATGTCCCACAAGATAAGATAAAGTATAGAAACATTTTAATCACATGAGTGTACATATGCAAATTATATAAATTAAAGCATGAGATCGCAAAATAATCTAATTAAATTATGCATACCAGGTTCTATGAGGTCTGAAATACGATAATAGTCTTCTGATGC
This sequence comes from Cupressus sempervirens, assembly GCA_028749045.1. Lineage (NCBI taxonomy): Eukaryota > Viridiplantae > Streptophyta > Pinopsida > Cupressales > Cupressaceae > Cupressus > Cupressus sempervirens. Next base: position 387,640,453 of record CM053787.1, on the reverse strand, counting down.
AAAAGTAACATTCTGGCCTTCATTTACTATATCATCTTCAAAATGCGTGTCAGTAGGTGCTAATGATCTTTGTTTCCAATCTTCAACCCATTCTGTATTCTCACATTCTTCCCATTCACTTGCAATACAAAATTGACAAAAACAAGCAAGCTCCCTAATCCATATAGTCCAAGTGTTAGAATCTGAACTCCTAAATGAATGCCATTTAGCTAACCCACTAATTGTATCACAATCATATCTTGAAGGGATATTATTTTCTTCAACTAGGTAGAAGAAATGTTTGATCAAGTAGTGTTTTGACTTGATCCCGTGTATAAATATTTGTTACACCATTTGACAATCTCATGTGCATTTTTGAATTTAGCTTTTTCCTCAAATTTTAATTTCTCTCTACTAAGGGCTCTCTTCACACATGCACCAACACCATCATGTTCTACTTTACCATGTCCATCCTCAAAAAAACTCCACACATTTTGGATGTTAGTTTGCTTATGTGTCCTACTCAACCAATAGAAAATTTTAGCATTCTTGAATTGTCCTGTACAATTATCTAACCATATCCAATGTTGTGTCATTTGAATTTGTCTCTCTTTTAAATTATCATAAAAGACCTTGAAACAATATTGGACAAACTCAGATGAATGGAGTTTATTATCACTTAAATAGAAATGGTACTCTCAATATTTTTTGATCCTCATCTGTACTATCAGGTGCATGCCTATAAACTATATGAACATAAATTGTTACTTGCACTGAATTGTAATATTGTGGTTGTACCTCTTCTTGCGGTGCAAGCATGTAGTTCTTTGCAAAGTCAACAACTGAAAGTATAGTACCAATTGGAAATGTATTCTTACATATGCAAAATTGTCTATCAAGCCATCTAGAATATTGAGAGTGTTTAACATATTTTTGTATGATCACACTCTTAAACTCATCCATAAATGCATAACAACTAACTTTATCTATAACTAGATCACACCTTCTTCCAATCTTCCCATCCTTCAATGGACATTGAATAGTTTTGAATCTTTTTACCTCAACTAATTGTTGTCCAAAAGTAGTCAAAACATTTTCATGCAAACATTCATCTAACAAAGAAAGATTGCCGCACATATCACATGTATTAGAAAGACATGCATTGAAAAGAAAGTATTGATCATTAGGTGGCTTACAAAACAAACTTGATATGAAATCTTTTATAGTTTGAGGTCGTATTTTTATACCACATTCTTGCAACATTTCTTTACTATGCATGGTACCACGTATAGATCAAAATACATCATAATGGTAATGAAATTAAATATGAGTTTTACAACAACATGTGATTCTTTCCTTGTTAATCCTTACATACCATGGTTTACACTTTTCAAAAGATCTTTGACTAATGGTAATATTTAATACCTTACCATTTACAAATTTTTTAAATAATTCAGTTTGAGTCATGTCCAAAAGGTGTTTAGGATGTGGATCACATATTTTTGACCCAATTCTCAATTTAAGTACATCTCTTGAATTAGGTGATACTCTTATATTATCATGCCAAAAATTTTCAATCAAACTTTTGATTTCACTAATAAGTTTTATATCACATCTCGGAAGTCTACCACTAGAAGTCCATAAAATATTTGCTGGATCACATTCAAAGTTAACCCTTCTCTTTACAACTCTTTCTAAAGTCTTATGATTCACATTAAGATATCCACTTATGTTGGTAATCAATATTTTTTCAGATGTTGATTTGTTAACTAAAGTTGTTGTTATTGCTCATCGTGCTGCATTCTTATCTTTAGATCGATTTCTCTTTCCGATAACATCAAAGGCACTAGCAATAGTGGATACAACTTGTTTTAAAGACTCATTTTTATTCTTGAATTTTGCATACATTCCCAACCTTCTCATTAATTTTTGCATTTTAGACATTTTAATTAGTTGCAACATTAGCTAAAATTGAAACCCAAATTTTTTATTATAAAAAAAATGCCTATACAATCTATTAGCATATGTCCTAATTTGTCTCCTTGAAACCAATCCCTCAAGATTATCTAACACATCATTAGGAATGTGAAAATTATGTTCAAACACTTTACTATCATCTTGACATGTTTGTCCAATAGTTGGTGTTTCTATTTCTACATTCATGCAATTTTTATTTTCAGACACTTTACTATTTTCACTGTTATTTGAGATTTGAATATCATTTTCAAATTTCTTGGTATTTCTTTTGGGGTAGGCATTTCAATTGGAGTGTTTTGTGCATGATCGTTTGAGAATTGCTTCTCATGAAAAAAATTTAAATCGTTTAAATCATAACTTACTTGTAAAAAATCACCAATTTCATCACAAGAAAAAATTTGAGGGTTTGGAGACACACCTATATTGAACGCATGATTAGAATGTGCACCTAAATTTTCTTGTATTGGGTTTTCTTCTTTGACCTCTTCATCCATCGTGGTATTCTCAATATCTTTCTCCTTTGAAACATTATTCAAGTCTCAAATTCTTTGTCTTCTCTCTTGTTGACCTTGTGCTTCATTCTCTTTATTTGCGACAATCTCTTCATCTATCAAAACTCTTGCTTTCTTCTTTCTTCATTGTTTTGATCCCATGTTTGCACCAATTTTGAATTTGAATCAATAGCTTGCAAATTGTATAAGAGGACAAGAAAATAGAATAAATATGATAAAATTTGGTGTTACAAATTGAAACTGTTGTTCAATCATTTCAATCATTGAAATTGGGTCGGTGGGGCAGCTTTTGGGGCCCAACAGGTACATTAGAAACAGGTATCTGATTGCTTAAAAATTGGGCACCTGATTCTTTAAAAATCGGGTACTTGTTTATAAATTGGGTACCCAATTTTTGAAAGAATCGGGTACCCGATTTTCAAAAAGTCGAGTACAACAGTTCAAAGCAATCGTACACCCAATTTTTGAATTACAAATCAGGTGCCTGATTCTTGAGACATGAGCGGGAATTTGGTATGGCTTCTGACTTTTGCATGGAGTTTTTCCTTGAGGAAAGACATGGCATAGGCATGGTCCCACCAAGCCATGCCTTTATGATCCTTTTTTTTAAGACATTTAATCGACAATTTCTGGTATTGTTATAATTTTTTTATAGTCATTCCCATTGAATTTTTTGACAAGACAAAAACTCATTATAGGTCTTGCTGTTTTGATTTCAAAAATGTAAATTTTATAGTGTTATTAGTTTATTTTCTATTTTTTCATTATTAATTAAACAAAACTATCTCTTAAACTTTAAAAAGTGACATTCACTAAAACTTTAATAACTTTTTTATTTTATAATTTTTCTTAAATTAATTTATATTTCATCAATCTACATACAATTCTTTTGATGTTAAAAAAAAAAAAATTTGAAAAAAGTGAGATTTTGATCAAATTATGTGGTCTATACATGAGAGGTTTTAAAATTTACCTTTATAGCCAATTAATAATTAATAATAAAAAAATTATTCAATAAAAAATTAAAAAAATATTTTCATCAATCTTAGGTGTATTAGGTAACTCCATTTAAAAGGATTTGCAAAAAATTATTTATTTGTGTCAAATTATGGTATCCGTACACGAGCATGGTATGGTCCTGAAACAAGCATTTTAAAAAAGTGATTTTAAAGATCCATACCAAAAAAATAATTTATCATATGGGTGTACAAATAAATTATATATTCAAAAACTAGATTTCGAACACTAAATTTTTTATTTTTGAAATTTTTTAATATTCAATCTCTAAATACCTCAAATTTTGACATCAATTGACAAATTTTTTAAAAAAAAGGAAAAACATTTCCACTTTTTGGCCAAAAGTGAGACCCAACTTCTTGCATTGACCCATATAGCAAGCACATTATATTATTCTAAATTTTATCTATGCACAAAATTATTGTGATCTAAAATATCTGTACAGATCTTCGCAAAAATTTTTTTTAAATTTTTTTATAACAAACTTGATTCTACACAATAGATCATAGATCTCAAATTTTGAAAAATGGATCTCAAATTTTGAAACAAAAAACTCAATTTCTTTTACAACAAAATCGATTCTAAACAATAGATCTAGACAAACTTCTGTAGATAGATTTCATGTAAATATGATGATCACAAAAAATAATACAACTACAACACAATATGTTCTAAATAATAGATTTGAATAAGATTCTATGTAAATATGATGATCACAAAAAAAATACAACTAGAACAAAATATAATCTAAAATAAAAAAAATAGAAAAATCTCTAACATACCTTGTATTTCAATAGGAAGAGACAAAAACTTTTAGAAATGTGAGTTAAAAATTATTGACCAATGCTATAAGTAAGGAAACAACAATTTTAGAGGATTTGATAATCAATGCTCACACAAGACAAATGTTGACTTAAAAATAATTTATAAGCCATAACTATAAAAAAATATAGCTCTTAGCATCCTTTCCAAGGAAACTTATGCAACACAACAATAATAAATGACAAAATATGTCATCTCTCTAATTTCTTATCATGTTGTATTGTTTTGTTTGTTTGTGTTGATTTGTTAGAAATGAAATACAACTGTAACCACAACAATAATAATGACAAGAAATGTCATCTTCATAATTGCTTATCATGTTATCTTATTTTGTTTGTTTGTGTTGATTTTTTAGAAATGAAATACAACTGTAATGACAGTCTATAAATGTTTGACAATATATTTCATTATTATTATTATTATTCTTAGTATTGATATCGAAAGTTTGGAAAAAAAGAAACAATAAATTATTTTGTGTGCAAAAAAAAAAGAAAAAATTTCAAACTCATGATTGTAGCATACATAGACCAATCAAATTGCATGAAAATAAGTTTCACTAAAATTGCAAAAATGTTAAAAAAAAATGTCTATAGTGAAAAATAGATAAAAATAAAAATAAAAGCCTCGACCAATGTTATAAATAAGGAAACAACAATTCTAGAGGATTGCATAATCAATGCTCACACAGGACAAATGTTGACTTAAAAATAATTTATAAGCCACAACTATAAAAAAAAATATCCTCTGACATCTTTTTCAAGGAAACTTATGCAACACAACAATAATAAATGACAAGATATGTCATCTCTCTAATTGCTTATCATGTTGTATTGTTTTGTTTGTTTGTGTTGATTTGTTAGAAATGGAATAAAATTATAACCACAACAATAATAAACAACAAGAAATGTCATCTTTATAATTGTTTATTATGTTGTCTTCTTTTGTTTGTTTGTGTTGATTTTTTAGAAATAAAATACAATTGTAACCACAATCTATAAATGTTTGACAATATGTTTCATTCTTATTATTCTTATTATTATTTATAGTATTGATATCTAAAGTTTCAAAAAAGAGAGAAAATAAATTATTTTATGTGCAAAAAAATTGAAAAAATTTCAAACTCATGACTATAGCATACATAGACCAATCAAATTGCATACAAATAAGTTTCATTAAATTTGCAAAAATGTCAAAAAAAGATTTATCTATAATGAAAAATAGATAAAAATAAATAAAAGCTCCTGATTGGACAAATTAATAAGATCATTCACTTTTAACAAATGCATAAGTTTCTTGCCATGGCAGGAATTAATATAAACGATAAGATATGTCATCTCTCTAATTGCTTATCATGTTGTATTGTTTTGTTTGCTTGTGTTGATTTGTTAGAAATAGAATACAACTGTAACCACAACAATAATAAACAACAAGAAATGTCATCGTTATAATCGCTATATCATGTTGTCTTGTTTTGTTTGTTTGTGTTGATTTTTTAGAAATGGAATACAACTGTAACCACAATCTATAAATGTTTGACAATATGTTTCATTCTTATTAGTTCCTACCATGGCATGAAACTTATGCATTCGTTAAAAGTGAATGATCTTATTAGTTTGTCCAATCAGGGACTTTTATTTATTTATATCTATTTTTTACTATAGACATATCTTTTTTTTGACATTTTTAAAAATTTAATGAAATTTATTTTCATGCAATTTCATTGGTCTTTGTGTGCTATAGTCATGAGTTTGAAAGTTTTTCATATTTTTTTGTACACAAAATTTTTTTTGCACTCTTTTTTCGAAACTTTAGATATCAATACTAAGAATAATAATAATAATAACAAGAACACAAAGTGTCAATTTTTTTGCCTAAGTATAGTCTTTGCATATGATAAATAGCAATTTAGATAGTGTTTTATACATTGGATATGCAATAGGATAAAGTATGTTGTATACTTTTTCATTGTATTTCAATAATAGTTTACATTAGCAAAGCATCTACTCAATCATGTTATACAATTTGATAGAACAAAAGTATGTCTTATAACATATCAATGCATATACATTATTTCATTATACATATATGACACACAGAGTGTACTTAGATATGAGACTCATGCATATACATTGTTTGTTTACACACTTTATTTTATATTGACTAGTATCTTTTGTAACTACCATTATTTATAGCTCGATATGTCTTTATAGCTGTTTATGATACTTGCAAATTCTATTTTGTGCATGTTAGTATATTGTAATTGTCTCATAATAACTTGCTTTTCATATTTTAAATAAATGTTAATTTGTGACTGGTCATATTTACCTTTTGTTGTGAAAAATTTTTCAATCTCCATTTGTTGGGAAGGAGTCAATAAACAACGTATAAAGTTTTCAATTGCATAAAGCCCTCTTTTAAAAGTGATCTTCATTATAGATCAAACTTAAGGTGCACCACTCTTCTATTCATGACGTATTCACAACCATTGGTTCTCATCTTGTTTGCTATACTACTAGTGGAATGTAGAATTTGACTATTCTCAAGTCAACAAATTTTAATGAAACAAACATTAAGTAGTGGAATGTAGAATCTAACTATTGGTAAGTCATAGCTTGGTTCTTTTGCTATAATTGTCATGTCATCAGATATATGTCTAAAACATTAATTTTTTTATTAGTATTTCAATAGCACAATATCAATCTTGATGATTAATTCACAACAATAATAGATTAAATATATGAATTTAATAAAACATTGCAAAAATTTAATGAGTAATTCAAAGTAATAATATATTAAATAATATACTATATTATTATCACCTTTTATTTTAAAATCTCTTATTTCAATCAAAATAAAAACTAATACTTCAAAATACATAATCCAAATTCTTTCTTAAACAAATAGAAAATTATGTTATATTTAGACCATTTTATGTTTAAAGGCTCTAAAATTCATTTCTAATTTCAGTTCTATTCCTCATTTTTCATTTATTTATGTATTTTATATGAAAAATCATGTATTTCATATTTATTTGAGTAGAAAACTCCATAGGCCTATTCCTGTATGACTTCTGTATTCTCTACAAAATGATCTACTCTTTCATTCAACCCTTATCTCCATAAAACTTGGAAATATTTCTAATGAAAAATATTTGTGAACCATAATGTTCCAGTGGCAACAATCACAAACACACTGGAATCACAATATGCTACTAGTGATGCTATGTAAGTTCATTGAGTTTGGCTTTTCAACCTTTCTCAAGGAAGTTTTCCCAACAACTTCATCAGATCTTTGTTTGATTTTGTTTTGGTAAACTTATGAACCATTTTGTACATTAAATTATTGTGATATTGGCTTTTCAACCTTTCTCAAGGGAGTTTTTCAACAACTTCACTAGATCCATGTTTGATTGTGTTTTGGTAAACTTCTGAACTATTTTGTACATTAAATTATTGTGATCTAAAATATCTACATAGATCTTAGCAAAAAAACTCAATTTTTTTATAAGAACTTGATTCTACACAATAGATCATAGATCTCAAATTTTGACAAATGTATTTCAAAATTTTAAACAAAAAACTCATTTCTTTTACAAAAAATTGATTATAAACAATAGCTTTGGACAAGCTTTCATAGATAGATTTCATGTTAATATGTTGATCACAAAAAATAATGCAACTACAACACAATATATTCTAAATAATACATTTCAACAAGATTCTATGTAAATATGATCATCACAAAAAATAATACAACTAGAACACTATAATTTCAAATAAAAAAGAATACAGAAATCTTTACATACCGTGTACTCCAGTAGCAAAAGACGAAAGCCTTTAAAAATGTGAATTAAAAATAATCAACTAATGCTATAAATAAGGAAACAACAATTTTAGAGAATTTCATAATTAATGCTCACACAAGACAAATGTTGACTTAAAAATAATTTATAAGCCATAACCATAAAGAAAAATATTCTGTAGCATCCATAATCAATGCACACAGAACAAATGTTGACCCATATGTCACTCTCAAATTTCTTATCATGTTGTAGTGTGTTGTTTGTTTGTGTTTTTTTATAGAAATAGAATATAATGACATCCATAATCAATGCTCACAAGACAAATGTTGACCCATATGTCATCTCTCAAAAAAAATAAAAAAACTTTCAAACTCATGACTATACTATTATTATTTATTATTCTTAGTATTAATAGCTAAAGTTTGGAAAAAGATAAAAATAAATTATTTTATGTGCAAAAAATAAAAATTAAAAACTTTCAAACTCATGACTGTAGCACACATAGATCAATCAAATTGCATGAAAATAAATTATACTAAATTTGCAAAAATGTCAAAAAAAAGATATGTCTATAGTAAAAAGTGGATATAAATAAATAACAGCTCCTGATTGGACAAAGTAATAAGATCATTCACTTTTAACGAATGCATAAGTTTCCTGCCATGACAGAAACTAATAATAATGAAACATATTGTCAAACATTTATAGATTGTGGTTACAGTTGTATTCCATTTCTAGAAAATCAACACAAACAAACAAAACAAGACAACAAGATAAACAATTATAAAGATGACATTTCTTGTTGTTTATTATTTTTGTGGTTACAGTTGTATTTCATTTCTAACAAATCAATACAAACAAACAAAACAATACAACATGATAAGCAATTAGAGAGATAACATATCTTGTTGTTTATTACTGTTGTGTTGCATAAGTTTCCTTAGAAATGATGCCAAGAGATATTTTTCTTTATAGTTGTGGCTTATAAATTATTTTTATGTCAACATTTGTCTTGTGTGAGCATTGATTATGAATCTTCTAAAATTGTTGTTTCCTTATTTATAGCATTGGTCGAGGCTTTTATTTTTATTTTAATCTATTTTTCACTATAGACATATCTTTTTAAAACATTTTTGCAAATTTAGTGAAACTTATTTTAATGCAATTTGAATGGTCTATGTGTACTACAGTCATGAGTTTGAAATTTTTTAATTTTTTTTTGCACACAAAATAATTTGTTTTTTTCTCTTTTTTCAAACTTTCGATATCAATAATAATAATAATAATCAACATCATCATGATAATAATAATAGAACTAATAATTATGAGGAGAAAAGAAAGAAACTAATATTTTATAATATATTTATTTAATTGAGAATTAATTAAATTAAAAGAGTTAAAATTAAAAGACTTAATTAAAAGTCTAATCTTGGAGTTAATAATAATTAAAATTGCTAAAGTTAAATTTGGCATGATTATAATTATTTGATTTAATATTTATTAATTTAGAAGTTATTTCTTTTTAATAATGAGATTTTAATATTATTTAAAATAATAATAGTATTATTTCTCTATAAGCATCTTCCTAAATTGAAACAAGTGAAAATTATAGAATAATGTAATATTTTAGACGAAAACGCTATGTGGGGAGAAAAGTTCTAATTAATTAATCGAGAGATAGTTTTAGAAACAAAAAACACAAGTTGGATGGGAGGCTTATATAAGAGAATTTTTATTCATTTATTCACATAGGAGGTTTGGAGGAGCAACTTGAGAAATTGAAAGATAGGTTTTGAGAGAGTAATTAGGGGGAGCAAAGTTAAAGAATTTCTTAAAAAGTTATGAAGATTTTGGATTACTTATTTTGGGCTTGTGTTGTATTGAAACCTCTGCTGATAGATTTGAGGTAGAGTTTGGGAACCTTGCAAATCCATCTTTTAAAAAAGATTGTCTTCTTCATGCCTGTCAGATTGTGTTGTAATGATTGGTAAAATTGATGAATAATTTTATTTGTAAAATTTAGAAGAGAAAATATTTCTAGGTTACATTATTTTTTGAGAAATTTGAAGGAAGAAAATTTAATATTTTTGTGTAGAAAATTCTCATAAAACTTAAATTTAGAAACCCTTGTTTTGAAATTAGCAAAACCATATTGAATCTAGAAACCTTTGTTTCAAAATTAACAAAAAAATCATGTTTGTTCCTAAAAAACCTTGCATGCAAAATAAATGGAAAATATTAATATTCGTCCAATTTAGAGTTTGATTAAATACCTTTGCAAATAATTTATAAAATTAAAACAAATTGAAAGTCAAATATAAATTAGGCATTATCATGCAAATTAGAAGTTAAATATGATATTAATTTTTTAATTTTAATTTTAAAGATACAAGAAAAAATTATATGTTAATTATATTTACATGTTTTATAAATAAAACAGAACATACTTATTATGAAGAGAATTCATATTCTAAAAATATATGTATAAAGATATACATGCAGACTAATGTATTTATGCATGTAAAGGAATAAATATACATAAATATATTTATGCATGTAAAAATGAATAAATGCATGTTACAAAAATTGATATAATAATATTGCTTGTGTAAGAGTAAAAAGGCATGAGAAAATATGCATACAATGAGAAAACAAAGATGTAATGTGTCTAGTTCCTGCCATTGTAGTTTAGTAGTTTTGATTTATGTTCCGGATAGTATTGTTGATTTTTGTTGCGTTCAATAGAAAAAATAAATATTAATGTAAAGTGTTGTTTAACAATTAAAATAAATGTTATAGATTTTTTGAGGAAAAATATAGATGTTTTTAGAATTTCTCATTAGCTAGTAAATATTACTTTTAGTGAAAAATGTTACTTTGAATGAAAAAAAATAGATGTCTTTAGAATCAAAAGTTTATTAAAAAAGTCGAGTTGGGGAATAAATATTACTTTTTATAGAAAAAATAGATGTCTCCATAATTGTTCTTTAATTGCAACCACCAACTAAAGTTAGATATGTCCAAAAGTTTATTTAAAAAGTCTAAAGTTGAGGAATAAATATTATAGTTTTGAAGTTGTTGTACCTATTGTTGTTCATTGTACTAACCAATAAGAAGATATATCAAAGCTTTTTAATAAATTGTATTTAAACATTAAAAATTAGAAACTTTGTAAATGCATAGACATTTGTAAGAATTCTATGATTTGATTAGTTGCCTACAACAGAAACTAATAATGAATGCAAGCCTTCTTTTAATTTTTTAAGATATATAAATATTAATTTTCAGATTAAGAAAATAAAAAAGAAAATTTATTATTTTTATATTAATTTTTAAAAAAACAATTATTAAAAAATTAATTATTTATTAATTTTGAAAATTAAATAAATATTATTCATTCTTTTGTAAAGTGGCTTGAGTCTAGTTTAACTCCTAATTGCATTTAAGTGATTACTTTATTAATGCAAGTGGGAAGTTAATAAATATATGTTTATGATTTAGTTATATTTTAAATGGAGTGGAAGTGAATTTATCTAGATCATTTATTTATGGTTATTAGATTTATTGAGTAGAAATATATACAAATTAATTTAATAATATTATAATATAATTGTAATTATAATTTAAGTTGAGCTTTTTATAACTGAACTAGGAGTTTATTGGAATTAAATATTAAAATTGGACTTATAGGGAAGTTTAAGTAATGCTCTAAGAATGGTATTGATATTTAAATTTAATATAATGCTTTACATTATTATAAAAACTATTTATAATCTAAGATCATTTAAATTAATAATAGAATGATAATTTGAAATAATTAAAATTGATAAAATATCAATATTTAATTAAAAGATAAAATTTGAGTTGAATATAAAATTATTCAATAAAATATAAGAAACAACATTATTATAATATTGATTAATCATGGTGAATATATATGAAGTATCTATTTACACTCAAACCATAGGAATTCATGTATGTTTTTGAACATAAACTCTTATAGTCAAATCAAACTTTAGAATATAACTTCATTTACTTACAAAATTAAACTTGTATTATTATTGTGATTTCTTAGTGTATGACTTTGTTATATTTTCCTTGATGATGTTTTGGGGGTTGTAGCTGGTCAATTAGTATTGTACACTAGAGGCTATGGGATTCTATTTTCTATGTGAAATGATATAATAATTTTTATGTCTCGTTTAGTCAATGTATGGTTTGGAGTGTGAGTAATTATTCTTGATTCAAAATTAACTTTTGGTGGCAAATTGATTTGGCACATGTATTGTAAATCTTAGTCCAAGTGGTGCAAAATTATTGAGCAAAAATATCTAGATAATAATGATCCCTCTAGAATCCTCACTATCTCAAATCCTCCAAAAGGCTGAGTTATTTGGGACTTTATGATAGCTTCGTGCAAAATCATAGTTGACTTCATCTCTTGGGAAGTAAATAATGGTTTTAGTATTAACTTTTGGAATGATTCTTGAAATGGTCAAATTCCACTCTCTAAGAGTGGAATCTTAGTGAATGTTATCCAAGTTGCTGAGCTTCAGTGGGGGTCTCAATTTTTTCATTATGTATCATGTTTGTGAATTTTCTAAGAAAATAGTTTGGAAGGATCCCATGAAGTTATCTCTATCACCTCAGGAAATCAGTCAATTTTAAAATATTTTGTCCTCTAGACAAGTTTTTTTCTCTGAAGCCCAAGATCAAATTTTTTAGGCTCCAGCTAAGGATGGAAATTATTCAGTGAAAGAGGGGTACAAAATTCTGCAACAGAATGGTCTGCAAAATCCTATTTCAAGAGCTTTTTCATTTTGTTGGAATTTGGTTCTTCCTAGAGCAGGTTGTTTCTCATGGTTAGCTCTTAAAAAAAGGATTTTAACTAGTGACAAATTGACCAGATTAAATATTGCTCCTCCTTTTAAATGTATTCTTTGTGAGGAGCATGAAGAATTTGTGGATCACCTGTTTGTTACATGTTCCTTTTCTTTTCAATGTTGTTGCTTTATTTTTAGTAAACTCAATTATTATACTCCTTTTCCAAACAATCTCTGGGATCTCTTTCAAGCCTGGCCAGTTCTTTATCAAAAATCTTTGTTTGCAAATCTCTGGAAATGCATACCAGCATTGGTTATCTGGGCTATTTGGTGGGAACGTAACAAGCGTATTTTCAGAAAGGAATCACTCCCTCTAGACATTGTTTTGAATGGTATTGAAAAATCAATCTAGGAAGTGACTAATTCTAGTCTAAAAGTGGTTAAAATCAACCCGATTGTGACCCAATGGGATTCTCAAATTGTCCAAAAATGGAAACATTTGTTCATACCACATGGTTGGAAAATTAACTATTCCCCATCTTCTCTCTTACCTAGAAAGAATTTTTGGAGACCTCCAACATATGATTTTTGGAAGCTGAACTTTGATGGAGCTTCAAAAGGAAATCCTGGCCCATCGGGTTTTGGAGCATGTATTAGAAATCCCTCTAGCTAGGTTGTGGCTATCACAGTTTCTCCTTTGCCTATTGACACTAATAATATTGCAGAGGCTCATGCACTATTGGCTGGACTTATTCTAGCTAGATAGGGTTGTTTCCATAGGCTACATATAGAAGGGGATTCGTCAGTTATTATTGATGCTTGTATCCATAGGTGCATCATTTCTTGGAAACTAAAATTTGTTCTTAATGAAATTTGGAGACTTCTCAATGAATGTTTAGATATTAGAATTTCACATACTTATCGAGAAGGGAATAGAGTTGCAAATTTTTTTATCAAATTTGGGTTGTGCGGCGGGTATTACTACTTCTACTCTTCACCCTTTGCCTTTTATTGAGAAATACAAGGTCCTTCAAAATCTTATTCAAGAAGACTTGGATGCATCTAGATCTACCCACTTGGCATCTAAAGTTCATATTTCAGGTGCCAAGTAGATGCCATGGCTACCAAGTTTGCTGAACTAAATTCAAATGCCCCTTAGTGCCGAGCAGACCAAGCTTTATCCGGTGCCAAGTATGTTGTTTAGGTGTCGAGTAATCCAGATTTGCATTAAGTGCCGAGTTGTTCAAAGTTGTATCAGGTGCCAAGCTATCCAGAATTGTATCAGGATGCCAAGTAATCTAGATTTGCATTAGGTGTCGAGTTGTCCAGAGTAGTATCAAGTGCCAAGTTGTCCAAAATTTTATCAGGAGCCGAGTTGTTCAGATTTGTTTTAGGTGCCAAACTGGTCAGTTAGATGGTGTAGTGCTAGTTTGAGTTGTTCAAAATTGTATCAGGTGTCGAGCTAGTCAGTTAGAGGTGCCAAGTGATGTAGAGCTATATGTCAGTTAGTTGGTGAAGTGCTTGTTTGACAATATTTGTATTAGGTGCTGAGTTGTCTAGAATGGTATTAGGTGTTGAGTTGCTCAGAATTGTATCAGGTGCTGATTAGTTTCAGATGATAAGTTCAATAAGATGATATTTGATGCTGAGTAATGTTGTCTGGTATCATAGACCTATGTTCAAGTGTCGAGTGATGCAGAGTTGTATGTTTTTTGTCGAGTGAAAACTTGTACGTGTCAAGTTTTGGTGCTGAGTTTAAGGTTTTCAATTGTTGAATAAGTGCCAAGTTGCCCTAATAACAGAGTACACATTAATAAATGTCGCATGATTTACTCAAAAATGTTTATGATGACATGACTTGCACAATATATTTTAAGTGCTTCAATTCCGATTATTTCCTGACGACATTGAATTTTTTGATACTAGGATTTGATTTTCTCATGTGGCTAAATCCGAGTCATTAAAATACACTATTCCTAGTACTTTTTTCAACTCTTGCAAGGATGTTCTCTTGTGCAAATATAGATGGCTTTTAGCATGTTGCACTGTATAATTTATTACATGAGGATTGCAATCTTTATTTACCTCAGCCTTCAGTTACATTTTTTGCAAGAATACAATTTTGTGATCTGGTTACAAGATGAATTATGGGTGGGATATTGCTTAGGCTTGTTATATGTGTCACAAAAAGCACCATGCCATCATTGCAAAGAATTTTTGTATTTTCTTACCATCATCTTTGGAGGAAAAGGTATTACCGAACATTATTATGGATGAAGTGATGGATCAAATGTTTTTAATTTACTCATCCATAGTTTGAAGAGCTATTCAACATATTATTGGTGAAGAGTTCTTTTTCTCTTCGGCACTTATGTTTCTATATCCATCTCAGCTTATTTCAATTTTCCTTTCTAATGTAATGGATTTAATGCAATCACCTGATTTGCTTCAAATGTTGGCCCATAAGGTAATCCATCCTCATTATCTAGTTGATAATAAACTGATTTTGGCTATGCAAAAGTATGACTTATGGAATGGACCAGCACTAGTTGGTGGTTTGTTCTCACATTATCAACTTCTGCATAAACATGAGTTTTTTGATGTTTTTGAAGCAATTAAGAAAGCTATAGACACTGGCAGCTTTAATTATTTGCAATATGCTTTGCCCTCTACACTAAAATTAATGGATGTTCAATTAGTGGAGTGTATTAAGTTAGTAGGCTAGGCTTTGATTGATTTACAGAAGGATTCTACTGCTTCAACTTCCAGGGGTATGAATGTAGCTTAAGTGTTGCCAATTGAACATAATTTTTGGGAATTAATTGATCAAGTTAACTTGGATTTGGACTAGATTCAAACCTCCTCAAAGTTTTGTACTAGCTTGGGCCCTCTTCCTGGTGAGCTAGGGTCATTTGAAGGTGGTTTTGGATCTGATTGGGTAGATTTGTAAGATTTGTGATTTTTGCTAGGTCATTGTCATGAAGGTAGTGCTTGGAGACTACCAAAATGCCATGACACTTTCTGTTTTGTGATGGGTGGTAGTTGAAATACCCCTTGTATTTATTTGTTTAAACTATCTATACTTTTGTATATATTAGGGACGATGCTGGGTTTTCTTTACTGATTCTTTCCCAGTTGACCTCGTTGAATCAAAATTAATAAAATAATAAAATAATATAGTGGCTTGCCACTTTTTCCTGAAAAAAATTAAAAAATTCTTGATTCAATTATTATGTCTTTTAACCAAAATAGATGATGACCATTACTTTGTTAAGTCTGATTCACCTGGTCACCTTGTATTATCATTTATATTGTCTTATATTTTGAATGGTTGCATTTATGGATTATGTTACTTTATGTTCAATCTTTGATCTGGATAGTTGTATTTATGTGTTATGCACCCTATAATGGAGATGGTTGTTATTGATATTGGTCTATTGTTCTCATGATTATGAGACTTTATGGATTGTTGCCATGATTATGAGATATCCATTATGGGATGGACGATTCTTTGAGATGTTATAATGAGATGGACAATGAATCCTCATGTAGATGTGGTGTTCTTTCATATGCTCCATTATTATACTTTGGTGACTTTCATGATTATGGTTTATGAGAATATTGTTGGTATTACTTTATCCTTATATTTGGATAAATTTGAATGGAGCATTAGGGTAGGTTATCTAGGTGTATAGAGGGGAAGTGGATTGAAATGGGGTCCGGGGCCCTAAGTGGCTACCAGGGTAACTCATTGTAAATAACTTAATTAAGTGATAACACTACACACTAAATGGGGTTTTTAAAAATGAATTAAAAATATTAAGTGTTCCTCACCTATTTTTTGAGCACTAGTACAAGCTAGGATGGGAGTGGGAGATGCCTAGTTGCGACCTATCATAGTTAGTTTTTGTGTCTATATGAAAGGATTACTAATGTTGCATAGAGTGACTAGGGGACTAGAGTCTAAAGAGTGTGCCAAGGTAACCTTAGAGTTGAATCATGTGATGAAACTTACCCATATGCATCTTAGGTTTTCTATTTATATATATATATATATATATATTTGGGTTGCCTTGGGATTGTCTTTTCATATGAGTAGTATCACTGGTTGAAGAGAGCATTTATGATCCTTACCTAGGATTTCTATTGTTGATTTTGTGGTTTGATTATCTGTGTGTGAATTGCACATTATCTCCCATTCATGGTGGGAGTGGGAACCTAACTAGGTACCATGTAATTGAGAGGTAGTGACTTCTTACCATTTGGGCCCCCCTTAGATTGGCATCGATGTTGAATGTTCATTGATTTAGTTGTACCATTATCATTCTTATTCTTATCTTGGAGACTTTCTATTAAGATGTTGTATCTATGTATTCATGTACTTTGTATACTAAGATCCTATGAGATGATGTATTGTATTTTCATGTATTTGTATTAATTATTACATACCTTGGAACATCTGTAGTGGATGTGGGTGTTTGGAAATGATCTATTGTATCAGTTGTACTTATGTATCTTCTTATGAGATTATGTTTATGTTTTTATCATGGCTATGGATGTTGTATTTAAGATTAAAATTAATTAATAAAACTTTCTTAACATGACTCAATGTGAAGGAATTCTTGAGGAATGAAAACTATATTTGTGATTGCTTATGTGTGCTTGATATGTATGTGTATATTGCTTCTGCATTGTTATCTTCTACAGTATAAAAAAAAAAAATATTCAGTAAAATATTGTAACATAGTAGGTTAGTTTCTCTTGGGTTCCCAAGAAAGGTGTTACACCCTCAATGTGACACATGCAAAACTAGAATAACCTCTCATGAAGACAAGGAAAATTATTTATACCTCTCACTAGGTATCATCCCACTCCCATCCTTAGCCTATACAAGAACTCAAGGCATGGGTGAGGCAAGTATTTGTAACTTATCTTTTTAGTGTGTTTTCCAAATATTAATCACTAGATTATCGCTTATTACATAACTTACAATAGGTTACCTTGGCACTGACCACTTTGGGTCTTAGACCCCTACTACAAGCCACTCCTAAAGACATACACCTAGACTACCTCTCCTAAGCATACATATCATAGTTGTGTCCCATAACACAAAACCCATAATGATCGAACTCAGTTCCTTAATAGGGAACCCAAAAAATAAGTTGGTTCTCCCAACCCAAGTAAACAAAAATGTACCACATAGGAAATCTCCTAAAAATAGCTTCAATTTAAAACAAAAAGCTCATCACAATGTCTGGAATAGATAAATGTCATAGGAGTTGCAGATAGAAAACCTCTTGTGTATGTTCTAAGTTGGCCAACTACACAACTCACATAAAACCATCACGAAAAACCACAACAATTCAAAAACCATCACAAAATAGATATCGAATTTTTTTTCCCAAATAAGCATATATAAAGCAAAATGTTTCAATGATCTGATTAAAATAATTTATTTATCAAAAGTTCAATTTGACCATATAGATAGATTAAAAATAATAAAAATAACCATATACAATTATTAGCATTAATTATAATTTAAATTTATTATAATCATGCTAAATTATATTTGAAATATTAATAATTCTAACAAATTAATTTACAAATCAATTTATAAATAAGTGTCATTTGAAAATTCAAATTAACTTGATTAATATACAAATTGTATTACCATAAATTTATCTTTAAATTAGATAAATTTTAGTTTAATATTAAGTAATTTAAATTAACTAAACAATGCTTTTTAGCAAACTAACTTTAAACCATTTATATAAAGAAAATAAATTAAATCCTAAATTACTTAAACAAACTAAACTATAGTAAAATTATTTAAAAAAAATTGAATAGTCCTTTTCCTTTTAAAAATTGTGTGCCTTTCTCTCTTGTCTTTTCATTTTAAAATTAATGGATGAGGAGGGGCCTACCTCCCATTCCCCTCTTACCTACGTGAGAATAGGGAGTACATAGGTTTTTTTAAAAACAAATGAATGTGCTTGATCTCCTTTTTGTAAGTTATCGTCCTTTACTTTTTGGTGATAGTAGGATTTAATGTTTTTATTTGTTAGTTCTTGTCATAGGCAAGTAACTAATGCATCCTTGGATGCCACTTTTTTCTGATTGAGTGAGCCAATCAAGTAATAGAATTTTGAGCCAATACTATTTTTATATGATGTTTATATTTGTCATTGAATTATTAATTGTTTAATTTTTTTGTTTCCTTCAAGTTCTATGCTCTTTGAATGAATAGTCAGTGTTTTGGAAGTTTTTTCTTTAACTTTTCATTTGCCAATGTTTTTTTAAAATTTTGTACTTTTTGGAAGTAGTAGATAAGAATGAAAACTAAAAAATTGTGCTTGGGAAAAGACAAATTTTTACCATTTTGTGAGTTGTGGGCTATCAACTTTATTTGATACGAACAAGTGCATTCAGTGAGAATGGTCTTAAATGAAAATAGGCTCTAAAATACTGTTTGAAAAGCAATTACTTAATGTCCCTTGCAAATGTATGACAAGTTGATCCTTAAATTGTGTGGATAGATCTCATCACACTTATTGGTGATTTTAAAAGGTTGGGAAATGTTATTACATTTTGAAAATCCACACTATCAAACTTGAGTGACAGGTATTGATATTTATCTGTAGATAGTCGGTAAGTGGTTGTCTGTATTCGTATCCATTTTATGGTTGCATGAGAATTTAGGTATTCTAAGATTGACTTTCCACAAAATCTTACTATTGCAATGTACATCTCCATTCACACACATATCCATTTGTCTGACTACACAGTGGACGAATTAGATTAGACAATCTTCTATTCAATACAAGATCCCTTGAAAAATGGTTGAATCTGATATGATCATTCTCAATGTCGATGTTCATAAGTTATAAATTGGGACTTTGAGTGTAGGTGTATGGTTACCGAATTGAGAGAAATTTGCAAAGTGCTTCATTCTTCTCAGGTAAGTAAGTCTTTGTATACACATTCTGATAATCGATTTCCTTAAAATATCTAGTTTTTTTTAGTATGTTTGTCAATGCATTTGTTTAATTTGGGGTGTGGGATGCTAGTTGTTTGGAAGCCAACATCAAATCTAATGTCCTTTGTAGCAATTTATAAGTACCTAAATATCCTCCAAATTTTTATCCTAGTGCTAAGGGGCTGAGGAGGATTGTCTTCAAAGAGAAGGTAGTAGATCGCGTGTTGAGTAGCTGCATTATACTTCATGTGTAGAGTAATGGGTCTTTGTGTCTTTGTTCCTACTCCTTTATGGTTGAACTAAAACCCCATGAGAGAAAACTATGAGAGCACTCTTCTCATTTGTCTGGTGTCCAACCACTACAATTGTAGGGGGCTCTAACCCCTTCTCCAACTCCTTTACAAGCTTGTTTAGTTCATTGCATGCCTCATACAACTACTCCTTCACACCACTCAAAAAACCATGACCATTGTTGGTGGTGTCTTTATTTGATGAGGAAGGAGGAGAAGTGGGTGCACTTCCAACCCCACCTTGAGATGATATCCATTCCCCTATACCTCCTACTCTTGCCCTTTTCAACCGTGAGGGAGAAGATGAATATAACCCATTCATTGTAGTTCAAGTTTTGTAGGACAACTGCGTGCAGGAAGATTATTAGTGTAATTTGGTTTCAGCCATCACCATCTTGTAATTTTACAAAAATATTAGACTTGTCTCTTCTTTTGAAAGCACTATCTTCACTCGTGGGATATTTGGGTGTGAAAATTGGAACGCCCATTTGGGATGGGTTTATAGGAATTCTTTTTAATGATTTTCTATTGTTGGTGATTTGGACTTTCCACCAAAGTTTTTAAACTTTTTTCCTACTCTACGAACTCTAAAACCCTAATTTATTTTTATAAATATTTTGATTAAATGAAATAGTAAATGTTTTTCAGATCGTTTACATTTTTCTTTATCATTATAATCAATAGTTGGGGCTAACAAAAATGATTGCCCATGTTTCTTAAAGGGCATGATGAAAATAATATATCTTGTAAATGTTTTCGTTGTTTTAATAGTCTTGTAGATTGCAAGGAAGACCTAGAGAAAAAAATTGTGTATATTTTTTCATTCATCAATGTTTTAGACCATGGTCCATTATTAAGAAAAAATGTGCATTTTATATTTCCAAGAAGCTCACAATTTCGCTTAAGTGAAATTATTTCTGGACATGGGCTCGTTGGCTTTGATTGAGTTATTTGTCAGCTAGGAGTTTATCAATGCTAGTTTTGGTAAAAAGCCTCCCCTACCATTTACAATTCCAAAAAAGATAACAAGTTATTAGCAAACAAAGTCTTTTAGTTTTTCTTAATTTCATCAGATTTTATTTTCAAGCAGTAATGGGTGCTCTTGAAAGCCTCAAGCAAAGACTGCTTTATGCTATTTTTATTTTTTTGAGAAGAAAATAGTTTCTCTGTCATAAAAGAATAGCATTCTAAAATGTTTTTTTCTTAAATAGTCCCATTTTCTCTATCAAGAAAGAAATATCTCCAATTCCTTTCCAAAATAGGCTTTTTATATTTATCAACTAGACATACTCAAACTCTGTTTGTTAATGATCTCAAAGGTTAAATCAACTAGTCCTTCATTCCATGAGCTCGTAGTCATGCTTTGCAAATAAGTAAATCACCAAATATGGTTTCGGGTTTGACCTACCCTAGTGGAAAATGTCAAGTAGTCTGCATCAGATAATGTCATACGAGTCAAAATGTTGAAGAAATATTTTTATTAGCCGATAGGCTTTCCCTTTGGGATTGCTTGCAATCAAATATTGTCTCACACCGCCAAACAACTTTTTGAAAACCTTGAAAATGGTTTTGAGATCATAGTTTAGGGTGACTAATCTATGTATCAAATATTTACTCAAAATATTATCTGCAAGATTCATATCTTATCTGGAAGGATCATATCTAATCATAAAATTTCCCACATCATATCTAATCATGAAATTTCTGCTCCACACGCTATTTCTTTGTATTGTTAGATGAAGCTTTATTGGGATTTATTGTGAAGCTGAGTAGAAATAATGGTGTGATATATGAAACTCCAACACTTTACAGTAAACCATTCAAAGAGACTGAGTATGCATGAATTTAGGAATATTTTGCATGAATTTAGGATTATCATAGAACCCTATGAGCTAGACAGGTAAATTCCAAGAGGCTAACAAACCATTGAGAAAGAGAAAAATAATGTGATAGGGGAAGGAGAAGGTAAAATAAATATGGTAGTCATGGCCTCTATATTGGCCATTTTCATGGGACTAATGTATTTGAGATGTATGTAGAGGTAGCCAAAAAGATGATGGTTTGATGCCTAAAAGTTGGATGGAGACGTGATCAATCAGGTTGAGAAAGTGATGAAGGTAATTTTAGTAATAGTGGAGCCCCAAATCCATGACATTCATCCCTTTCTCGTGTCTCTGTTCATGAAACAGTCAAAAAACATATTACTGATTATAGAAAAAAATTAGCAATGGAGGACTTTTGTGGAAAGTGACACTGGTTTGACTTAATTGATCTGTGACAAAACAAAAGATGGTTTGTACTACAAAGTTGGAATGCACACTAGCCTATCATGATCCCTGCTTTCTCTACTCAATCGTCCAACCCACTACACCATTCACAGTCATCAGACAGTGTGTGTAAAGGTTTTCTATTTTGCATATGTGGACTTGAAAGTACCGCATTTCTTAATCTGTCTCTACAAGTCATGCCACTGTGTGATATTGAGGAGAAACTATGGCTATTGATGATATTGGGGTTTTTTCCATACCTTCTTCTACAACCCATATCACCTTCACAAGTATCTTTTTCTCTGTATTACATATCCATGACCTCTATCTATATTAGTGTCTTCCTTTTTAAGATGTAGCTCTACCATTTATAGACAATCACTCCTTTTATTTCTAAAGACTGGTCTCTCTATTATGAACTCCTAAATAGGCCCTTGACACTCTACCATGAAATGTTCTTTCTTTGTTAAATGATCATTGCTTTTGCAAATCTAGGCAACTTTCTTTCCCTTCTACAAATAATGTTGCACACTCTTAGCCACCTAAGATTATAAGCATCATCATTTGACTACAATCTTTTTGGTAGTCAGAGGTCTATAATATGCGTATAATGTTTTTTTGGTAAATTTGAATATAGTTTGGATGGAATGCCTCACTATAGTAAGAGTCTAATCATCTTTAAAATAGCCTACTTGGGGTGATTAGTAGTATTAATTTTGATGTTAGTTAACTTTACAATTTTAAAATCAAAGTTAACAAAACTTATTATCTATGATTGTTTAAATGATTAGAGACTCAATATATTTTGTGTTTTGATATGTATCTTGTAGCACCTCCTTTGAAGCTAATTGATTTGCCAGGTCTTGATCAACATGTTGCAGATGATTTCTAGATATAAAACCAACATTCAAAACTATCATGTTTTAGGGATTTTCTTAATTTTCTTCAAAGAAAATACTCACCAAACATGTAATCATGACCATTCAAAATCTAAAACAATTCCATGTATTTGGGAAGTGGGTATGCTTTTTTCACACCTCAATCATCTTCAAATTGGGTGTAAAATCCTTGGACTCTTTAGCTGCCTGTTTTAGCTCATGATTTGTGTTGTTTTCAACCTAAAGTTCAAGCTAGAAGCATGAAATCCCTTTAAAATTTTTAAAATTTCAAAGGTTTTCATATGGCTACAAGTGAGAAATATGTGATTGATGCACCTTTCTAGCCTCTCAAAATGACATAGGTTGAAAAAATCCATGCATTATCTATTCTTATGACATTTTGGATACATGTCAAATCTTATGGGTTTTAGTCAACACCTGATCTTATTTTGCCACTACATGTGCCTTTAAGACAAAATATGGGAAGCAATATAATACAAATATTATTATAATCCTTTCTTACCATATACAACTCAATCACAACTATTTTCAAATTTGGTAATGTTTACTTCAAAATTTTCAAAAAAAACATCAAACTTGCATAGGTTTTTGTTCCTCGACTAGATTTTTTAATGTACTACATAATCATTGAACTTGTCCAAATATTTTGTCCCTCTAATAGACCTTATAAGGTACTACATAGTCTATGTTCTTAGAAACTTTATCCTATGGTCAACATATCTCATCCATCCGCAATGTCCAAAAATAAATGGAAAATTTGTTGCACAACATCTCAATGTGTTTGACTTGGTTTGAGATCATAATGAATTTGGAGTCCATACCATCAGTTACATTTTTTTATGCTTTCATATCTATCTTTGAAAAAATGTGTAAAATATGTCAAGAGCTATCATTTTTAGGGGTCTATTATATATATTTTAATATCTCTACGACATGTCAATAAAAATTCCAATAAAAAATATGTCTATAGAAAACATCTCCTTACATCTTTTACATTGATTTTTTGAAGGATAAGCTAATAGATTTATTATGTTTATAGTTTTTTGTGCATTGGATTTTACTAATATTAATATTTACATATTTCTTCTCATACCTTTAATGTGGAACTATCGGTGGCAAAGGAAACAATAAAACAATACTTATTAGTAAACTACACTATCATTCTATATTATTGTTGTTTACATGTTTTTGGAGATTTTTAGTTTTTATTTTCATTTTCTTTGAATAAAATGTATAGTTTTTTAAAATATTGATCTCATTGGCCAACATTTCAATTAGCATAGCCACATTATCTTCCAAAACCTTAATAGTTAATCGCCTTGAGGTAAGAATTTGATCCTTCAATGCTTTGGTAGGGTTAGCTTTCTCGCAAATAATGAAAAATTCAACCTCATATAGTGAAAGAGCATTCCCAAAGATAAAATCCTAAGAGCCTTCAATATAATAGACTTTGAATTAGTGGCATCCTATGTGATCATAAACGGTGTCCTAAGCTTCAAGGAAGTTGCAGCTAGATAAAGCTTGAACCCCCATTATTCTGAGGGCTACTAGTTACCTCCCAACTGCTCCTAGTGGAGGAATAGGGATTGTATTATGTGCCTTCAAAATCATAAAAAGTCAAATTAATGCATTACATAGTGAAACCCAAGTCATGTACCACTTTGAATATTTTTAATGCAGGCATTTTCTGCTCATTGGTTTTAAACTTAACAAAAAATAAGTAGTATCAACCCTAACATCCCATCATTGTGAGATAGATGCTAAAAGACAAAATTTGAATGAGATTATTTAGTGGGAAGACCTTATATATTCAAACTAAACTTAACAATTATTCCTTAAACATCATGTTTTCCTCTTTCATTCAACTCATTAATACTTGTAGAGACTCAAGCTATCTACACACAACCAAAAAAAAAAATTCAAACTAAAATTAGTAATTATTCCTTAAACATCATGTTTTCCTTTTTCATCTGACTCATTAATACTTGTAGAGACTCAAGCTATCCACACACAACCAAAAAAATATTAACATCCATGTAGCTAACGATATTATTCTGGCCATAGTGAAATAGAGATTGAAAGAAATATAAAGGATTAATCATTACTTCACTTCTTACAATAGACTCTTGTGGAGTGTTACAATTTGATCAATTGTTCATATTCATTTCCTTCTAGATCTATAAGCCAACACGTATTTTAGTTTTAATATCTATGGATTTAACCTATTAATGTTGAATGTTATTATTAAATTGAATAATTTAAATGAACATAGCATGGATATTACACAACTCTCAACCAAGATAAATCTTGTCAGTATTCTATTCAAGTTAAAAAGAATAACAAAATAATAATATTCATATACTATCCTTCCTTCAATTGATGTCATTAGGTATTAATAACTTTTAATGGGTCTTTTATTCATGGGAGAAGATTAATAAACTATTTTTTAAATACCATTTTTTTTTGACAAAATCTTAATCATATAATTTAGTGGAATATATGCTATCTCGATATCATAAAACTAACATGTTTCAATGTGCATGTAAATCTTATCTGACTTTTAGCTATAACATTCTCATGCTCATGGTTACATGTTAAATAATCAACTTTATGTAATATTGAATGTGTGACCTCATGGGAAGTTTTGGCTTTGTAAGCATCACCCAAACATGCAATAATTTCTTAATTATTCCATTCATTTTTATGATATATGGGTTCTTGTGAGCCACTACTCATGAAACATGGGTCAATAAACTTGATTCAAAATCTACATAGTTGAATCATGATAAAAATATCACAATTTGAATTTCTTTGGAAAAAATATCCTACTTATCAGTTGATGAACTCAAGAAGCTTTCTAATGAATGACTCCTAAGGAACAACATTTTTTATTACTCAAGAGGAGGCCTATTGGAAACATAGATTGAGGGCTATCTAGTTGAAAGAAGGGGACAAGAATACTAGGTTCTTCCACACCTCTACTTTGAAACACAAAGTTCATAACAGAATTAGCAACATCCAGAAGGGGGAAGTTGTTAATGAAGAAGAAAATGAAATAGTTGCTGAGGCTATTTCCTTCTTCACTAATCTGCTTTTGAAAGAACCAAATCTAGTGGATCTAGATCAGTTGA
Organism: Cupressus sempervirens; assembly: GCA_028749045.1. Taxonomy (NCBI): domain Eukaryota; kingdom Viridiplantae; phylum Streptophyta; class Pinopsida; order Cupressales; family Cupressaceae; genus Cupressus; species Cupressus sempervirens. The sequence continues at coordinate 387,613,958 of CM053787.1, read as the reverse complement.
AAATCTTATCAAATATTTTGGCTCTAATCTAACCTGAGGAGAATGTAATGATTGGGGCTACTCTCCTCCCTTAGGATGTTGAGCAGGCTGTCTTTTCTCTTGAAACTGACAAGTCCTTGGGTCTAGATGGTTTCCCATCTTTTTTCTTTCAGATGTTCTAGAATGTGGTTCAATTAGATGTCACCAAAGTGGTGCAAGAATTATCTAGTGCAAGAAGTCTTCTAAAGGAGGTTAATGCCACTTCCCTAGTGCTTATCCTGAAGGTGGCTGGGGTAGATTCTATGGACCAATTCAGACCTATCAACCTCTGTAACTCTTTTTATAAGATTATCTCTAAAGTGTTGGCTTCAAGGATCTTCAAGGTTCTCCCTTCCATTATAGCACCTCAATAATCTAGTTTTGTCCTAGGGTGAAAAATCTTGGATTCTATTATGACTGTCCATGAAGTTATCCACTTTTTGGAAGAAGTTAAGAGAGAAAGTTTCCTCCTCAAGATTGACATGTCAAAGGCTTATGATTATGTGGACTGGGCCTTTCCTTTAAAAGTTCTTAGGACCTTTGGGTTTAATTCAAGGGTCATCAAACTTATTGGCCAATTGGTGAGAACAACCTCCCTAGTTGTGTTGGACAATGGCTCCCCCTTGACTTTTTTCAAACCTTCCAGGGGTCTTAAGCAAGGAGATCCAATCTCTTCCATTCTTTTCATTATTTTGGCTGACTATCTTAGAAGTATGGTTTCTCCAAACATAATTTCAGGTGCTCTGCTTGCAATCAAACCTTCTTTTGGACCCCTAGTTTTCACCCACCAACAATTTGTTGATAATACTATAATGGGAGGTAAAGCCATAGTTGGTGAGGCTAGGGTGGTGAAAAAGATCTTGAGCTCTTATTCTAGGGGTTCATGGCAACTTATCAATTGGAACATGAGCTCTATTTTCTTCATAAATACTCTAATTGAGTATTAGAGGAAGATTTCTACTATTCTGAGCTATGAAATGGGAAGCCTACTTTCTAATTATTTGGGCCTCCCCATGGGTCTAAGACCCCCTAACTCTTCCTAGAATAATATAATAGATAGGTTTAATAAAAAATTGGTAGGCTGGAAATGAGTCACCCTTAGCCAAGCTGACAAGATTCAGTCAGTCAAATCTATGCTTCAAACTCTTCCAACCTATACACTGAGTCTCTTTGGGATTCCAAGAAAGTATGTGAATCTCTTGGAGAAGATCTAGCAAAAAATTCTCTAGTTAGGATCAAAATGCAACAAGTGTTTACCCTTGGTGGCATGGGATAATGTATGCCTCCCAAAACAAAATGGTGGATTGGGGATAAGGAAACTATGATATTTCAACAAAGCCCTCCAAGATAAATAAGTTTGGATAATCTTTTCTAGCAAGGGGGACTGGAGGTACATCATGGAAGATGAATACCTTTGAAGACCTTCAATTAGAAACTTCCTCTTTGGTGAGTCAATTCACAAAGGATCTAATATATGGAACAATTTTCTAAGCACTAGAGAAGTTGCTAACAATAAGGAAAAATGGAGTGTTGGGAATGGAGAGGATACCCTTTTGTGGTAGGACAATTTTCTAATTTAGGGACCTCTTATCTTCATTCTTGATTTTGAAAGATGGGCCTACATTTGCATCCAGAGGTTTGGAAGATTTGTTACTAATTAAAGGCAAGGCTAGGGTTGTAGGGATCTTGCTTCCGTATTAGAGGACCTAAAACCTCTAATGACTATTCTTCACTCAGTAGTTGTGAATGAGAATTGAGACCAACTTGTTTGGGTGAATACTTTGAATGGTATCTATTCAGTGGCCTCGAGATACCAAGCTATCATGAGGTAGGATTTGAGACTAGACTAGGCTAAGGCCTAGTTCCTTGGTCTTATCCCTAAAATCTATATTCTCTTCTGGATTTTTCTCCAGAACATGATACTAACTATAGAAAACTTGAGTAAAAGGGGCCTTCCTATTCCTAATAGATGTGTCCTTTGCAAAAACTAGGCTGAGATGGTGGATCACTTGTTTATACTTTGCTCCTTGACTAGAGAGGTTTGGTCTTTTTATAGTCAAGCTTTTGGGTTGAGCTGGTGTGCTCCTAAGTCGACTATTGAATTCTTCAAGCAGTGAGATAATTCTTGGTAGGGATCTGGGATTCAAACTATAAGTAAATGGGCCTTGCCTCATTTTGGATGGGTTATATAGAAGGAGTGCAATAACCGTATCTTTAGGGATGCTAGCCTTCTTGCTAGAATTGTGTCTAGTAAAATTTAGAATGCCCTTATGAAAACTATATGTTTATTAAAGGATCTAACCCTTTCACGGGTAAAACTAGTAGTAGTATTGATACTCAAACAAGAAGAAAGGAGTGGCACTAGTCTTTACCCTAAGAAGGTTGGCACAAAGCCAAATTTAATGGTGTAGCCAAAGGCAACCCAGGAGTGGCAATATGCAAAGGGGTGATCAGAAATAGTCATGGGTATGGTATTGTAGTGATTAATTTCTCCTTGGGGCACCAAAAAAATCATTATGTGAAGGCTTGTGCCACCTTTCAAACAACTAAATTGGCTAAACAGGTAGGGGTCAAATGCCTTTGGTTAGAGGGAGATTCAAATAATATTATTAAATGCCTATTCTCACTTAGGTTTGCACCCTTTTCCAAAGCCTATGCATGAGGACAACCTAGTGAAACATGGAAACAACCTCCAAGCTATGGGACTTGAACTGTGAGATTGAGTCTTCGGAGAAGGCCGACTTCCTCTTACTATCAGGATGCACCTAACTACTCTTGGAGAGGAAAAGGGAGAAGAAGAGCATGGAAGCAAATCTACCTAGTCTAATCTAAAGAGGCGGTGCACCAAAATAGAGTGTTCAGACCAATCTCTACCCATATATGCACTATTGAACTGGCATGAAACTACAGATATACACATGCAGACTTGCTTTAATCTAAAAACCACATGCAGATCAAAAGACCAAGATGAATGACACAAGGAAGAGAAATTTACTTATATTATCATTCATAGGCTAAAAGAGATACAGTCATACAGGTCAGAGATCTCTACAAAACACTAAAAAGAGGTAAAGAGTTCTTGCACTTTCATACCAATGGATGAAGGAGATAAAGTAGAAAATCATGTAGTTCAGAGGCACAAGGAAATTTACACTAAAATTGTAGAGCAACAACAGAGAAAAATAGAGAAGGGTCCGACCTTTACAAAATTCACAAAAATTGCCTTTATAGTTCAGGCATAACTGAGATTTTCCCTAACTGTAATTACTCTACAACCACTGCATTGAAGTCTTGCAGAGAATAATCATGGGGATCTGAAGAAAATCTAATCTTTTGGCAAATCCAGATGCAATGATTTAGAACAAGGCCTCGAGAAGATAGAAACGGTGCCATTAAGTCACTCTGACTAGGTAGATAGATAGGTCGAGGTGGTAGAGTGTTCTTGTATGTTTCACATTCACTTCTGGTAGCTAGAATCGATCATGAAGATCAAATTCATGTAAAACTCTTGATTTCCCCTATTTTTAGATTGGGAGTCAACACAGTCAACAAGTCAAACAAGACCCATAAGCAGGAGGAGCCACATGGGCCAACAAGCTTATTTCTTTATGCCACCTCGTAGGAGTCTTACATGGTTGACCATCTATTTTCATTACTAACTATGCCATCCTCGCAAACCCTGACCATGATGGTCACATTAACTGCCAGTCATTAACTGTTACTACCTGCACTGCACCCACTGGGACATGTGTTAGCGAGGCGCTATGTCGCTATGCGTAATGTTCTCATAGCTTTCCATAATGAGATAGCACCCAGCGTTGATTTCTTTAGATCTGAAAATCGTGAAGACTCATCATATATTGTGTTATCTCCTTAAGACTTCTGGGCCCACAAAACACTGTCAGCACACCTAGCACAACCTGGCATCCTCATTTTGGTGAGATCTGGCCCCACTAATCCATGTGGCACAAGGGTGCTATGTCGCTATGGTTAAAATTCTCACAGCTTTCCATAGCGACATAATGCCAACCGTGGATCAAATCACATCGGATGGTGAGGGCTCATCAATTACCTAGCTGTGAGGAGGGTGAGAAAATGATGTCATTTGGGACATGTGCCCTCCATTTGCTTTCTCACATTTCTTAACTTCCTTGCACTTTGATAATGCAAGAATGCGCCAACCCTTGATCTATGAAGATCTGATGGTGCATAGAGATCTGTATAACTGCATATTTGGTAAGCTAGATGGGCGAATGAGATGCCTTCATCATACTTCAACTCATCTGACAAGTGCCATGGAAGACAAGCTGTCGATACCTTATGAGAAAGTGGGCCCATGATGTCAACTGAGACAGGTGTCGCCAAACTGCTTCCCTGCATTATTTAATTTCTTTGCATCTCCATAATGCAGGAAAGTGCCAGCCCTTGATCTGGGGAGATCCGATAGTGCCCATAACTTGTACTTTCTGGACCTCTGCAACCATCTTCCGTAACATCATCTGGACGCGTGTCAACAGTCTGCTTTCTCGCATTGTTAGACAATCTGACAAAGATCAGAATGCGAGGAAGTGGGCATCAATAGAATTGCCAACTCAGCCAGCCACCTTGTCCAACCTGTGGCTCATAGAAGGAACACAGATCCATCGTATTTTCCAAATTTTGCCGCAATGTTATTTCCCGTCTGGGCGCTATGTTGCTAATGTCGAGGAACACAGATTTTTTGATAGCACCATAGCACCCACCATGGATCTATGAAAGTTCGATGTCGAAGAAACAAAAGGAAAAGGAGGACCCACCATGACACGCGGCCAAAAAGGGCTTTCTCACATTATTTAAAGATCGTGCATTTGGAAAATGCGAGGAAGCAAGGAATCATAGATCATGGAAGATCTAATGGCGTGAAAATTTGTACACCAGAAAAAATAAAACATAAGGTTTCATCGTTCAATTTTTTTGATATCTCCATGCCATTAAAAATAATATTAACTCTGGGAACTAGACGTTGGGTGGGGTTGAGCATACAAAATTGAATTTTTGGTAGGAGACAAAAAATGGCAACATTTCTGGCGACTCACGTGGGATGCAAGCCAACTATGCGTATGACCAATGGTCTTATGCATCCATTGGGCTATAGAGTTGAAAAGATGTGGATCCTGTGTATACTGTGAGACTCTAACCCTACCTCTACAGCAATAGTAAAATATTGAAGAAACTCTGTTTCTGCAACTGGAACTAGAAATCAAACATCTCTGCAATCTTCAAAAACTTCAAAAATTGTTGTCTCACAGAGAGACAATCCTGTACACATGCACTTCTTGGAAAATAGGAAACCAACAGAGAGAAAAACTACTCATTATGTACAAATATTTACAAAGAGAGGGGTCAAACAAACCCATTGACTGGTTTGCTGAAATAGCTACCCTTCCTTATCAACTGGTTTCTTGTTCCATACAAAAGGATAGCTAAATGGATCAGTAGGTATGACAAGCACACTACTGCATCAAATATCTCTTTCCCAATGCTAAAAATAGTGAAGCTTTCTAGCACTGGGGTATTACCTTGTAGAGAAAAACATACCTACTCCTCCTTGTTATAATCTTCCTCATGCTCTGGAGTGAGCATGACTGGGGGCAACTTTCTGATTTGTTGCAGAGCTAGATACCTTATAGGGCATCCTCTTGATGGTGTAGGGCCAGAGGAATCATCCTTGACCACTTGACTATGCTCTGCAATGATAGTCTTAAACTGGTTTGGAAGTGGCTCCTCCTTTTGATTTTTTTCCACATCTTGTTCATGCTGCCCATGAACCACTTTGTTTGGATCTACTAGTATGGTGTGATCTTCCACTTGTTTCTATTGTGGAACATGCTCCTCATATATAGGAGATACTTATTTGATATCCATGGAAGAGTAGAGAGCATCCAACTCATCCAAAAGATCATCCTCATCATTGATCTCCTCCATTGCAGTTTCGAAGATATGCATAGGTTGGGGAAAAACCTCATGCAGGTTAGCATATTCCTCCTCAAGGAAAAAGCTATCCTTGAGGCCTTCTTATCCATCCTCCACATCATAGAGGGCTATCTACTATAGCAAATGATCCTCTTCCTTCCTTAGCAGCAGATCCTTATTCACTAGCAAGGGCTCAAAAGCCATGACTTGCTCCTCAAGAGGAGGAATAGACTTGTTGTCTTCTTCTTCTTCTTCCTCAAAAAAGGAGGGAAGCTCTTTAGATAAGAGGGTTTGGTCCTCTTCCTTTAGCTAAGCAGCCTCCTCTTTGTTCTCCTTAGTAGACTACAACTCCTCACATGGAATCCTTGTGGGTTTGGATTCACTCTCCCAAAACTCTATATTTGAACCAACAGAAGTCCATACAACCGGCCCATCTAGAAATAATCTAATAGGAATAGGCTTAGGGGGTTCATGACTAGTCCAATTCTCTCTTATAGGGGATGGATGGGCTACAATAGCAGGATCTTACGAGGGAGGGGGCTTCCTAAAGCTTGGGATGACATATTTTGGAGGGGGGGTATCTACCTCCTTGGCTTGAAAATGAGCTGCTTGGAGCCTCATTTCCTGCCCTCTTGCTGCAACAACTTGCCTTGCAAGGTTCTCCTCAAAACATCTTTGTTTCTCCCTCTCTTCTCTCTCATGCTTGAGATAGGCCTGGTAGGCCATCTCCTCTTGCTGTCTCTCAAGTTCTTGTTGCCTTGCAACTCATCAAGCTGCCTATCAATCTCCTCAAGTTGTCTATCCCAGGCCAATAATAGCTCATCTTGTTCATCTATCTTTCCTATCCCATGAATCCACCCTCCTTTGAAATTCCAACAATATATCTTTAAGTTCTTCAACTAAGGATGTTGGGGCTAATGGAGTAGAAGCAGGCGGAAGGTCAAAGTTTTGAGTAGCTTGGCTATAAATAGCTTGGGGTGGAGATTGAAATTGGCAATATGAGAGCTGAGGAATAAAATTGTCATGATATGGGGGGGAATAATGACTATTTCTATGAAATGAATCCATAACAAAGTTTTCATAGAAGCTGCAATTTCATAGAAAACTTGAAAATCACAAAAAGATCAAAGGTGATCTTTACATACCAACATTGTTTCTGCTTGAAACTAGTAGATTTGCACTAGAGTTGCCATTGTGTTTGGTTGGATGCCTCCAAAGGCTAATGGCACTAAGAATAACACCCAAATTCTTAGTGTATTAGGATCAACTGGCTAACTAGCAGACTTTAAATCTTCTGACTAGTGTCCCACCGGGCATGTCAAAAACTATTGTCACTTAGGTTTGCACCCTTGTCCAAAGCCTATGCATTAGGACAACCTAGTGAAACATGGAAAAAACCTCCAAGCTGTGGGACTTGAACTATGAGGTTGAGTCTCTAAAGAAGGCTGACTTCCTCTTACTATCAGGATGCACCTAACTACTCTTATAGAGGAAAAGGGAGAAGGAGAGCATGAAAGCAAATCTACCCAGTCTAATCTAAAGAGGTGATGCACCAAAATAGAGTGTTCAGACCAATCTCTGCCCATATATGCACTATTGAACCAGAATGAAACTAAGGATATACACATTCAGACTTGCTTTAATCTAAAAATCACATGTAGATCAGAAGACCAAGATGAATGACACAAGGAAGAGAGATTCACTTATATTATCATTCATAGGCTGAAAGAGATAGTCATGCAGGTCATAGATCTCTACAAAACACCAGTAAGAGGCAAAGAGTTCTTGCACTTTCATACCAATGGTTGAAGGAGATAAAGTAGAAAATCATGTAGTTTAGAGGCACAATGGAATTTGCACTGAAATTGTAGAGCAACAGTAGAGAAAAACAAAGAAGGGTCCAACCTTTACAAAATTCACAAAAATTGCCTTTATAGTTCAGGCATAACTAATATTTTCCCTAACTATAATTACTCTACAACCATTGCATTGAAGTCCTACAGAGAACAATCATGGGGATCTAAAGAAAATCTAATCTTTTGGCAGATCTAGATGCAATAATTTAGAACAGGGCCTTGAGAAGACAAAAATGGTGCCATTAAGTCACTCTAACTAGGTAGATAGATAGGTCAGGGTGGTAGAGTATTCTTGTATATTTCACATTCAATTTTGGTAGCTAGAATTGATCATGAATATCAAATTCATGTAAAACTCTTAATTTCCCCTATTTTTGGACTGGGATTCAACACAGTCAGCAAGTCAAATGAGACCTATAAGTAGGAGGAGCCACGTGGACCAACGAGCTTATTTCTTTATGCCACCTCGCAGGAGTCTTACATGGTTGACCATCTCTTTTCATTACTAACTGTGCCATCCTCGCAAACCTTGACCATGATAGTCACATTAACTACCAGCCGTTAATTGTTACTGCTAGCTATTAACTGTTACTACCTACACTGGACCCACTGGGACACATGTCAACAAGGTGCTATGTTGCTATGCATAATGTTCTCATAGCTTTCCATTGTGAGATAGTGCCCAGCATTGATTTCTTTAGATTTGACGATCGAGAAGACTCGTCATATACTGTGCTATCTCCTTAAGAATTTTGGGCTCATGAAACACTGTCAGCACACCTAGCACAACCTGGCATCCTCATTCTGGTGAGACTTGGCCCCATTGATCCACATGGCACAAGGGTGCTATGTCACTATGGTTAAAATTCTCATAGCTTTCCATAGCGACATAATGCCAACCATGGATTAGATCACATCGAACAATGAGGGCTCATCAAGTACCTAGCTGCGAGGAGGGTGGGCAAATGACATCATCTAGGACATGTGCCCTCCACCTACTTTTCAGCGTTTCTTAACTTCCTTGCACTTTGATAATGCAGGAATGTGCCAACCCCTAATCTATGAAGATCTGACAGTGCACAAAGATCTGTAGAACTGCATATTTGGTAAGTTAGATGGGCCAATGAGATGCCTTTGTCATACTCTAACTCATCTAACAACTATCACGGAAGAAAAGCTATCGATACCTTTTGAGAAAGTAGGCCCATGACGTCAACTAAGACAGGTGTCGCCAAATTGCTTCCCTGCATTATTAAATTTCCTCGCATCTCCATAATGCGAGAAAGCGCCAACCCTTGATCTAGGGAGATCTGAGAGTGCCCATAAATTGTACTTTTTGGACCTCTACAACCATCCATTGTAACAACATCTGGACGTGTGTCAAGAACCTGCTATCTCGCATTGTTAGATGATCTGACAAAGCTCAGAATGTGGGGAAGCGAGCATCAATAGAATTGCTAGCTCAGCCAGGCACCCTGTCCAACCTGTGGCCCATAGAAGGAACACAGACCCACCATATTTTCCAAATTTTTTTGCAATGTTATTTCCCATCTGGGCACTATGTCGCTAACAGCGAGGAACACAGATTTTTTGATAGTGCCATAGTGCCCACCGTGGATCTATCAAAGTCTGGCACCAAAGAAAAAAAAGGAAAAGGAGGACCCACCATGACATGTGGCCAAAAAGGGACTTCTCGCATTATTTAAAGATCATGCATTTGGAAAATGTGAGGAAGTGGGGAACTGTAGATCATGGAAGATCTAATGGTGCGAAAAGATGTACACCGACATAAATAAAACATAAGGTTCCATCGTTCAATTTTTTTGATATCTCCATGCCATTAAAATAATATTAACTCTAGGAACTAGCCGTTGGGTGGGGTTGAGCATACAAAATTGAATTTTTGGTGGGAGACAAAAAATGGTAACAATGCCTAAGAGGAGAACACCCTCCATCATGGAGTATTAAGAATATGATGGACGAAACGATTTTTTTTTCTTTCCTTCAAAAGGGTCTTTGTGTCACATGTTTATCATGAGGGAAACATGGTTGCTTATTAGATGGCTAATGAGGCAATAAGGAGGGACATGTCACATAGATGGCCTTGTGGAGAGGGATTTTTGGTGGCCATTAAAAGTATAATTGAGCTAGACAGAATCCAAGGGAGGAAGGGCAACATAAAGTATAATTATGGTAGTTAATGCTATGAATCAAACTTTTAAAGTGATGAAAGCTTGGAATTGGTAGATTTAGTGGCATCATAATTGGGGGGATTTTTGGCACATTTTATGGGTGATCTTATGGGAAATTGGTAATTACTATTTCTATTACTTTACCAAGGTTGGAGGAAAGTATAGGTTTTGTGAGATAAACTAGGGTTCGACTCACAGTGCCTGGAGAATATAGTGTCTTTGTTTTTCTTTCTGCAACATAATGGTTGGGGAGAGGCATCGTAGAGAGGCAGGGAAGTGGAACAGGTGTTTGAAGGTGTGGGAGAAGTTGAGGGAAGGAAACATCTCATCCTTCATTAAAAAACTTCATGGATGGGATCCAAAGATAACTAACCTTATGGTGAAGTCATGGAGAGATAGGAAGGTGAAGATTGATGGGATCAAATTCTAGGTTAATGAAGGGCTTATCACTAAGGTCATTAACTCCCCCAATTAGGGCATAAAATTCTATAGGAATAAGAAAATATCCTTGAATGTGGTGAAATACTTTGCAAAGGATGCAAAGGAGATGAAGGATGTTGTGAAGACTGGTGCCTACTATGAGCCCACATCTATTAAGAAATTGTGGAGATTTGTCCTAAGGGAAATTATTTCCTACATTATGCTCTACATAATGTTTGACAGGATTTGAATCCACCATTTCGTTATCCTAAACCATTTCAGGTATGGAACAAAAATTTCCATCCCCTTCTACCTATTTTTCTTTGCAAATAAGAGTATTATGGATTATAAGAAGAAAGTGTATTTTTGGGTTTTTTATTACTCATATATGAGCATTTTAAAGCTCAAACTTGTGGAAGTGCTATTGCCCGAAAGATGGATTCTTCAGAGGAGATAGAGAACTCCTATCTCTCATCAGATACAAAGGATAGTGCTAGTTTGCACTCAAAAGAAAAAGAGGAGTTGGATAAAATCTTGAAGGATATGGGTAGGAATAAGAAAAAGAAGCCAATGAAAGGAATGGAGAGAAGGATAAAGTAGGAGGAAAACTTAGAAGAGGATTATAATGATGAGGAAGAGGGGATGGACACAAATAAGGAGGGAAATGTGAGAGAGGAGGGCACCAGTAAGGCTTAGGTAAGTAGGAAGGTGGACAACTTGGTCAAAAGGAAAATGTGAGGGGAGAAGGATGCTTAGAAGGATATTAGTAAGGGTAAGGAGAGCACTATAAAAGCTCTAGAAGAGAGAAAAGAGGAAGAGGGCTTGGCTAATACCACTGTTCCTCTTGATGCTAAGGGAAGGAAAATTGCATTGAGGAACTTTCATGCCAACACTGCGAAAATGGGTCTAGTGAAAGAACATATCCACCTGAAGGTTCTAGAGGGAAGGGATGGAAAAACTCAATTGGAAGAGCTCATTGACCCAAATTTGGTGATTCTTAGAGAGAAAACATAGGAGATGGGAACAAACCTTTTAAATAATGCTTGCAATAGTATGGTGGACAATTTTTAATCCATTAAATGGATCTTCAATGAAATCAAAGAGATTAAGTATAGGATGTAGGGACAAGAAAGGTCAGAAGGTGGGGATGGGAATGTCAGAATTAGCAAGCTAGATGCAAGGGTTTTTTAGATTGAAAAAAGAGTGGAAAGGATGGAGAGCTCTCTCCATATCTTAGCTAACTAGAGCCTTAACATAATGAAATGTCTTAATGATAACATCATTTAGCTACATGCGATGATGGAGGAAAGAAAAAAGGGGAAGGAGGAAAAGGACAAAGAGGAAACCAGGGTGGCTGATGAGGATGTTTCTTTGTAGGGTGAGAGCCTAAAAAATAGGAGAGTGGAAAAGAGGAAGAGGGAGGGGTAGGTTTCCCTAAATGACAACCAATCGAAGACTAACAAGGCTGAGGCCATGGAAGAGCTGGAGGTCAAGAAAGTGGAGTTGGCTAAAGAATTAGTGCCCTAATTGTTTCTCCTAGTTTATTGTCTATTCCCTGGCTTTTGGCCATTTATTTTTTGTTTTACGTTTGATGGTTGAGTATGGAATATTATTTTTTCTATTGCTTGGTTGCTAGACCTAAACTTTTAGTAGTATTTTGTTGTTAACTGGTGGGTTTCAGGAACCCCTGTAAAAAAACCTATTTTACTTAATCAAATTTTTTTTTGAAGATCTTTCCTTTTATACACTTCCTTATGTAATATTAAGCTTCATTTATGATTTTCAATCCTTTTGTATTTATAATTGAAAAAATATTTCAACAAATGTACATTAAAGTTGTACAATATCTGAACCTCTAAAGAGGTTACTCGTGTATATATGCCTCTATTCTATATAAAATATTAATTCTATGCTAACAATTTAAAATCTTTCCTTGAATTTGACATCTCTTCAATTTTTCTTTTTTAATAAAACCTATTAGCATACCCCTTGCACCTCTTTCTGGTGCAAGTGCTAGTATATAAATTTAGTAAGAGGAGAACACTATGTTTTCATCCTATATATCCTAGGTCTAATTAGGTTTAAATAAGATATTATATAGTTTATTGAAATATATTCAGATATATTACCTCTTAGGGTGGATAACATTATAAAATAGGTTTTGTTTAATATGAAAAGATCTATTATTTTTTAATTACAATTCAGATGTGCTTTAAAAAAAATGAAATTTTGCATTTCTTTCTTTCACAACAATTTAATTTTTTAATAAGAAAAATGATACAACTTTAAGAAATGTATATTTTTATCAAAGAAAATAAATTATCTATACTTCATTTAGGAAAGTATTTGCTAATCACAATCATTTTTGTGGTAGTATATCTTCATGTAGAAATAAGAGTTATGCTTCATGTGAAGCTAAATTTTATGTTCAATTATAATAAGTGGAAGCTATGACTATATTTTGACGTACAATTATGTTTGTAAGGATTTATTTTTATTTTTATTAGAATAGAGAAATAAGCAGTGTTAAAGATATATTATAAAGTGTGTATAAGAATTTTTGATATTTTTTAGTAAATTATCCGTGTTAAATACCATTTTTTCTTTACTTTTCTTTGTTCTATTCTCTTATAGATCATATAGTTTGAATTAAAATGTTGAAGAAATATTCTTATATATAAATTTACTAAGTGGAGAACACTATGTTTTCATCCTATATATCCTAGGTCTAATTAGATATAAATTAGGTATTATATAGTTTATTGAAATATATTTGGATATATTACCTCTTAGGGTGCATAAGATTATAAAATAGGTTTTCTTTAATACACAAAGATTTTGTAATTTTTTTTTAATGTTAAATATGCAGATGTCAAGAAATCATAGAGAAATAAGAATATCAAACATCATAGTAGTGCACTGTTTGGAATATATATAGTAGTAGTTGTTGCGACATTATATTGTTGTACATTATTGTTTTTGATAAGATAAACAGGTTTTAAGGGATCCTGAAACCCATAAGTTTTACAAAAAATAAGGCTGATAATAAGAAAAAGAAGCCCAGCCAAAACAAAGGTCCAACAATTGAAAAAAGCTTGAAGGCCTAGCCCAAAACAAAGGCCCACAGAAAGGCCAAAAAATAAACAAACTAAAACAGACTACAGAAAGCCTGTCCAAAAGCCAAAAGCCAGAAAGATGAAAATACAAAAGACAAGAAAACTAGTCTTCAGTTATCTTCTCCATTTCCTACATAGTTTGAGCTGCCTCGACTATCTTTTGTTGCTCCTTTGCCATTTGATCCTGGACCTTCTCCATGCCCTGATCCATACTGGTGAACATACCGATTGTGGCCTTGTCATCATCTGGCCTAGCCTTATCCCTGTTCTATCCTCCCTCCTCCACCAGGAAGCCCCTGTCCTTAAGTTTACTAGCAAGGGATTGGATGTTGTCATTCATCGAACTTAGGAGAGAAATCATCTGACTTGCCAGGTTGTGGTTGTAGTTTTGAAGATTTCTTAATCTCCTTTCATTTAAGCTTTCTCTGTTATCCTATTCCTCCTGGCTGTCAATACCCATCTTATTCTTAGTACTTTCCATCTGGGATACCCTTTCTCGAACTTCCTCCAGCTCATGGAAGAGCCATTTGATTGATCTAAAGTTGTCAATCATACTACTGCGGACATTATTCAGAAGGTTCATTCCAATCTCCCTTGCATTGTCAAAAATGGCCAAGATAGCTGGGTCTATGAGCTCATTGAGCCTAGGCTCCTCCAGGTTGTCCACCAGGATTTGAGGGTTCATAACTTCCCTAAAAATCCCCATAGTAGCAGTCCTCACATTGAAATTTTCCTGACCTTTCTTCTATTATTGACCTGCACTTCCCCCTCGTTCTCACCAGTGATGACATTCACTTTTTCCTCTGAAGGAGGCTAAGACTAGATAGGGGAGAGGGGAAGAGGAATAGCATCCGTCCTCTACTTTCTAGTCTCCTCAACTCTCACTACCTCCCTCTTCCATTTTTTCCTAGGTTTCTCCTCTTCCAACTCCTCTTCCGAGACTTTGTCAGAATCTTCTGTATCCATTTCCTCCTCCTCCTCAGCATAACTCTCTTTTGCTTGAGCTTGGCCATGATCCCTAGGGCTTTTCCTGCTGGGAGTTGTAGCTGTAGACTGTTTCCTATCTTGACCTTTTTTCTTCTTTCCTGAGGTAACATTCTCCTCCTCCGAGCTAATGCTCTCAATGTCATCAAAGTCTCAAGAAAAGGTGGAGCTACCTTTGTCAACATCCTCAACTTGAGGAGGGTTATTGCATATAGACTGAGCTTTGAAATGCTCATGGATGAGGAGCAATAATCCCTCATGCAAAGCAGGGTTAATAGTCGCTTTCTTCTTGAAACTAGAGATTGCCTTGTTCATAGAAGTGAGAAGGTAAAAGGGAATGGAAATTCTACTCTTATGGAAAAAATGATTTAAAATCACAAAATGGTGAGTTTTGACTTGATTAAACCTAGGGTCCAGGGTAACATAATCAATGAGGGCATATAAAACATACCTCCAGAACTTCTTTATAGTCTCCATCACATAGAAAGACTCTTTCTTTTCCAGCTTGTTCATCTCTGCAAATTTTTTCACAAACTCCTTGACTGCATTAGACAAAAGTTTCTTGTCCCTATAGAATTTGAAACCCTCCATAGGGATACTAGTGACCTTCGCAAACACCTCCTCTGTGATTTGGAAAGAAACCCCATTCACCTTGACCTTGCCATTGTTCCACTGGTTCACCATGCTGTTGGTGACCTCAGGGTCAAAACCATGGAGTTTCTCAAAAAAATTTGCAACCTTGCCCTTTTCCAATTTTTTCTAGACTTTTCCCATATTCTTCCACTTCTCCACTTCACCCAATAGCTCCTTTCTGCTCCATTTTCCAGTCATGACATCCATTTTTTCTTCAACTATTCTCATGAGCCCCAATCTTTACAAATTTTTTCCAGCCAAGATTTTGGCTCTGTTTCTATTATTTCGTTCGTGATCATTTGCCTCTCTAATATAATAGCAAGTGAAAATGATAACTATCCTCCAAATGTGTCGAAATGACAGAAAAAATCCCTTGAGATTACGAAAACCAAGAAACTTATTATGGCTCATGCCAACATCTAATCTTTCTTTATTAAACATGATAATAGTTAGATTGACCCATACTTTCGTGGATTTTCTCCAGCTTGATTAATGACTTAGCCTCCATCAAAAAATCTTTTCCAGAATGCTAGGTCGTCTCTTTGTATGCTCCCACCCCTTTGTTAGCGAACCAGTCAGCAACTGGGTTTGCCTCTCTAAATGCATGAGTGACGTGGACCTTCTCAAATTTTGTGAGGGCAGCACGTGTATCATCAATTATATTTACAATCAACCACGAGGGGGGGAGATTCCATTAATATTGTTAATTATTTTTTTGGAGTCCCCTTCAAGCCAAAATTTGGTAACGCCAGCTTCAAAAGCCAGCTTTACCATACTACACGCGGCTCTGGCTTCGGCCAAATGGTTGGTTTGGGTTCCAAGCGGGAGAGCAAAGGCCGCAATCCCCTCCCCAAAATTGTTTCTTATAATTCCACCACTTCTAGAGGGGCTAGGGTTGCCCTTGTAAGTGCCATTGAAGTTGGCTTTTGACCATCCTTCCAGGGGTAGAATCCATCTGGCATCCTGTCTTTTGGGATTCCTATCTTTTTCTTTAACTATCTTCCTATCCCCTATATCAACTTCCCCCTCCTTCATCACTTGAAGGTTTTCTTTTATGTTTTTCAAAATATTCCTTCCCAGAATTATTGCCGACTCCTCTCTATCCCTGAAAATTCTATTGTTCCTTTCCTTCCAGATGCTCCAGCAGAAGTGAGGCAAAAACCAGGCATAATTATCCTGTCGGCTTGTAATTTTACAAAGGCTTTTCTAATGACTGAAAAAGTTGATAAGGTTATCCGACTAGCACCAAAGAATCTCCATTTCCTAATTAAGAGAAATCCACACCTCCCTAGCAAAGTCACATTGAATGAATATATGATTTCTCGACTCAGACTAGTTTTTACAGAGCGAGCATCTGCTAGGCATAACATGGCCTCTCTTCATGAGATTATCTTGCATTAGGATTTTGTTCTAAAGGGCTAGCCAATAAAATATGTTGATCTTTGGAGTGAGGCCCGTGAACCAGGCATCCGCCCAAGGGGGTTTCTCCTTTAAACCCTAGAGAGAGTTGTAGCCAGAAGCAATAGAATAACTTCCATTGGGATTATCCCTCCAGACATGCTCATCCTTATTATTACTAGGGATTGAAGAGTTAAGCATAGTTATTATTGGTTTCAAATCCTTGAAAAGTAGGGAAATGTCTCTCCATTCCTGAACAACCCTATAATTGCTTACTTTAAACCCATATAGCTCCATGCATTCTTACACCCATCTCTCAAATACTGGGTTGTTAGAAAGTGGGCCTTGACATAACCACCTGTCAGACCAAAATTGAATATCCTCCCCATTGCCTAGTTTCCAAGAGACCCTCGCCTTAGCCAGGTCACTAGCCTTCAGGATACCATTCCAAATAGTCGACCCTTTAGGGATGTCCTCATTGAATAAAGTAAAATGAAGCGAGGGTCTTCTGAGGTATTTATTTTCCAGAATGTCTCTCCATTCACCAGTGTTATTGAAGATTCACCAGATTTGTTTTGCAAGAAGTGCCTTATTGAGATGGGTAAGCTTTCTGATGCCCAGACCACCATACCTCTTAGGGAGGCAGACCTTCTCCTAGGCAACAAGAGGGTACCTTTTCTTTCCTTCAAATCTGATCCATAGAAAGTCTCTTTGGATTTTCTCCATTTTCTCTACAAATTTCACAGGAATTCCAAAAAGGCTTAGAGCATAAATGGGAAGGTTCTAAAGAGTGGATTTGACCAGTAAACATTTCCCAACTTGGTTGAGAGAGACACCTTTCCATCCACCCATCTTCTTGTTGAATCTGTCCAGAATGCCATTCCAGAAAGAGTTAGGGGGAGAGGAGCCCAAGGGGAGCCCTAGATAGGATGAAGGGAGAAAGCCCACCCCAAAACCAAGGATTCTAGCAATTTTCTTTTGTCTGACTTCAGGGGTGTTAACAAAGAAGGTCGGGCTTTTGTTCTAGTTAATCAGCTATCTAGTCCCTCTAAAGTATCAAGAACCTCTTTCAAAGTCTTAGCTTCTTTCACAGAAGCTTCTCCCCCCCCCATTATAGTGTCATCCACAAATTGTTGATGAGTGAAGGGGACATTTCTCGAAGAAGGCTTAATCCCTTTAAGACTTCCTTCAGACTTTTTATGTTTAATAAGCCTCCCAATGCATTCAACTAAAATAATGAAGAGGATAGGAGAGAGGGGGTCTCCCTGCCTGAGACCTCTAGAAGGTTTAAAGAAATTAGAGGGGGCTCCATTAATTAGAATAACAAGAGAGGAGGTAGACACCAATTGAGAAATGAGTTTACACACTTTATTGTCAAAACCAAAGGCCTGAAGGACCTTCCCAAGAAAGGACCAGTCCACCCGATCATAGGCTTTAGAAAGATCCAGTTTGAACAACATACCTTCCCGCTTGGAAGCTTCTAAAGAATGAATAGCCTCATGAACCATCAGCACCGAGTCCAAGATTTGTCTCCCAGGAACAAAGCTAGATTTTTGCTGCGATATAATCAGATGCAGGATTTTAAGCATTCTGGAAGTGAGAACTTTAGAGATGATCTTGTAGAAAGAGTTGCACAAACTGATAGGCCTAAACTTGTCGAAAGATTCAGCCCCTAGGGATTTAGGGATGAGAACCAAGAAGGTAGAATTTATCTCCTTAAGAATACTTCTAGCTCCGAAGAACTCCTAAACTGCCTTAACCACATCCCCCATGACCACCGACCAATACATTTGGAAGAAAAAGGTGGGAAACCCATTCGGACCAGGAGATTTGTCACCAGGTAGGGAGAAAAGGGCCTCTCTAACTTCCAAAGCATTAGGAATAGCATAGAGAAGTTTATTATGGTGGGGTTGAATAATTTGAGGAATACAAGAGATGATATCCTCTTGGTCCTCCTTGGAAAGTAGGGGGTCCTCGGAGAGAAGAGAAGAGAAGAAGGATATTGCTTCAGCTGAGATATATGGATATTTAGACAACAACACCTGCCCCTTCTTGATTCCAAAGATCATGTTGTTAGCCCTATGTTTTAGGGTGGAGAGATGAAAGAACTTCGTGTTCTAACCTCCATACTTAAGCCATATGATTCAAGATTTTTGCCTCCAGAACTTTTCCTCCCTATTGATGATGTTATGAAGATTTGACAGGATCAACATCTCAGCCTCCATGTTACTCTCATTATATCCTTCCTTCTGTCTACTATCTTGGATAATAGATAGATTGTTTGACAACTCCTTGTCTTGGAAAATATGGCCAAAATTAGACTTTTTATTTGTTATTTGTTTTTTAAATTAAATATTAAAAACATTATTTAAAACTTGGAAAACATTTTTGATTATGACTCAAAAATGAGATAATTCAACATTCCATGGATACCTAGCTTGTCTACTGATTGAAATATTGATTGGTAATTGTATATATGCTGATTTTGTTTGACATTTGATTGGAGAACAGTGACATCAATATCTATTTTCAAATATTTAACTATCTAAGAGAGTTTGGATACTATAATTCCCTATCTAATTTTCAAATAAACTCTAGCAAATTTTGGCTATTGACAATGTGTGATCGCATTTATATTCCAAGTCCAAGTGGTGATTGGGATTGGCCCCCGAGTGGTGCAATTGAATCAACACATTTGGAAAATGTATTTGTTATAGAATGCCCAAATATTGAGAAATCATTGTGCATTGTTGTTGGCAAAGATTTTTTGTAAAATAAACATGGAACAATACATTATTTAGACATTGTTTCAAAATTCTTTACCAATTGCATGGATCTTTTTGAAAATGATGAAATTGTAAATCAGCTAGAAAATGGATATGTGAAGAATTATTTTAGACCTCTTGAAGACTACAATGCATATAGTAATGCTTATGTAATAAGTAATGCACCCATAGGTGGCTTGTTCTCCCTTGAAACTTCAAGTTCTTGTGTTTTTACAACTTGTG
Source organism: Cupressus sempervirens (assembly GCA_028749045.1). Taxonomy (NCBI): domain Eukaryota; kingdom Viridiplantae; phylum Streptophyta; class Pinopsida; order Cupressales; family Cupressaceae; genus Cupressus; species Cupressus sempervirens. Next base: position 387,594,381 of record CM053787.1, on the reverse strand, counting down.
TGTATAATTTCCTAAAAATTGCTATCAAAACTAAGTGAAAATCCATTGTGGATCATGCATTGCATGCTCATCATTTCTTATTTTCTAAGAAAGATGCATTTAGGATTGGAAATGTTTGTGATGCAATGATATTCCTATAAATGCATATGTCTCCTCTTGTTGTTTGACTAGATCAGGTATCCTTTAGTTCCATTCCATTGAAATGTACTACACAGGGGGTTTGAGGTTTTAAATTTTATGAGAGAGTTACTTGTCATTGGTCAACATTTGAAAGATAAATCTATGCACTAAATGAGTTGTGTAGTGAAAACATTCTTGTAAATAGATGTAATGATTTTTAAACTATGTATTGTCATCTTCTTGTAACAAGATGGACATTTTAAGTTAGTATTGTTTATGTCAATGTGTATTCATACATAATTATAGTAAATCATAGTAGATAATGACAAGTCTGAATTAAAATGTAAGCTTATTGCATTGAAGCAAGAATAACTTGACAACAAATTATACAAACCATTTTCAAAATTTTTGTATATGAAAGGAATAAATTAATCAATGGACCTATTCTTTTATAGATGATATATAATTACTGAGTAATATACATTTTTATGTTAATAATGTCATACTTCAATGATGGCTATGTATTGCCATATCTTGTACTGAATTTTTAAAACATTTTGTTATTTCCATATTGCAAAAGGATTAAAAAAATTCATTTTTTGAATCTTTGTAAATCTTACATGGCTCATAATGTTTAATGTTTTCAATTTTAGGAGCTATTGGAGTGTGTTAGGAGTACTTAAAATTTTCAATACATCTAACATCATCAATTGCAACAATCTGGTATGTTTCCATACCAACTTTTTGCAAATACAAGTTCAATTTTCACCTATAACTATATTGATAAAGTAGTGATTACTACATCTTTAATCAGAAACCAATTTCACATTCTACTAGTATTAGTTATTCTAAACATATATGTTTTTCATTTTTTATCTTCTCTTGTAATTGTTCATTCAATGGATGTTTGTATCATTTATGAGATATATGAGCATTTTTTGGATTTAACTTGACATTGTTTAGACACCACCAAATATTATCACAAAAGAAATTACAAAGACAAACTCTAGTTTCTTGGGAAATAAAAATTTAAGCTTTTCAAAGTAGTGTGATTTTTAAATCTTTATGTTTTATTGTGCCGTGATAGAATTCAAATGCATTTATAGTTTTTGGAATTTGAGTTGTTTGTAATGCATTGATATTCTTCCAAATGCTTATGTGTGCCATTCTAGTTTGACTATATGTACCCATCACATTCTTGAGCACAATGCATTCTAGTTCTAAATGTATGTAAATAGTAACAATGCACAACCTTCTCCTACATTATCTGAGCTTTTAATGTACTTTTGATTAAAAATTGTGTTATTAATGTATACAAACATACACATTAATTAGATTCATATCGTAAGAATTTTCCTTAGGGCAAAATAAAACCAAGATCAAGAAACTCAAGCACTAGCACAATATGGACCAATAATGGATGATCATAATAACAATAATGAGAATGGATATCATATCAATGTATACTAGAAGTGCTTGTATATGAAGGCAGCTAGAATGACTAGGAGTCAACAAAGTGATAAGCCTCACAACTAAGCACATGTCCACCAAGAGTGGATTATCCTCAATTGAGCATAGGAGTTTGTGAGATGATGAGAGGATAAGTTTACATAGGTGTATCTTGTAAAGAGATTTTGTAGACACGATGTACTCAATTGGAATGCAAATAATTGTTTTGTCAACATGACAACTTAGATGACTATGCAAACTCCTATGTTGTCAACAAGACAACTCATATGACTACGCATACTCCTAGATGTCTATGTGATAATGCACTTAACCTAAGTAAAGCTTAAGTAAAGTGTAATAATAATTAATTATTTACACTAACACCCCCCCTTAAGTGCAACTTAGGGGAATGCACTTAATCTCACAAAAGCTATGATGAAAATGTATGATGGGTCCCAGCTACTAGGCCATGTTAGGTACCCATGTACAAAAGCAATGCTCTACATATAATGTGATGCAATGCAATCTCTATGAAAATGGAGAAAGAGGAAAACTTCATGGGAAAAATCCTCCCCCAAGAAGAGAGATAAGTACAATAAAAGAAAATGAGAGAGAAGAAGAGCTTATGTAAGAAAAAGATCCCTCCCATAAGAAAGAAGAGAGACATCAAGTGCCTCCCCTTTCTAAAATATCATACACCACCAATAGATCTTGCAAATGGCTATACTTGACCTCAGTGAAGGGTTTGGTGAAGATATCTGCAACCTACTCTACTATAGGACAATACTGCAATACAATGACTTGCTCATGTATCAACTCTTTGATGTAGTGCATATGAACCTCAATGTGTTTGGTCCACTGATGTTGAACTGGATGTTTTGAGATCTCAATAGCACTCTAATTATCATAATGAATGATTGTAGACTGTGGAAAGTCGAACACAAACTCCTTCAAGATATGTCATATCCATATAGCCTCTGTAGCTATAGAAACAATCCCTTGATACTCAACCTTAGTTGAAGAAAGAGAATAGTATTTTTCTTCTTACTCTACCAACAAATGGGCCTAGAACCAATATGAAACATGTAACCTAAAGTAGACTTGTGAGAATCAAGATCTCCTACATAGTTTGAGTCTATATATCCAACCAATTAAAGTCCAGGTGTTGTTGCATAGTGTACCCCATGTGTATGTGTACCCTATATGTAGTGCAAGATGCATTTGACAACCTTCCAAAGAAGCTGATGTGGCTCTTGCATGAAGTGAGAAACCATGTCAACTGCAAAATCTATATCAGACTGTGTATGTGTCAAGTAGACGAGACTCCCAACCAACTGTTTGTATAATGTAGCATCAATAAGTGGAGTGGAACACTTGGCCTCTAACTTAACACCTGAAAGAAAGGGAGTAGGTGTAGGCTTACAATCACTCATGCGAAAGTGAGAAAGTAAATCAAGAGCATACTTGGGTTGAGAAAGTGCGATCCTAGCTAAAGACTGTGTGATCTCAATACCAAGTAAATAATGAAGTAAACCTAAGTCTGTCATAGAAAATCTATCCTACAAAGAAGTCTTGACACTGACAATGATGGATGAAGTTCTTCCTATAATGATCAAGTCATCTAAATAAAGTACGAGTATCAAGTGTGAGTCATCCCTTTGAAGAATGTAGACATTCAAATCTGAATGACACCTGGTGAATCCTGCTAAGAGCAGGAAGGAATCTATCTTGGCATACCAAGCCCTAGGAGCCAGCTTAAGTCCATAGATAGGCTTTTTCAACTTGCAAACCAAAGTAAAATCTTGAATGAAACCCTATGTCTACCCCATATAGATCTCTTCAAGAAGACCCCCATTGAGGAAAGAACTCTTTACATCCATCTGACGTACAACCCATCTCTGACTTGCAATTATAGCTAGTGTCAAATGAATGGAGTTCATCTTAGCTACTGGTGTAAAGGTCTTAGTATAGTCAATACCAAGAACATGTGAGAAACCTTTTGCAACAAGTCTAGCCTTATACTTATCCACACTTCCATCCATTGCAAACTTGGTCTGATAGATCTACTTACACCGAACCAAATTTCTTTCCTTAGGAAGAGGAACTAAGTCCCAAGTGTTGTTTTTCATTAAAGAGTTATATTCTTCCTCCATGGCCTTGTCCCATTTTGGAAACCATGATACTTCCTTAAATGACTATGGATTAGAAGCAATGGCAATATATGCATGTGGAAATGATTTTTGTTGTGCCCTTCTCCTCCTAGTATTTGAAGGATTCCCCACCAATGAACTTGCTAAATCAAGTGTTTGTTGTGCCCAACAAGGTCTAGTGGAAGAAGAAGAAGGAATATCCTCAATTGTTTGTGAACCCTATGAAGGTGGTGTCTTGTGAGTCAAATTTGAAGGAATGTCATCTTCTATGTCACTATCATCACTATCATCACTTTCCATGAAGGAGGAAAGAGGAGTTGAAGGAGCCAAACTTGGACAAGTTTCTTCAAAGCGAACACTCCTCTCAAAAAAAAATTCATGTCTCTTTGGATCCATGACTTTGTATGCCTTAGGGTGGTCAAGACATCCAACAAATATACATGGTTTACTTTGAGGTTCCAATATCTTTCATTTTTGTGGAGATATTCTTGCCCATGCTAGGCAACCAAACATTTAAAAGTGTTTTACACTTGGTTTTCTTCCACACCAAGCCTCAAAAGGTGTAATTCCATCGAAGGCCTTATGGGAACTTTTTTTTTTTGGGAACTTTTTTTTTTGATGTAATTGGCACAACACATAGCTTCTACCCAAAATTTTTTATCTAGAGAGCTATGTTGTAACACACAAGTGGTCATCTCCTTAAGGGTTCTATTCTTCCATTCAACAACACCTTTTTGTTGTGGAGTGTATGCAACTAAATGTTGAAGATCAATACCCTCATGAGTACAAAAATCTATAAGCCTTGAGTTCACCTATTCCCTTCCATTATTTGTTCATAGAATCTTGATGGCTTTCTCTGATTGCTTCTCAACTTGAGCTTTGAAGGTGATAAACTTATCAAACACTTCACTCTAATGAGAAATAAAGAAGACCCAAGTGTAGCATGAAAAGTCATGAATGAAGGTGAGAACATAGCGAGCCTTTCCAAATGATGGCACTCGAAATGGGTCAGCTACATCACTATGAATCAATTCAATAACAACATTAGCTCTCCAAGACTTCCCCTTGTCAAACTTCTCTTCGAGATGCTTTCTTGCTTCACAACTTGTACATATTCCCTCTAAATGCTTGACTTGAGGTAGACCTATGACCATATCCTTGTTTCTAAGTTGTTGAAGGTTGTGGCAATTGAGATGTCCAAACCTCTCATGGAATAGTTTACTTTGTGAATTTGAGTGGGTCAACAAGGAAAGGGAAGTAGACTTAGGCAAAAAATGAGAAAAATAATAAAGTCTTGTTTAATGATTAGCCTTTCCAATTGCCACCATAGAATCATTCTTTATATTTTTCACCACAACTGAATCAAGAAGGAACTCTACTTTGTTGCCACATCCACAGTGAGTTATTTGGTAGAACAAAAAGAAGTTGGTGCTAAGGTTGGCAACATGAAGAACATCCTTAAAAATTCCATTTTCCAACTCAACATTCCCTTTTCCTTCAACTTTCACTTGTGTGTCATTTTTGACATAGATGTAAGGTACATGTGATGGTTTCAAAGAGGAAAAAGGCTCCCTTAAAGCACCCATATGATGTGTAGCTCCTAAATCAAGAACCCATTCCTCAAAATTATTTGTACTTGTTAACAAAGCTTGTCCCTTACCTTTTGAAGTGGATGAAGATCCCTTATCTTTATAGGCATTTGGGACATCAATTTTATGTTTCCTCGTTAAGTTTAGCAACTCATCAATTTTCTTATCCTTACACTCATGTTCATCATGACCATTCTTCTTACACTAGGCACAAGTTTTATTCTCCCTTTTGTTGAAGTTGTTCCCCTTCTTATTATTTTTGGGAAAAGACTTTCCTTGTTGTGAGGAAGATTTTTGTGTGGAGGAAGATTGATGTGTAGAGGAAGATTGTCCTGTGTCATCTTGTGGCTTAGCCTTCCACTTCTTTTGCTTCTTGTTGGAATTTTTAACACCTTGATTCCCTTGATTAGCTACCAAGGCTTTGGTCTTGGAAAACTGGAGAATTCCAATACTCACTAACTTTTCATGTTCTAAGACCAACATTCCTGAAAATGACTCGAATGAAGGCTTAGTGAAGGAACTTCTCATTTTTACTTGTGAGTATTATAAATTGAAACAAAAGTGGCATATTCAAGAGGAAGATGAGTCATCACATGTTTGATCAAATTTCCATCCTTGATGGGTTCACCAAAATCCTTAAGTTGTGCCCTATACATGTCTACTTGGGTAAGATAATTTTTAATAGTGTTGAAATTCCTAGGATCCAATTTGAAAAGATTGTTCTCAATGGTGTAGGCCATATCTTCATCTACTATCCATACAATGCTTCAAGTTTATCCCAAAATTCTATTGGATTGTTAATGTCCTGATGTGATATTTGACAAGATCTCAGATATTCTTTAACAAGGTTCTTAGGGTCATTTCTTGTTTTGATGCCCAGTCTTCTTTACAAGACTCATTAGCATCATCATCAAGTTTCTTTGCTGCACTAGTTACATAACGAAGTAAACCTTTGTTAACTAATGGTTCCTTTATCTTTTCTTTCCAAGTAGCATAATTATGTGGTGTTAACTTAGAAAAAGAACCCATAATGCAAGAGCACAATATCAAGGAGATGAAAGAACACAAGACACACCCTCCCTTTTCACTCAATCAAATAATCCCCACCCTAAAAATGATGTTTGAGGCACTTTATACTTAGTGTGATTACAATAGGCCACTTGTCAAAATGGACAAAAGTGGACTTCTAATTTTCTTGTTTACAACCCCCTCTTGGAGTTCAAATCTAGTACTTAGCAATGTTGCTCATATATACAACAATTTTAAAGTTTGATGAAAGCAATACAATGCAAAAAAGGACCTATTTTTGAAAGTGGTATTTCTATCCACACAAGCCTATAATCTAGTTGTAGATCTAGAGAGTAGATGAAAAATTATGCACTTTAAAAAAAAATGGAACTTGAATATGTGTCCAAATGAGCCCATACAAAGCATTTGAAGTTGCAAAATGCAGGATTGGTTGGGTATAGTTGCCCAAAAAATAGTTTTTTTGACAAATCCATACCCCAAAACTAGGAAATAATAGCACCAATAAAAAATTCAGGAAATTCTAGCCCAAATAAAAAAAAATTGCACCTGATTTGGAGTCTGGGTGACTAAGATATGGCCTCCCAAAGTTGGATTGTCAAATAAAAGCTGCATATGGCAAGGAGTTTTCCCTAATGATGTTAGGAAACTACTAGGTTAAATTTGACATGCAAAAAATTGTCACAATAATGCAATATGGCCTACTTGTGATAGTCAAATGACTGTCAAATTTATGATTGTAAGGTGATGATGTTAACAAAAAAATAGCCCACTGGCTTATGTGGCAGTACGGTTGGATGACATGTCACTGATGTGGTAGATCCATATAGTGCTAACAAGGCATCTATGTGGTAGCCAGAATGGAGGCTTATGTGGCACTACTACATCGAATATTAACGTGGCCAAGGGCTTTGATGTGGTGTTGTCGCATGTGGCCACATAGTGGATGACATGGGCTAACAGAGCTTTGGCAACATCAATCGACGATGCTGAGATAAGGGGCAATGCTTGAGGTGGTCACTGGTGGGAGTTGAGGTCGCTAACAAGAGTAGAAGATGATGGTGAGTGAAGCCTACAGGTGGTGTGGCTGGTGGGTGGTGTGGGATTTTTAATCCCACATGCACCCTGCTTGGGTAAATAATGTTGCTTAAAATCGTAGGGTCATGGAGTGTGGAGCGGCTTAGAAGCTACCGCTATATTGAACACTATCACTAGTTTGTGTGGATGCATTAGTCAATTACCATATGGAAGCCAGTTATGATGTGGAATATTTTGTCAGCAATGTGGAATATGCAGTGGAATATGCTAGCTGTGGTTATCAGGGTTTGGTTACTTGGTTTTCCTACAATAAAATTGCTCTCCTACTAGCCAAATGGCCAAAACTTTTTGGAAAAAAATAATGCAAATCCAAATTTTTTTTATAGAGAAGCAAAAATATTCAGATCTAAAAAATTAATTGCATAGATCTAAAGAGATCATACCAATTTTGTAAATGGAGCCATCAAGTTTTGATTTGCAAAAAAAATTTCCTCAGATTTGACTATGGCCTAGGGTAGGAAAGTTTATAATCAAAATGTACCAAATTGATGCTTCAGATGCAATGGTGAGGTTTGTTTTGGCTCTAGATGCTCACAATAATTGTAGATACTATGGATCTAAAATGTGGCCCTCCAAGAGGTGAAGAAAAAATGATCTCCAATGGCTATGAAATGAAGCTCCCTCAGCACTGATACCATGCAAGAATTTTCCTTAGGGGAAAATAACACCACTAATCAAGAAGCTCAAATAATAGCACAATATGGACCAATAATGGATGATCATAATAACAATAATGAGAATGGATATCATATCAATACACACTAGAAGTGCCTATGCATAAAGGCATCTAGAATGACTAGGAGTCAACAAAGTGATAAGCCTCACAACTAAGCACATGTCCACCAAGAGTGGATTATTGTCCATTGTGCACAGGAGTTTTTGCAATAATGAGAGGATAAGTTTTACTTAGGTGTATCTCGTAAAGAGATGTTGTAGACACCATGTGCTCAATTGGAGTGCAAACAACTATGTTGTCAACATGACAACTCAAATGAATATGCAAACTCCTACATGTTGTCAACAAGACAACTCATATGACTACGCATACTCATAGGTGTCTATGTGATAATGCATTTAACCTAAGTAAACTTAAGTAAAGTGTAATAATAATTAATTATTTACACTAACACATATTAGTTTCCCGTCAAAAATATTTCTAGAAAAAAATAACATTGAAGTTAAAATAAATCTTAGAATTTATTGATGCTTTGCAAAATCTAAGAGATGTTGCTCATTGTCGACAGGTTTTTTTCTCTCCACGTTGTCTTAGTATGATTACTCTAAATGCATTTTGTACAATAAACTACCCAAGATCATCTCTTTCAAAGTCCTCAATCTAATGTCCTTGAAAAAAAACCTACAACTTCCAAGTGAATGCCAAAGAAAAATATTTGAATGATATTTTTTTGACAACCATGAAGCAATGTTTCCATACAATGGATGAGGAAACATTCAGCCAATACTAGAGACCAATCAAATTTTTGTTCTATCTGCATTCATGATAAATGGAGAATTTATTTACCTAAAATATCTAGTATGGGTATATAGGGAAGCTCATATTATATTTCATTGTCAAGATATTATAATATATTTCCCTCACAAAAATCACATCGTAGAAGATTTGACCAATATTTTTAGTTTAGCATGCAAAACATTATTTTGTTAGTTATCACCATTTAGGGCTATTGTTGAAGGTGACACACTTGTATGCACAATAAATCTTCTCATATCATATCCAACTGTTTCACTTGAATGGATTATAAGACATGACAATATAGAACTTTTAGGACAATGGTATGATGATGAAATAGGAGCCCTAGCAACTAAGACCATAAAACACCATTACTCATATCATTATTTGTTTGTATTTGTGAATAGTGACATGTCTCTTGGCATTCATCTTGTAGCAGATATTGGAAGATGGCACATCCTAAATGGATGAATTAACTATTACCACATGACAATTGCCAAAAATAAATACATATGATATATAAGATTAGGCTCCATTTTTTGTGAGTTGAAAAATACTAGTATAATATGCATATGGTCATTTGCATCTCAATAATGTGTGCATATCTAAGTTTAGCTAACTATGTCTTTTGCTACTATGAACTGGTAACAATTTCATCAAATATATATACATATATACATATATATATACATACATACATACATATATACATATATACATATATATGTATATATCTATATGTATATCTATACATACATATATATACATACATATATATACACATACATATATATATATATACACATACATATATATGTATGTATATACATATATACACACACACACACACACACACACACACACACATATATATACATACATATATTTATATACATACATACATATATATATATATACATACATACATATATATATATACATATATATATATACATATATATATATGTATATACATACATACATACATACATACATACATACATACATATATATATATATATATATATATATATATATATATAGAGAGAGAGAGAGAGAGAGAGAGTCAATAATTCTACAGAAATAGATTGTTCTACCATTTCTACAAGGAGAACTAGTAATAAAAGAATCGATTTCATGTAATGTTTTCATTCCTTGAGAAAAAAAGTTTTGTTCATTTTTTTTCTCCTTGAGATTTTTGTTTCCATTTTACAAGATCTCCAATCCCATAAGTTTATCTTCTAAGATGGTAAATGATAACAAAACAATTTTAAAAAGTCTACAAAATAAACAAATTAGAACCAAACAAAATAGAGTAACATGCTTGTAAACATCATGTCTCATATATCATCAATCCAATCATATGAGAGCATAGTATGAATATGATATCATCAGTTTGGAAGGCAATGATCTCTTCTCAATACATAAATTCCTTCTATATAAATCTCACAGTTTAAGAATAATGCGTCTTTTGCAATGCCCAGTGGTGCGGACAATATGAAATTTATGAATGCATTGAAAAGGTGAACTATTATAAATAGACTTGTGATGGATCTAATAAAAATTTCATAATTTAAGATACTTGCAATAGTATCTTGTTCAAAACTAAAGAAAAAGCATGAAAATTTCTCTTCTACATACAATCGTAGTCTTGTCCATGCCTACTTTTGCATAATACTATACATGAATTCTCATTTATTTGTTTCAACTTATGTGAATTAATAATTTTATTTATACAAAATTTTCAAACTCCTCCCTTATTGAACCACATGGAGAATTTGAAAAGCACAATGTAGAACTGAATATATAAAATAAATCTTTTCTTCTATTTCACATTGAGGCCTAATTAGTTTTCAAGTAGCTAGTTGAAGTGAATATATTCATGTGGCAAGGTTGACACACTTGACAGAAACATCTGTTCTCTTTAAATTTTAGTCTCACATCAAGAACCAATCAAGTTGATCACAAGTATTTGTGATAAATTGTCAAAAGACAATGACACTTCTTGAAATAGTATTAAGAGTTGAATTATGCGCTCTCTTGGTTCTACTTTTCTATGTGAACAAAACACCTACTTTTATTTCATTGTTGGCTTTGAACATAATACTCTTCTATGTAATTCTCTATGTATTTGAGAAATATTTGTAATTCTATAGCCATGAACAAATTTACAGACAATAATGTAAACATTTTAACATTCTTGAATATACTAAATGTTGATAATGTTATGTTGACTACATAGCCAAATGTAATGAATAAATTCAAGTTGTAGTTAAAGTACTTTAAAATTAGTTATTATAATGGTATATACATTGTCATAGTTTGTTCATAAGTTGTCTTAAGTATCAAGTATAACTGTATAGACAATTATGTTTTTTGTTTGATTTTGATAAAAAATCCTCTTTCCAATAAACAACTAACCTTCTTGTTGTTATAACATAGGATGGTAACAATGTTTGAAAAAATGACTTTTTTTGTTTCATATATTCAAATAATATTGTTTATGTAAATTGTTTATTCTATTCACAAAAGCAATTACAACCATGACTACTTTTCTAATTTAGAGCATGAAGACACATCAATTTTTTTTAAAATTAAACATACCTCTTGTAGCAGAGGATAATGTTTCGAGCACAAATAATACAAGGGTGTGAGGAGATGACCTTTGGGTGACTATGGGTCAGTATGCTGCAAAGATAATAGACTCAAAGAGTAAACAATGAAAATGGATTGGAACATTTTGAACTCATGAGCAAGCAACAACTGCATATAGAAAATCATCTCTCTTCATCAGAGGTGTACCAAAGTGTATGGATTGTCATGTAATTTTTTTGGGAGAAAATAGTGAAGTAATTCCCAATGGTCAGATATTGACAATGACAAACTGTCTTAGTCAAAGGAAGCATAATCCAACAAAAATGGAAAGCCCTATTTATGGAGAGCTGAATGATAACACTCTAGCCAACTTCTTCCACTCAACATGCCTTGATGATATCCCATTTGATAGTATAGTAGTACCTGATGTGTAATGTCTACTGACATCTACAAATATGAATCATTTTCCACCTTGGCATAGTCAACATTTACATGGGAATTCTCAAATTTGAAGATTTAGAATATAGAAAAGTACAAGGAAGCAATGCTATGTCCTCTAACCTTTCAGTACTTGTTATATTGATAATCATTGGACAACATTTGAAGTTGTAAAAAAAATTAGTATAATGACAACACATGCTTGTTATATGTGCTCATTTTTGTTTGGTATTGTATCTAATTGTATTGTTCCACAATCTATTATAGGAAATGATACCATGATATGGTTTACAAACAAAACAATTCTCACATTGAATCCAACTACCTTGCTCATATAGTGAAATCCATAGAATTCTGATATTAGTTTCTCAAACATTGAACATATTATGCACCATAGAAGCAGTTCTACCTATGCAACATACTAAAAAATAATAAGCTCAACATGTGATGATTTGAATGCTATAGACAATATTGACAAAAAACACCTTGCATTGTATGACAAGACTATTTTTGAAATTAGTGTTATAAAGTGCAAGGTATCCAAAATTTAGAGTATTGTAACTAATATTGAAAACTATTTGTTTAATTGTCTGAATGGAACTATGCACCTGCTATGAAATTCTTCTAAACATATACATTTTTCATTAGAGGTAGTAAATTTAAAGTTGTATAAAAGAAGTAGATTACAGAGTAATAAAGTTTAATAGACTTTTACAAATATCTTTTTCTACATTTGTTTTAATGGTCTTGCAACATTGCTAAGTATGAATAGTAAATTGTTGAGAAACATTAATATGTACATTCCATGATTCTATAATTGCAATAGACATTAAACATTTAAAATATGACATATCATAATCTATGAGAAATGTAGTAGCCAACATCTCCAAATTGAGAGCATTGTAACTAATATTGAAAACTATTTTTTAATGATGTCAATGGAATTATCGATCAATTATGAAATGCCTCTAAAAATATACATTTATGCTTGGACATAATATATTTAGAATTTTATAAAAAAAGTAGCGTACAGAGTAAGCAAGATTTTTGGACTTTTAGAAATTTTTTTTTCTACAAGTGCACTAATGCTCTTGCAAATTTGCTCAGTATGAATATTTAATTTTTGAGAAATATTTATATTTACATTCCATATTTCTATAGTAATAGTAGACATTTTACATTTTAAAATATGAGAAATGTACTAGCCAACATCTTGAAATTGAATTATAATATAAATAAAATCACCTTAACAATATGGCAATGCAATGATTACATAATCATCACTATGACATCTAATGTTCCTATTGTTCTCTTAAGTATTGTATTTTTTTAATTTGTCATAATATGGAGATGATTTTTTTTCTTCGAACAATTCCATCAAGATAATTTTAACAATGTAACTAATTTGGTTAAAGTAGTGTCAATTTGGAGATAGTTCTAACATGTAATAATTAAAATATAACAGTGTAAATGGAAACAAAATTAAAGTAGTGAACAATTCTCAAAATCATTAAACTTGGAAACAGAGCATCCTAGTTAAAAAAAAATTCTAGTTGATGTATAGGAAGTTACAAGAGAGACATAAAATAAAGAAGACTTACTATTTTACTAAAAACAATGTATTAGTAGATGTTGCATGTATCAAGATGCAATATAAAAAATAAACCTTGCAACATTGATGAAGAGCTCAGAAAGAAAGCACTATCTAAATTGTAAGAGTTCAAATACAATGTTGGCGACTGCTTATTTGACTCTATTGTATTTCTACTTGATTTCACCAAAACTTCTAGTCAACTGTGCAATGGGACAATATATTACTTTTGTAATTATCTTGAAAAATAAGATCCAAAAGCACTTTAGGTATATAGTCATAAATAGCATCCTCTTACTATAGAAGAACTCCATAATGTGATGATGTGAATACTTATTTGAGGAGAATGTGTCTCCTTGCACAAGAAATAAATACAAGAGATGAAAATGGTTTATGGAGAGACATATTTTGTATACACTAGATGTCAAAGTGGTTAAATATTCGTATATGTTTTTTCTCATTGACAATAGGCAAAAAATTTCTTGACTTCAATCAAAGTTTGAGTGAACGTTGATACTTTTTTCTCTTTCATGATTCAAATCCATGAAACAAACATTTTGAACCTCTAATTGAAATGCAAAGGTTGGAATGCATTCACAAAACTCTAAAATTGCACAAACTCAAAAAAATAATAAGGGAAAATAAACAAGGTGTACAAAATACACTCCATAAACAAGAAGAACTACAAGAATGTAATTATCATAACAATAGAGAAAGTGACCTAAATAGTTCTCAAAAAAGTTGTGTGACAAGTTTGAGGTTGATCAAAAAATACATCCAAAAAGAAGCAATATCGTGTAACAAATACAATGAACAATCAAGTAAAACTACTTTTTGTGATCATGAGAACAAAGGAAATCTCAAAACACATCAAGAAAACCAAAAAATGGAAAAGAAAAAGACAAAAAGAAGGCAAACACAAATGACAACAATAGTAAGATATGAACTTGCAATACAGGATACACCAAAACATTCTTGTCAAGTTTGTGAGACTTTACAATTCAAGAAAGATATGAGATATCCAACAAATAAAATGAAAGATATATATGCAATCCTAAGTAATGTAAATGGACATCTCACACTTCTAGCATATGAAAACATGTTATAGAGCTCTAAAGAAATCCACTCTCCCAAAATTTGCAACTCCTCAAAACATTTTTAGAAACAAACCTTTGCGACATGTAACAATGCTTACTCAATTAGAGGAAAGGCTTGTATCCTTGAGAATTGTCTTTGCACAAATATGGGAACTTGGACATAGAAGGCTGCAAATGGGCCTAACTAGGTCTATAATAAATGTCCCTATGAATCTTAACATTGTCCAAAAAGCACTTCCCCAAACAATAGATAACACATCAATTGTTGCAATTTCTCTAAAGAAACGTCTCGAATATAAGAATGTTTTCCAAAAAGGAATGGTTCAACCTAGTATCATAATGCAAGCTATGCATGAATTGATAGAAATATAATTGTATAAAGTAAAAAATGTGAGAATAAATGAATCATGGTTACAATTACATTAGGTAGAACAATAACCTTAATCAATGAATGACAATACTTCAAGTGACATTGACTCAGGTAGCAATAGAGATAATGAAAACCACATAGATGCATTGACACATAGATTTACAAATGTTAGAAGCATACACAACATGAACCACAAAATCATTGATTTAGCAACTATGCAAGAATTTTATCCAATAGGAATTTTCATTGATAAACATTATGAGGAAATGAATTTTCTAACCTTATTCTTTGTAGAGCCCCACAATAGTCATACCTTTGAAAAATTAAGTTATCAAAGAGTTGCACAATGGGAGCTTCTAAAATCAAGTCATGAATTTGCACTACACACAATGAACCTATTTTCCAAAAAAATTAAAATACTCATCCACCAAGTCCTCTCAAAAATGTGGGTGAGAATTAGAAAAGGTCAACTAAAAGGTAGGAAACTAGTTGCCAAAGATGTCAAGAACAAAACTAACTTGGAAAAGCTTTTGAAATCAAACACTGGATATGCAAATTTCAAGAGAATTAGAATATCTCTAGACTATTCAAAAATGCTAAAGAATCTTTTTTTTCTATGATATGACAATTAGGTCCTCCTACTTTTTTCTCACTTTTACAAGTGCTGAGCAAAATTGGGAACCATTATAAAATACTCTACTTAAATTCTACAAAAAAACTAACAATGAAATAAACAATAGTAAAAGAAATGCTTACACTAATTGTTACATAGACAACCTTGTATGTAAAGACCCTATCACATGTGCATGATACTATTGACATAGAGTACAACAATTGTGAAAATTAATTCTCAACAATCACTTGTTTTTTGGCAAAATTAATGACTTTTTCTTAGACACTAAATTTTAAAATAGGGGGAATGAACATGACCATATGTTGATTTGGGTTGAAAATGCTACAATTTACAACAAGAGAAGAACAACAAAGTAGTGAAATTCATTGAAAACTACATAACCAGTTGTGTGGACCACTTAGAGCCATCTTTAGCGAAATTACACAAGCATCATCACACAAAATGTTGTAAGAATACATCAAAAAGAAAATATTGTTGTAACTTTCCAATACCTTTTTTTTTACAAAAAATGATACTAGATCCTTTAATGGAAAAAATGGAATAGTTGTTAATACAAGCAAAAGATGTTTTCTCAATCTTGGAAAAAGAGAACTATGATAGTTCATGAACATATGACATGTTTTTCAAAAAACTATAGTTAACAAAATTTGAATACATAGACTCAATAAGATCCATGTTAGACCAACCTACTCTATTTCTAAGAAGAAGACCTTGTGAAATTTGGACTAATAATTTTGCAAAGGCAATGCCTATGTTATGGAAAGAAAATATAGATGCACAATTTGTACTTAATGCATATGCTACAGCTATGTATTGTAGTTCATATATGGAAAAATATGACAAATCAATGACAAATGCATTTTAAAAAAAAGAGAAATGACCATCAAAAAAATAATATAGATGCAATTCACATGATAAGAAAACTTGGAAATGCTTTACTAAACTTACAACAAATGTAAGCACAACTAGTGCTCTCAATGCCACTTAATAAAAGTTCATGAAAGTGTACATTTATTGATATAAGAGTTGATGAGGAGAGAGTCTTTGTGCTTAAATCTATAGAAAAATTGAACAATGAGGTAGATGATTACAAAAATGTGATGGCTAAATCAATTATAGATTATTATTTTCAATGTTCAGAATCTCTAAAGTATATATGCTTTGCTGAATTCGTCTCACAATATCACAGAAGAAAACATGTAATTAGTAAGAAAATAAAATCAAACATTATACGTTACATAAATTACAACAAGCATACTGATCCAATTAAATACTATAGAGAACAACTTCTCCTATATGTCCCATTTATGGTAAATGTTGACACACTCCTACATAACTTTGAAACTTGGCAATTTGCATATGAGCACCATGAGGAAACAATTGAAAAAAATTGTGCAAAATTTGTCTACAATGTCAACATGAAATGGGGAGACATTAACAAAGTGAAAAATGAGCTACACGGTAGAGATTGGATTAGTGAAGAATCAAATCCAAAAAGAAAAAATCAATGCAACGCATGAAGATTATGACATTGTAAAAGACATTCCAAGACTCACAAACAAAAAAATAGGTCATCCATTGCATATTGGTTTTGAAATAGGAAAACACCCTAAAATAATAGATAATAATGAGAACCTAAAATTATGTCGAGTGCTTAACACCGAACAAAAAGTGATAATTAAAGATATTCTAATAAGAAAAGAACAAAATATAGCAACCCCAATATACCTATTCCTCATAGGTGGAGCTGGCACATGCAAAACATTTACAGCAAAAGCTATTTACTGTTGGAATATACAAGTGGGAAGATTTACTTCTAAGAGTGGGGGGCAGGTGGGGGGGGTGTGAATAAGAAGAAACTAACTTTAACCTTTTCAAAACTTTTTAACTAAAATCATTCACATGCATCTTATCCATCTAATAAACATAAAAGTAAAGACATGCATGAAAATAGATAACACAAGAATTTGGTAACCCAAAAATCCTCCAAAAAATGAGAAGGTAAAACTGGGGTGGGGATGACACCCGCAAAGTATCACTGCAGCAATATGTAATATTTAAGGTTAAAAAGTTTGACCACTTCCAGTGGTTTATCTTGTGAAAGGCCTATCCTGTTAAAGACTTTACACCCTGTTAAAAGTGACCTGGTTAAAGGGCTTACAAACATTCACTTGGAATGTTACCCTATTAAAGGTTTTACAATTCTATTAAGGATCTACAATGTGGCTATTAAACCAATATGGCTGCTAGACCAACCTATCAACATAGGATTTCCATTCTCACAATATAATGGTTAGAAAGTATAGAAGAATGTCTTGACCTGATGACTTACAATCCTTAATTGTTGATTCCATATCCTCGTTCTACTCTATTTGTTCTGATCCTTGCCTAATCTGATATGTCTCTTCTCAACTCTGATACTTTATTCTTGATCAATTGAATTTTGCAATGCTATTTTTCTCTATCTAAGTCCTTAAACACCCTCTACAGTTTTCTATAATTCACCCATACACTCTCGCATCCATACATACAATGAGGTTTTGTCCTACTTTTAAAGGCTTCAAAGAAGTAGGGTTAGGTATGAATCTATAATCAATATTTAATCTTCATTTCTCGCTCAATTCTTGCACTTTTCCTATTGGTTGCATGTCTTCTCCATTTTTCTTATTGGTTGCATGCTAATTACATAGGAAATTCAAAATATTTGATCTTAGCTTCAAGATCCTTCAAGATTCATCCTATGTTGGCTCAAAAAATAGTTTACATTTGAGTTTATGAAGATACAAACTCATGTATTGATTCTATGTTACTCGACACTTACTAGTTGCTGATGCTCGACACATACAGGAATTTTGTCTCACTTGAATTCTATAGTAATTCTATTTTGCTCAACATATATACTCTTCTTGGCACCTATAGTGACTTGGCATCACTTATCACTCAACACTTGAACTTTGTTCAACACTTGAAGTTCACTCGGCACCTATTGAATCTCTGGCTTGACACACACTATAGCTCAACATCTGTATTATACTTGACATCATCTTGAGAATTTGGTTAAGCGTGTTGACACTCAAATGTCAAAACCAATCTGAGACCAAAAATCTCCCCCTTTTACATAAGTGGAAAAAACACTTAACTTACCATTATGAATATGATCTCTATGAGTATACTACACAATCTATTTGGCATATGTACAAAACTTTAAAAACTTTGTTCAAAACTTTGTATACCTCAAAAGTTTTGTAACTCCCCCTGAGCTGATGTGCCAATTCTATATCCAAAATTCCATTCCTGCAACCAAAAACTCTTGTGCTGAATTTGTCTCATGTTGATGTGTTTGATACTCTTTGCCTCATTCTTTTGCCTTTGTTTCTATGTACCCTATTCCTACTTTGTTTGTACTCTCTCCCTGTTTTTGCTCTCCTTTCACATCTTGTTTTAATTTTTGTATCCTTTTTGGTTGTATCTTCCCAAAATTTGAATATCTCCGCCTTTTGATATCCTTTATTACCTCCATCAAAGAATGTATTATCTCCCCATTCTTTATATGCAATAATAAATATCTCCCCATTTTTGACACTTATGTCAAAGGGTCCTAAGAATGAATAGAGTATTTAGCCAAAAAAAATTTATTTACCTCCATTATCATCTTTAGAGAAGCATCCCAATTGTCTAAGGCAATTTCTAGTGATTTGTGCTAGATGATTGTCTCTGCTGCAAGATGTACTAGGCCTTCTAAAATATAAAGATTAGGGTCTTTCTTTAGAACATTTTCTGCATAGGCCTATTCCTTATGTAGAACTTCTAGATGTGGAGTAATAGAAGATTAAATTTGTATTAATTTGGCCTTAATATTGGCCTCTTCTACTATTAGTATAGCTAACTCCTTCTGAGTGTGAAGCATTGTTGCAAAATGCTTCTCACTTTGAGCTGGATCTTTGGGTAGCTATGTTCTAGAAATCATAATATTTCATTCCAAGCTCAGTATTGTTTGCCTGGTTTCTTGTGTGAAATATGATGAATCACAGAACTTGGAGTACAATGAGAATACATTCCTAAGTATTATTTTAACCTTTTTCAATTTTCTTAGCCAATTCTACTTGTGAAAGTGCTATTTCACTACATATCTTCTCACTGAATTTCATTTGAAATTCCTTTTCAGACCACTCTAATAACTTAACATTTGTATCAAGGTCTTCATTTTGTACTTGGTCCACTGTGTTGGATATTTTCCCCATGATGGGCTTGGTTTCATTAGGTACTAGCAAGCTGAATGCATCAAGAAATATATCTTTTATTTCCACTAATGCTTGCTTCTATCTATACTCATTTCTAAGTATCTCCTGCTTCTTCTTTCTCTCCAATGCCTCTTGCACTTCATTAATCTGAGCTAGGTCCATTGTCTTGGAGTCATAATTGGGTATGACTATTTCGTCATCAAGTGTAGGGTCTCCATAGTGAAGTACCCTTGCTACCTTGGTGGAGCTCGAGCCTGGTGCTGAAATCTATAGTGGTACTACATCAATGCTCGACTACTTGGTAGGAGTCCCCATAGTAGGCAAATTCACCAGTGTTTGTATTGCCTCTTGCTCTCTTTCTTTAGGGGTTTTCTCCTCTTCCTTTTGTTCTTCTATACTACCTTGATCAATAACAATGATTTGAGGATGTGAACCTCGGTCTTGTGTTGTAGGAACATCTTGTCCTATGTGTTCCTTTGCTGGCTCCTCGACAGTTGCTATTGATTTGACTGTATGATCAACCTTAGTAGTTGTATTCTCTACTTCTTGCTCTTTTGGTTGAACTGTTGTAGCTATGGGAGGTTGTGAAGGTGGTTCTTGTGTGTTCACCTTCTCCTATAGCCTTTTAAAATTCTTCTACACTCACCAAAATAGGATTTGTGCACAGTGGTGAAGGATCTTTTTAAGATCCTTTGTATTCAATGGATTGATGTTCTGACCTGAGGTATCAAGAACATCCTTGAAAATTATTGTTTCTATAGGTGCTATATGTGGAGGACTTGGTGGTGGCATTTGGGTGTCTTGGACACTTTGTTCTTCATGCTACTCTTTAGCTATTGCCTCTTCACCTTGTTGTGTCTTCTCCACTGTTTCCTCTTCTTCTTCTTTTTCTTTCTCTCTTTCCTCATCCTTTTCATTCTCTTCTTCTTCCTCGTCATTTCTTACTTCAAAAGGATCTTCCTATGCTTCTTTTACTATTGTCAACCCATAAATTAATTTCCACATTTGTGTGGATTTTTGCACAACATCCTCAATTTGATTTTGTAGGATACTAAAGGCTCTATATTTGGGTGCAAATTTTCTCCCATGTTTCTTGCTAGCCTTACTTATTTGACCTTTAGTAAGGTCTGGCATTACATGAGCTAATGTTGACTCCCTTATTTCCTTTTCCATATTAAGGTAGTAATGCCATTTATTCTCGACAATGGAGCTTAGCTCCTTAGGCATTGAATTGTCTAGTTCAAGTGGGGTGGTCCTGAACTTAGCCATCATAGTGTAGATGGACTCTTCCACTATGTTTTGTTCTTCCATTAAAAATTTATTAAAATCAATGGTCTTTAAACCAGTTAGATTTGCATTATTTCTAATGTTATTACAAACATTTTCCAACTTAGATTTGGTAGAACATCTTACCAATCTCTATTGTTCATTATTAAACTCTATCTTTTCTTCATCTGATTTAGGGGGTGTAATATATTTTCTTGTCTTCTTTTTTTCTATGGGCTCTCCTTGCTTTGTGACCTTTTGCTTCTCATTTTATTTTGTGACTTGGGTAGTTGCCCTAGTGTTTGCCCTTGTAGTTGGCTTTGTTGGGCTTGGATTTGTTGATTTCTTCTTCCCATTTGGCTATGCAACTGGTTGTTTCTGTGCCTTTCTTTTCTTTGGCTCAACATTGGGTGCTTCTTGCTTGGAACCTTCCTCTTCTTCTACATCCTCACCCATGCCTTGGTTCAGAGCAAGTGTTTTCTATCCTTGTTCTTCCTCATCACCTTCTACTTCTTCTTCTTCTTCTGTTGTGCCCTCTCCAAATTTGGCTTTAAGTTTCTTCACAAGTTTATCATTCTTCTTTACTGTGGAGGCAATCTTCAACTCCATATCCACCTTTGACTTGACCATGTCATAGGTTCCAAAATGTGGTACAATTTTGTCCACTTCCTCAGCTAGTAGTGCAATTATAGCTGTTGATGCCTCATCTATATTTATTTCATAGCCAACAGGTCTTAGCCATCTAACTCTTGGTATGACAGCTTATATATAGGTGTAGTTAATATCTAAAAGAAAGCATACATCATTTACATGCTTTTCTACTAATGAAACTAGTATTCTTAGCCTTTTCTTTATAGTCTTCTTGAAGTCTTCAAAATAGCTAGTCATTAGGGTCTCAAAATTAGCTCCCATTTGTTCTATATATTCATTAACTTGAGCTATGATAGACCTATTTTCTTTCCACAAAACTTTACCAAAAGAAGGGAACTCATTCTATACATAGAAGAATATGCAAATCAAAATAGCACCAAACTTGCATTGGGCTCCCTTAGTTCTCCTTATTACTGATAAATTCTCATTAATTTGTTACAATTGCAGTTTTGTAAGATCATAAGTATGATCCTTTTTCACCAATTTGTAACCCACATCCACTGTAATGCAAGGCACATTGTTAAGTTTTTTGGATTGGTAGAACTTGTGTGCAATGACTCTAAACAAAAAGTCAACAAGAGGATCTTGAATGGTGTCAATTGTCATTCCTCTCTTGTTCCACTTGGCACCACTATTCTTTTTAATTGCTTCCTTGGCATCACTTTTGAGGTTCTTTGGCCGATCTAGGGTTGGGTACCTTGTCACTCTGTGTACAATTCTTTTGGTGATTTTCACTGGACCATCCACTAGCCATAAGCTTCCATCATGTATTCTACTAAGCACTAGCCTAATCCATTCAATTTTGAAAACTGTAGGGAAATCTAGGGCACACATCAAACCCTTCTGTTCAACAATTTGATACTCTTCTTTCAACACTCATTTTTTACACAATCTTTCATAAGCTTCCCTCATCTCCATGTCACCTACGTCTCCAATCTTGCAATTATAACATCTTCTAACATCCTGAACCATAACTACCTTAGGGGTATGACAAATAGGGCTCTGACTGGGTCATTTTTATATGCTACCTCTTGAATTGGCCAGAAATCTAGTTGTTTTACTTCATTGGACACTAGCTGGACCTCAAATGGTTCCTTCTACTAAGTTTTCCTTGAACTAGAAGCCATTTATGTGATCTAGGGTTTGTGCACAAAGAAAATATGAAACTGCGTAACTTGGCACAGACATAAATACCTTGAAATCAATGAAATCATGTTGAAATGCTGTTGAAAGCTACTTAAACACTAGATTCTCTACTGTAAAGTCACTTTTCACTCTTTCTCATCTTTGTTCTTCATTCACAATGAAGAAAAATGATTTGAAATGAGATAATATACCTTATTTTCATTGTATTTAATGCTTAGTGTGTTTACAGTTGTCCACTCAACTTCTTAAGGATTTATGCATTACTCAGCTTCCATTGGCTTTTCATCACTCAACATCTAGAGGAGTATCCTTCACTTAGCTTCAACTAAAATTTCCTCTTCACTCGGCTTCCACTATCAACTCAGCTCCAACTAGTCATTCAAATTCTACTAATTTTGACAGTCAACTCGGCATGCACTAGGATTTTACTCGACATTTGAGGGAAACTTGGCAACACTTATGAAATCTTGAAATTTTAACTTTGCATCTCTAATCATGTTGATCTCTTCT
This sequence comes from Cupressus sempervirens, assembly GCA_028749045.1. Lineage (NCBI taxonomy): Eukaryota > Viridiplantae > Streptophyta > Pinopsida > Cupressales > Cupressaceae > Cupressus > Cupressus sempervirens. The sequence goes on along the minus strand of CM053787.1, from coordinate 387,570,939 downwards.
TTTAGTACTTTCTTATTTAGGAACTAATGTATGATAAAAATTTGTAAGTTAGTTCTACATGCCTTCTCTTTGCTTAGTTTGATGAAGTATGACCACTTGACCTTTAAAGTGAAGTGATCCCTTCATTTGATGTTCTACTCCCATCTTTCTTTTTCCATGTATTATTCATTTCTCCTTTGATGTGTTCAACATCTACCTTCTCCTTTCCTTTGTTATTCTTTGAGTTGGGTGCCTTTGACCTTGGTTGGTAATTCCTGCTGATATGACTAATCTTTAAGCAACTGAAACATGTGGTTTGACTCAACCATATGCTATAGTTTCCATTAAAATGTGTTCTTATACAATTTTCAAGGATTGTGTCCATATTTCTAACAATAATGATAGCTATACCTGGTGTTGTAGTCCCAATTGTAGTGATGTCCATGATTATTTCCTCTTACTGACTAATTAGGTGTCCACATAGGCTTTGATCTGCACTCAAAAGCTCCATGTCCATACTTCTTGCAATTGTAGTAGTGACCTTCAAATTTTGGTGTTCTGATAGTCCTAGTCCTGTAGTCATGTGCTGGATGTCCTTTCTTTTTGCACTTATTACAATGAATCACATTCTTAGATTTGTCTTTCTAATGGGGATTCTTGCTCCTACACACATTAGAGGTATGTCCCTTTTTACCACAGAAGTGACAAGTAGGTTTAGTGTTCTTACCTTTGTTACTCCTTTCTTTTGCAGTCTTGGATGACTCTCCTTGTTCAGTACTCGTGTATCCTAGCCCTGAAGTATCATTGCTAGCCCTTGGTGATTTTAGCGATTTCTCAACGTACTTGATTGCCTCATTGGGTTTGTTGAAGCTCTCTACAATCTCCTTCTCTCTTTTTAGGTCATTTTGTAGTTGTTCATTTTTCATCTTTAGTGTAGAGATCTCAATGTCCTTTACATTCAATTCATGATGTGCATTCAACATCTAACTTAGGGTGTCTAGTTGCATGTTTGAAATTCTTGCGAACTCAATTTACTTTTCTTCCAGTCCATTGGAAAGATTTATCTTGTCTTCTTCTAGCATAGCCTTATCTTCAATGGCTCTTTTCTTCTCTTTAGTCACCTCACAGAGCATCATGTCTTATGATTCTTGTTTAATCTTGAGTGTTCTAATTTCTTCTACTTCGGCTCTATTCTTCTCCATTAGGTCTACCATTGTTGCATCAAATTCTTTGTAATCTCCATTTGAAAATAGTTTTGAGGTGTCAATCTCCTTGTATTATGTATCATTCTCAGCTATGGAAATCTATCTTCTTCTCTTTAAGGATTTTCTTAGTTCTTCTCTGGCTTCTTGCAAAGCATGTAAAGTAAGTTTTATATCTATTGCCTGAATCTCTATGATCTTCCCAAGTTTGTAGACTTCCATTTCTAGATCTTTTCTCCAAGCTGTAAGGCTCCTTCTTGTGAGAAATTGGCTCTGATATCAATTGTTGGAATATACAAGTGGGAAGATTTACTTCTAAGAGGGGGGATGAATCAGAAGTAACTAAATTTAACCTTTTCAAAACCTTTTAACTAAAATCATTCACATGCATCTAATCCATCTAATAAACATGAAAGTAAAGACATGCATGAAAATAAATAACACAAGAATTTTGTGACCCAGAAACCTCAAAAAAATGAGAAGGTAAAATTGGGGTGGGGATGACACCCAAAAAGTATCATTGTAGAAATATGTAACTATTTAAGGTTACAAAGTTTGACCACTTCCAATGGTCGTCCTTGTGAAAGGCCTATCCTATTGAAGACTTTGCACTCTATTAAAAGTGACCTAGTTAAACGATTTACAAACATTCACTTAGAATGTTACCCTATTAAAGGTTTAACAATCCTATTAAGGATATACAATGTGGCTATTAAAATAATATGGTTGCTAGACCAACCTATCAACATAGGATTTCCATTCTCACAATACAATGGTTAGAAAGTGTAGAAGAATGTCTTGACTTGGTGACTTGCAATCCTCAATTTCTGATTCTAGATCCTCATTCTGCTCTATCTATTATGATCCTTGCCTGATATGATATGTCTCTTCTCAAAACTCTGATACTCTATTCTTGATCAACTGAATTTTGCAATGTTATTCTACTCTATCCAAGTCTCTAAACACCCCTTTGCAATTCGCTATAATTTACCCATACACTCTTACATCCATACATACAATGGGGTTTTGTCCTCCTTTCAAAGGCTTTGAAGACTTAGGGTTAGGTATGAATCTACGATCAATATTTAATCTTCATGTCCCGCTCAATTCTTGCACTTTTCCTATTAATTGCATGCCTTCTCCATTTTTCTTATTGGTTGCATGTTGATTACATAGGAAATGCAAAAGATTCAATCTTATCTTCAAGATCCTTTGAGATTCATCCTATGTCAGCTCAAAAAATGGTTTACATTTGAGTTTGTGAAGATACAAACTCATATCCTAATTTTGTGTTACTCAACACTTACTAGTTGTTGATGCTCAACACATATAGGATTTTTGTCTCACTCAGCTCCTATAGTAATTATGTTTTCTCAGCATCTATACTCTGTTCAGCACTTATAGTGACTCAGCATCATTATCACTCAACACTTGAACTTTGTTCAACACTTAAAGTTCACTCGGCACCTATTGAATCTCTGGCTTGACACACACTATAGTTTGACATTTGTATTATACTAGGCATCATCTTGAGAATTTTGTTAAGTGTGTTGACACTCAAATGTCAAAACCAATCTGAGACCAACATTTACTACACACTCATTTGACTATATAGTAATGACATTAACAATAACATTGTAAAACCAAAGGGGTTGATAGCTACATATACAGGGAAGTAAGCTTATAATATTGGTGACATTACAATACGCTTCACATTACACATTCCATTCAACAAGTTAGAACTCATCCCATTAAGCAACGAGACTCTATACAAGTCATGTAAACATTATTGCCAATTATGCATCCTTCTCATCTATGAGATATCCGTAGTAGGGTCTGCCTTCTTAAGATATATTGACTTATGACTATGTGATATAATGCAAATACCAACATGCTATTTTGGAGGTTTTGACACAATCTTTTGTGATGATCTATACCAAGCATTACCCATTTTAGATACCAACATTTTTGAAAGAAAACCAACTACTAAAGAACTATTGCCTTACATTTTTTGGAAAGACAATATAAATTGCTACTTTTGGACAACAACAACAATGAGACAGAAACATGCAACATTTTTTTAAATTTTGAATAGAATCAATACAGCCTTCAGACAACAAAAGACATAGAATACCTTAATGACCACTATCTAAAACCAATGCTAGCTGACTCTACACTTATATATCTCTTCTTTCATAGATTAGACATAGTTTCACATAGCAATAAAATACTATCATACATGCCTAGTCATAAAATCACATTGAAATCTATTGATGAAATTGAAGAAAAATCCCATGCCATATGCCATTATACCCATACAATGTCACTGAAAAGTAAAATACACATGAAGCTAGGGGTTTTAGTAGAGATATAATTAGGTAACTATAAAACCAAAGATGGTATTATTAATGACTCAGTTGGTACATTCAAATTAGACAACAAAAAAGACAACAACGACATTGTCTAGATCAAGTTTAATGACACAAACATAGGGTGGCAACAACGAATAAAATATATGACATACTACGATGATGAAATTAAACATGAATGGGTACCCATATTGCATATTGCATAGAAAATACTATGAATTATAGAAAATAAAAACATAACCATATGAAACAATTCCCCGTACAACTTTCTTGTGCTCATACCATTCATTGATCCCAAGGCCTTACAATGTAAGAACTTTCTTTTGATCCAACAAGACTAAAACAACATGGTCTAGCATATACAACCCTCTCATGAACACAAACAATTGAAAACCTATCCTTGGTGAAGCCTCTTACACCAAAAAATTTCAAAGTGAAGAACATTATTCTAGAAATGAAACAACTATAGATAACTTCATCATCAAAGCTTGACTACAACAAAATATGTTTAACATCCTCATCACATTTGACCTTATGCACACTAAACACTCATGGATAATATGACCTAACTAATGAATATCATATAATATCTTCAAATATTGTATGCTTGCAAGAACTTAACACAAAAGAGAAAGAACTAGTTTGTTTCAACAACTTGTATAACCAATTCTCAATTACTAGTATCCATGGTTTAATGACTTTAACAAAAAAAACCATAACTACTACCAAAATTGACCACCACATCCCCACAAATGTTGAAACCCTAACAATGGAGATAGTAATGAAAAAAAAAGTAATAAATATAACTAATGTTTATGCAAGACCACACACTTACTTAGAGGAGATAGAACAAGCTCTACATAATGTAGTCAAAAGCATAGAACCAAATAAGATATTGTACATATTAGGAGATTTCAACATCAATATGAAAACAAAAAACAACAAAAGTAGAGGTCTAACATCCTACATGTACAACCATAGCCTCAAACTCCTACTAAATACTACATAGTACTGACTATTCTCTTATTGACCATATATGGTCTAATCTTAACTCAAACATATGCAATATTTTCAAATTAGAAGCATACTAGACCGACCACTTTTCAACTTTACTCACAATACACCCAACATTTGTAACCAACCTATGTAAACATCAATGCATTCAAAAGAAACATGCAAATCAATTGTGACTAAGTCAAACATCTATAATAATTCTATTTTTCAACCACAATAAAAAAAATAGATAAATACAATTCTCAAGGAATTATTCTCTCCATGCATTTTATTGACTAAAAAACTATGGCTATTTAATCATGGTTTTGCAGTTTGTAGGGTACAATGGAAGCAACCAATATACAAAAAAATGACGCAACCACTGCCCAAGTTAAACTGGAAGTAGCTAAAAGAATCTTAAAAAACACAATGGTCAAACAAGATCATAATGCAAAAAGGTATAAAGTTATTCTATAAAAATTTGGCATATACTCTTTTTACAAAATAAACAAGACTTGACAGAAACAAAATGGAAATACACAGGTCAAAGGTAAAAATAACTGGTACTATTTCAATTGAAGAACATAATGAAAGAAAAATTAGCAAGATCTTTGAAGGGGATGTATTGGTTGTGTACAAATACATCCTTGACAAGATCAACAAGACCTATGAGGTGCTTTGTGCCAATGTCATAGATAGCAAGGCATAAATGACATGAAGATAAACTGATTGTAGGGATGGGCATACACATTTTTGATTTTTAGTTGAAGCCAAAATTTGATTATGACCATGGGGACAATGACTATATACTTATGCTAAAAGATATTATAATGTTTTGAAACCCTACCTCATGCTCACACTAACAATTTGGCAACCAGGTCCAACTCTTGCTAAAATGAAACCCTTCAAGCTACCCAAAAAAATTCTTTTTCTCCAAATCTAAAAGTTGCTCCCCAAAACTTGTGAATGAAATAATGATCTGAAAAAACCCTCTAATATAGACCCTTAGCTACCTTTTAGGGGTTTTGTTCCTAAAAGCCCTAAATTTTATCTATTGTATTTAATTATTTTCTTGCACAATTAACTTACTTTTAAATTAAAATATTCTTTTATTTTTATTTCCCCTCCTTATTATTTAATATAACTCCTAAAAATGATTATTTATTATTATAAATCAATAAAGTAATTAAAGTGCATTCTTTAAATGAAAATATGATTTTGATCAATATTATATTAAATAATTCCACTAAATAATATTTAATGTTTAATATTTTATATTTAATTTTACAATTTTAAATTCCTTTATTTTAATTTTCTAAATTAAGGTTATAAGGTTAATCTTTCAATTTAGCCAAATATTCAAATAATTTTCACAAAATAATTATTGTCTTATTTAATATTTTATTATTTTTAATTAAATAATGCTTAGTGATTCAAAAATCAAGAATTAATCCAAAAATCATATTAAGTATTCTACCAAGAAAATCCCAAAGTCAAATACATGAAATACATAAGGAAATGAACCAAAGCGAAAGTCAAACAACACATGCACAAAAGACTCACAAGTTTGAAAAAGGGTAGATAGTCAGTTGCGAGTCCTCCTTAGAAGATTGGTATTTAGGCTATGGCCGGGATTGGACCTAATCAATTTCTTCACATTCTTACCATTGAGTTATTGCAATACAACACCCTCATCTTGGAAATTCAGGGAAGTTGATGCTCGGTACCTACATCCTACATAAAAGATGAGCATGTACATGTGCATATATATATATATCTAAACTAAATAGGAAATGGCAAGGAGTGGTACATTATGTAGATCCCAACTAGTAGATGACTATGACTCCCTCCCTTAACCACATCAGGCACGTAAAATAGAAAGGTAAAACAATCACACATACCATACACATACAACTATGGGGTAAGTACCATAATAAACCACACGTCCAATCATCAAATAAGCATATATAAACTTGTATCACTATGAATACAAAATAATCATCATCAAAGACATATTAGATGACAGTGTTATGAAAGAAATCACATTTGTTAACTATGAATCATTTGAAACATCATTAATGTGCAAGAAATCTTAATCATTAAACAACACGTGAAATATACTCAAATAAGTAATCACCATTGATATATCTACAATCCAAGTTACAAAACAATATCATATAATTCTAAATAAAATATCTTTGAAACTAACACATGCATGGAATATGCGTAAAAGAGTCTGGCAAATTGAACAAAAAAGAAACATACAAGTGGGCATTACAGGCCATAAATTTTTTATTAGAGAGGGTATTGTATGATTATTATACTATACTACCATCTACATCATGATAAATATAGGCAACGAATAAGGTATTCTAGATATGGATTCATATTGTTACAAGCAAAGACTTGGAAGCACATAGAAATGTGTTAATCAATGGAAAAAAGCTAGGTCATGCTAGGTTTACCTTATTTTTTTTCAATTATAGTGGTGATTTATTGTAAGCACCAATAAAATATGTAGTATTTTGAAGACATGATTTGGAAACAATGAGAAAAATCACTTGGAAGACTTATAGGCATTAGCTCAATTGGGATGTTGATGCCCAAAACTTACCTTACTATCATCTATAGAGATACTTGGTGGAAAGAGTGATTAAATAGTTCAAGGGTACACTTGAAGCAGTAAACACAAAGTATGATCTTCAAAGTCTATTAAAACATAATGAAGATATCCACTATATTAATGTGCAACATTACCAAGCTTGATGAGTTGTCCACCAAAATCCAAAATTCAGAAAGAGTCAATAGAAGAAGCTCAATTCCATGCTCACATCAAACTATGAGGAAGTAAAAGAAGTCATTGAGAAATTATGTGCCCAACATTTTGGAGTGTTATCTGAATGTGATGTTTGAAAGGGAAAACATTCAAAAACCCAAAATTTTTACTTACAAAATTTGTTTTGATTTTTAGAGTTTCAACCAACTGAAAACTCTAACAAGTCCAAAAATTGGTGGACACTTATGAAATTTTTCACTTCAAGATTTTAGAGTTGGATTCATACTCCAAAAATGACAGCTAGTCATGTATTTTTTTTTTATGGTGGTTCTATTTTTGGGTAGTTTGGATTTTTTTAGGCATTTTTGTATTTCTTGGAGGCATCTCTCAGTTGCATTCAATCAAGGGATTTCATGTGCACAATTTATGGTGATATTTTTAAAAGACAAGTTCAATTGGAGTTGAAGACAAATATTGCTGCAATCCATATTCCTCTAGTTTTGGATGGATTTTTGAGTTGTAATGTATAAATTCATGATGTAAATGGTAATAATCCATGCATAGTAGGAAGTAACTAGGTTAGAAGTATTTTTTCATAAAATATCAAGAATTTATATTGTAATTTCAATTTCATTCATAGTTGAAACCCTAGCTATAAGTTCTCTTAGTTTAGAGTTGGAGCACTATATAAACACATCCAAACAATGTAATTAAGGTCAATTTTTTTTTTTTGTAATAAATCTATATGCGACTGGTGCTTCATTCATGGTGTAAGAATTCTTCTATCTATGCAAGATTAATGAATTGGTGATGCTAATTTGTGAATTTCAAAGATCTAATTGTGCCTGTTGTGATTAATGTATGTGATCATTAGTTTTGGAGTTTATTATTTCCATAATTATCTTGTTGTGACTAATCATTAGGAAGATATTCTATTGAAGAGTTAAGATATATTTGTCTCATGTGTGCACATATCTGCAATAGCTTCATAATTTTATAAATTTTCATCTAATCTTCAACAATTATTGCATATGTAAAGCATATATTGTGACTTGCTTTCATTTTATGTTTTGAGGGTTTTCTTCATCTTCTTGGTAGTTTAATTGGCAAGATGATTCTTTCGTAATTTATGTTCATTTGGTTTTACTTTAAAAAAATTCTTACATTCTTGTTACCCTAACCCTTTATGTAATTTATTAAAAAAAATTGATTAAATTAGAAACACATTCTAGGGGATGGATTAATATAATATATTGATAATTTGTATTTTCATAATAAAAGATAAAATACAAAAAAATGGAATTATTATTATTGCCTGCAGCCTACAATTTTTTACGAATTGACAAAGACCTCCTCATAAACATCACATCAGTCTTCAACTAAGTTTTTGAGGCATTTGACAAACAACCTAAAGGAATTTTTGTAATAATTAAATTATTCTTTCAAGAGAGGAATTTACATAAAATTCCTATCTTTTCTAGTGTACGGATGACATTCAACAAGAATTCAAGTTGCATTTATTGGAATTAAATTTAAAGTATTTGATTACATTTCTATTTGCATAAATCCTCTAGGGTAAATTTTTTCGTGTTGCCTTTAATCCCTTTGTGAGTTGTTGAATTGGTACCTTTATCGATTTTCATATAAAGGAGCAATTATCCTTAAAATGTGAAATCTCATTTAATCATAAAATCAATAATGTAGAGCTCAAATTATTACAATAGATAAATTAAATATTTATATATGTCAAATCTACACATAGATCATATATGCACATGTATAGGATGAATTATAAGCATGTGACCATTGATACCATGCTCATGGATGTGATTTGTAGTAATTGATAGAGACTTCACAATTTCTAAAGCATTTGTCCAAACATCAATAATTTTATTGTGTTTTGATTGATAATTTAATAAAAATTTAAAAATGTTGGAATGTATGAGAAGGAAGAAGAAAATGAGTTAAAGAAAATCATTTTTTTAAAAGTATCATGAAAATTGAAATAATATAGATAGTGAGTTTCTGAGAAGAATAACTTTAGATTGGAGTTTTATAGACTAAAAGATCCAGTGATAGATATATTCACAAAGGGGCTAGAAAAGGAAAAACTTTGAGATATATGAAAAAAAATGAGTGTTGTGAATGTTGGAGCATATATGCTAGAAATAAACAGGGAGTTGGAGCATATATTGTAGAAATCAAGGGGGTCATTATAGATTTTTAGTAATTTCTACTAAATAAGTAAAAAACAAGATTTGGAAAATCTCTAGACATAAATTTTAATGAATGATAAAATTGACTTAGATTATGAAATTATCTTTGTAACTTCTTAAGATCTATATATAATTAGATATCATGTAAAACATTTATTGTCATGTAATATTTAGAAAGTTATTAATAAAAATTTAATGTGTTTTAATTCTAGATAATTTGAGAAGGATTTGCATTTGAATGTATTTAGTATTTTATGCATTTTGATTAGTGAATATGGACATCTACCACCAATATTATCGAGGAGCTTGTAAGTGCAATAAAATTAGTTTGCTAAGGACAATATGAAACCAAAATAAAACAACCATAGATTAATCTCAAAGAAACAAATAAGATTAACCAAAAGGAAACCAAAAATATAAAAATAAAACCTTCTATCTTCACGCACCCTCCTTGATGTGTCAATATGGTTGTGATTATGGACGTGTGCTCAATGGTATACTCGATGCTTCAACAATGGATGGATATGTGAGAATTATGAATATTGTAATAGTGATTTTATTGTGATTAGCTCTCAAAAGAGTATAGTAATTCTACTCAGAAGGTGGATGATTTGTGAGGAGAAAAGGGTTCAATTTATATGCAATTGGGTGAGGTGAAGATACGAATTCTTGATGGATAGTTAACTACATGAGGTGTGATATAGAATTTAGTTGACTTGGATAGGTGGAGGAGATGGAATTTTGTGTTTGGAGGTGGAAGAGGGTGATGTGGAAGGAGAATGGACTTGGGCTTGAGTCAGAGAGAATAAATTATGCCTTGATTTGTGCAAGTGATCTGGAGATGGATTTTAGACATGGAAGAGGAGGTGATGTGTTTCAATTAAGGTGGGTGAGGTGGCTTAATTGACTCGATGATGTGGGAGGTGGATGGATTTGTTTAGAAAAAATGTTGGTGGAAGAGTTTAATTAAATAAATGATTTAATTGATTAAAAGGGAAATTATTGGTGCATGAGTTGAGTTTGGCTAACTGCTAGGTTAAGGGTTAGTTTTTGGTTGGAGGGATTTAATTAATTAAATTTATTAAATAGAGAGGGAATTCAAGATAAAATTAAATGGGTTATGCATTTATTTAATTTAACATAGGAAGGGGGATTTAATTAATAAGTTATACTATTAGTCATTTGTTAAATTATTTAATTGCGCTATAATGAAATACTTAACTAATAAATTAGGGAATAACATCAAAATAATCAAATACAAAATATTGAATTAAAATATGCCTTAGAAGATGACTAAATGTGATTATGTATTTATGTGATCAGATTTAGGTGTCCACAATTTGTCCTTCTTTGACATAGTGTTGGTACAACACTATTTTGAAGATGTTTTTAAATAATAGATGACACAAAGAATATTTTTAAAGCAACTAGGTTGTGCCAATCTTGTGATGGACTATACAGTGTGATACCCCTCGAGAAGACTGTGGGGAAAGAAAATGAGGCGAGACAAAATCTCAAAATTTACTAAAGGCGTAACAAGAAGAAGGATGCAAAAGGGATATGAAAGCATCAATTTTGTGTCTAGGATGCAAAAAAATGCATAATGAAATTTTGAAATGACATGAAATATATGTTGTGTAATGCAACATATCACATACCAACTATTTCTTTGTAGGGGTGCAGGTAGATTACTTGCACAATTTACAAAAATTTGTAAGGTGGGAATATGAGGAATATATGGGGGGATTTATTTTAAATTGAACCCTTAATATATGAGTTGGAATATGGGTAAAACTTTAGAAACTTATAGGATCTTTTTGGGATTTTTGGATACAATTTAAGATAGGATAAGGATGTAGGATTCGTGTTGATAGTATAAAATGAACTCTCTTTTTTCACTTTTTTGTGAATAGGGGAATGAGATGGAGTCCATTTGAATCTTTGAGCATAAGATTCTCCATAAGGAGAATCACCATGTTGTTGAGCACTTAATTTAATATAGCAATATCGAGGACCTACCAAGGTTACCAAGAACATCAAGGCTTTGTTGTCATCATTGCATATGACTAACTCAAAAAAATCACCCAAGGATTTCCCCAACATCCCACATGAATCACAATGGGAGTCAAATTGGAAACAATGCTAGGTAACCCACAAGAAAGCAATATTTCCCAAGTACACCATACAACCATAAATGATATATGAGACTAACTCACGAGCATAAATGATAAACAAATGAAAGACTAATCAAGATCTTTCCCTATGATTTCCTAGCTAGCATGAATATTGATGATACTACATTGGGGGAGTATCCTGAGCATTGGAGATTATCGATATGTTGCATTCATGACCATGTTTGTAATTAATGTCAACATATCATTGATCCTATAAAGACTCGTTGAGTACTAGACAAAGATCTTAATGGTACATACAATGGGTTGATTGGTAGGTAGTGTGCAATTAAGGACATTTAAGGAATAATGTCCCAATGACGTGGTTAAGTACACAGAGTCTAAGTCAAAGATGTACAGAATCTGTACCTAATTTACAAAGAGTAGTTCAAAGACAAAGTTTTGGGAAAATAGTTCCTGATGTTTGTTGACTATCTTATATCTGGGATGTAATGAAGAGTTGTAGAGTCAAGAAGTGATAGAGGACAATCATATGATGATGTCAATGAGTGCATAAGCCTTAGTATCACACCTATGAAGTTTTGTATAGACTATGAGCCAACAATGCTATTGTAATTTTAATTAATTAATTATTTTATTTTAAAACTAATTGGGAAAGCCTTGAGGCTGACTCAAGGAATTATTATGAAGATGTGGTATAAAGGAAAGATGTTTCTCTTTATTGTAAGTATGTGATCATATGTATGATGTGTATTGAGATAGTTATCTAAGTGCAAAGTGTGAATTGGAGTAGAGTGCTTACTGAATGCATGTAAGTGATCCAAGGGATTAGTGGATGCAAGATTTGAGATCTAGTTACAAGATTTGAAGGAGAAAAAGTCTAGTTGATAGGATAGAGATAGAGGGAAAAAGTACATTTTAGTTCTATTATTCTGTAAAGAGTAATACAGAGATCATTTGGACAATGGGTTCATTGGTCTTGCCCTTGAAGTTGTTTGGGCAGTGGGTCCATCTATCTTCCACAACTCCTAACTGGGTTAGCACAACTCCTAATAGGGTTGGAATCTCCTAACAGGGATTCAAAGTCTCCTAACAGGGACTCATATTTACTGAATGTTGTAATAGACTCCTAATAGGGTCTATCCTCTAACAATGAATATTTTATATTAGCACATCATCTTGTGGGTACTATCCCCATTGGAGTTTTCCCTTTGATCAAGGGTTTCCCTAGTTAACATATTTGGTGTTATTGTATATGAGTATCTTGTTGGGGTTTTAGTTTACATTACTCATATGGTTAAGATTGTTTAAGGTTGTTAATTGTGATATTAGTTGGATAAATGATTCACCCCCACCCCCTCTTAGCTATATCAGTGGACTATATTTTAACAAAGGAGGGGATAACCAAATTGATTGGAAAAGATAATCAAAAATCAAAATTTGAATCGAACATCAAAAGAAAGATTAAATCTACAAAAATTACCCATTTGCTAGAGATATCAGTAGGACTAGATACTGACGAACCAAATTCTAATGAGAGGAAAGGTTATCCTGCAAGGACTTTTTGGTAGCACCTAATGCCTAAATTAAATTGAAACTAGAAATTTTTAGGAAAAAACTTTAATGATAGGTAATCTCATAAAAGGAATATTTGGAATGTAGAGTGGTGAGAACAATGTCACCTAACATGACATAAACTAACACAAGACTGGGCTAAAGATTGATGATTCAATGACTAGTGAGTGATGATGAACGGATGATAACTAATGACAAATATGGGGGGTGGTATGTACAATGGAACTAAATGAGATATTTACAATGATGAAATTGTACAAGGCTTATTTATAGGGTGGGAAAGGGCTTGTGTTGGCTGATGGTGGTGCAAAGAAATGCATGATGGTGCCCCAATCAAGTTAAAAAGCCAAGATAGGCTGATGGTGGATATGTGATGTGGATAAGGGAATGATATACCTTAGAAAAATTAAAGGATTGGGAATGATGCATCCCAATGATGATGATTGGATTTTGATCAAGGATTTTACCAAGTCTAGAAACAAGACTAGGGGTGTGACTAAATGGGTTTATTGACACACAATCTTAGATAGGTAGAGGGGAAGAATTAGTTAGTGCATGTGATGGTAGATTGCTAGGATATTTAGGATATGAATGGATGGAATTAGGTTGCATGGAGATAACATAGAGCTAGATACCAATGACAAGGAATATGTCAAGTGATGAAATAGAGGAAATGTTGGGAGGCACAAGGATGGAAGAAAAAGGTATGGTGGACAAAAAGATTTGGGTAGAGGAGTGTGGGAAGATAGGGATTGGAAGATGGTGATGGAAATAGAACAAGAATAGGGAGAAGGAAGGTAGATAGGATAGGGTTTGCAAGGAATATAATATCCCCAATTATAACATGTCATGCATGAGAAGGACTTAAGAGGGGTATGATAGTATGGAAGATATGGAAATAAAGAGATGAGGGAATTAGATAGAGGATAACTAAGATGGATCACGGGTGGATTGAGCTAAAGGAAATTAAAAGGTTATATTATATTGAAGGAATGGGTGGATAAAGGGTAGGTGGATATACATTTCAATGGGAGAATGAGTATTAAAAATTGACCAAAAATATGTATGTATGGTGGTGGCCATTATTATTATTATTTATCAAGATCTATAGGGTGGAGGAGGTGAAATAGATAAGATGTGGTCAATATGGTAGGAAGATGAGATAGGTATGGTGGGTAGAAGAACTTGCCACCAAGTGTGTAGAGCATTTGGCTAGAGAGATTATGTATGATGCTTGTTTTCCAAGCTTTCACCATTGGAATATTTTTATTTCTCTATTTTATCTTTTTTCTTGTTATTTTTTTGGATGGATTCTATGGACTCAAACATAAAGTTTGATATGGAGGTAACAAGAGCCCATTAGGAGTTATCAAAAAACCTTGGTACAACCTTATTTGGAATTGATGGATTATGCAAAGGAATGGATTAGATGTTTTTGATAGGGGATCAATGTGGGGGAAGGGATATTGTTGCAGGAAGTGTTTGGAAGGAGTGATTAGAAATGAGTATGAGAGGGGGATGTTGTCAAGACCAACATTGACACATACTACAAGGGGTGTGAAAAGAGTGTATAGGAAGTAGATGGTAGATATGGGCATGACGAAAGAGTAATGGGAGTTTATTTTGGGACAAAAAGACCTTAAATGAATTTAGGAGATGGAGGATATGAATTACTAGTTGATGGAATAGAAACTTTGGATGCAATTATACATTTTTCTTTTGAATGAATTTCATCTTTTTTCTTTAGGATCCACATGGGTTTTTCTTTTTACTTGATGAGCCTTTGTGGCATTTGGATATTAGTGCATTTATTGATTGGATTCTTCTTTGTGGGAGTATATCTTTTATAGTAGACATAGAGATCTTTAGGATGTTGTGGATAGTTAGATCTATGCATTTTTAATTTGGCATCCACATTATTATGAAAAGTACTAGATGGATCATAAGAAGTTTTATGATATGGAGGGCATATAGAAGATCTTATACTGGGAGGATGTGGTATGATATGAATGACTACATGCCTTTGTTGATCCTGATTAGGAATGCAAGGAGTGAGACATTTATAATGGATCATAGGAGTATAGATTGGTGGATGGACGATTGGGTAGGATAAGATGAGGGGTGAGATTTTGGGATGTAAGGCCCCAAAATGGATTTGGTATGCAGAGGATATAAAATGGTAGGTTTTGGTATATATGGGCCCAAAATGGATTTAGAGAATGAAGGAGGAATGTGGTAGGTTTTTTTGGGTTGTAATGATGGAGGAGGAGGGGGGGGGTGACATTAAATGTCATGGAAGAATGATGGGAAGCTGAAATGGTGGGTTTGGAGGGGTGCTTGGATTTTAGAGATAGTGTACCAACATATTTGGATGTATAGCCAAGACCATGAGATCATGGATGTTCTTTTACATTAATAGTTTCCATGTTATCTTGCTCATGTGGTCCTAAACCTTTACCTTGATAATTCCATTTTTTGAGCATTCAAACCAGAGTAGGATAATTCTTATTTAGAGAATAATTTGTGAGTCCATTACTAGGTGACTAGGTGGACTACAAATGGTGGATATAGAATTTATTTCTTTTGTTGTAAGTGGAAAACCATCGGTGAATGTAGGGAAACCTAGGGGGTAGAGGGAAAGTGGTTAAATACTTTAGATGGGTGCTAAAAAAGGATCATGATGTGGGGGAGATAGAAAGATATGATCCTTATTTGGATGGAAGGAGTGTGATATCTCTTGAGATGGAGTAGGTATAATGGTAGTATCTTGATATGGAGGAGATGATGACTTCTCTATAGATAGAATGGATTTAAAAATTGATCACATAGGGGAATAAATGGGATGGTAAAATCATGAGATGGAGAAGGTATGATGGTAGGATCTTGATATGGAGGAGATGATGACTAATCTTTAGATGGATTGGATGGTAAAAATGCTTCATGTAGAGGAATAAATGGAATGGGAGGATCTTCATATGGAGTAGGTAGAATTTTAGGATTGTAACTTATGCCAATGGATATGTCAAAAACTTTTTGGACAAGATCTTGAGAGAATTGGTTGGTAGTATATGGTGCCATAGGAGATGTATGGTTGAAATCTTTAGATGGGATCAATGGATAGATGAGAGTTTATTCAATAGGGATGGACATATGGAGAATGGACTCATGAGGTTCATTAGATGGGGTTTAGATCATGCTAGGAGAAGGAGATGTGGATGGGATTTAGAGGGATTCAATGGATGAGAGCATTTTGTTGATGGTAGGAGATGAAAGGGGATGTATAAGTGACGTTTAAATAATGGTAAGAAATGAAAGAGAATCTATAAGTGGGTTGGATGAAAGAGGGTTCATAAGTGTAGGAGATGGAAGCGTGTTGCAAAGTAGTTAATAGAGGCCTCGTCTAGTGTTGGAATGGTGGACAAGTTTTGTAGCTACTTTTGAGTGGTGGCTTTGCAAAGTAGTTGGTGATAGGTGGATTTGTATTTGTAAGTGGTGATGGTGGTGGTGGTGGTGGTTGTGTCTGGGAAGTTATTTTTATGGAGTGAGCACAATGGGGTGAAAGTAGAGATGTTTACATATTGTATTTGTGATTTTCCTAATCTCCATGGTGCAAATGAAAATGATGTGTCATGCTTAGATTTTTTTTGAATGGAGTGATCATAGTAATACATGGTGGGGTGGATTATGGTAGGCCTATATGAATGAGTGGAGGTTTAGAAATGAATTTATGAGATAGCATGGATAGATAGTTCACATAAGGGGTTGCCCTTATTTATTGTTGTGATGGTGGAATGGTTTAGATACCTTCATTTGGAGGCATTACTAAGTGGTTGGTGATGGGTAGAAAATTTTCTTGTGGAGAAGGTGTGATAGATTGGGGTATGGAGTATGAGGTGTATTGAAAGCTATAGGTGGTTTCTAGAAGGGTGTTCGTAGTGACATAAGATGGAATAGAATATAGAAGATTGATATAAGGTGGAGGAGTTATGTAAGATTGATTGGGTGGAACTAGATTGGAAAGAGTAGGGGAGTTAGGTTGATGCATTGCATAACTAGGATTGAGTTGAGGATTTGGAAAATGGGTTAGAGGATATGAAAGTGGTGGATTTGGATTAGGGATGTAGCTAGTAGCATTGCTATGAAAGGTAGAGATTGGGATATGACTATTGAGGAAGATGGAGACATGAATGATGTATGTGGGGCATACATGGGCACGATATAGAAAGATGGTGTGGATGAATGAAATAGTGAATTTCCCTTTTCAAAGGTAGGATAGGTAGTACTAGTGGTTATGCATGGAGATATGATAGTGTTGTTTTGAGGAATATTTTGATTTAGGAGGATGTTTGGAGCAATATTTCTAAGGATTTCCATATACCCACCATGGTAAAAAAGGTCCTCATCATCATTTGGATAAGATGAAATGGAAGGAAAGGTGGAATGAGAAAACTCATCATAATAGAATTGTGCCATCATGATTTGACAATGAGTTTGATATGGATGAAGGATGAAGATGGATATATGAAAACTAAAGCTTGGATCGAGGTAAATTATAAGTTTAGATTGGGATTGGGATCAAGCTCAGAATAGGAGGAAGGACTAACTCTAAAGAATATGGAAATGGGATGGGAATGACCAAGAAGACTTTTCTAGCATATGAAATGGAGGACTTACTAGAAGACTAGAATAATGATGCTAGAAGAAAAAATGATGTTGGATGATAACAAGGACAAGACTATTAGACTGGGATAACCAAGTTGGGAAGCTTAGAAATTTTTTTAATGAGGTAGTGACTATGCTAATTATTCTCTAGTTTGACTTTGAGATAATGGTTTTGGATCAAGTGAGCAAGGAATCGCTCAAAGGACAAAGCAACTTTGAGGGAGACAAATAAAGGATTTCTTTTTGGCAAAGGATTTGATAGAACCAAATTGTGCATGTTCAAAAAAATATTTTCCACATGGTCAATCATAATACAGAAACTTCAAACACATATTATTCCTATGGTCAAAATTGGATAAAGTACCATGAATAATAGGGTATCTACTAGAGTGGTTCGTAATAAGATTTGTGGAGTTCCCCCAATCGATTTGTACACATGTAGCTCACTAAAGAGCCTAGTTGACCATGTTTAAATCATAGGAAAGTTTTCCTACTTCACACTACCATCAACACACATCACCCAAGCTTGGGTAGATAAGAAAAATATTACCTTACTACTTTTTATATATCTTGGCTAGAGGGATTTTATTGGTTTGAGTTTCCTCTCTAATGGGGACACACTTCCCAAAGGATAGAACTCTCTAGAAGCACTCCTAGATTTTTTGTAGATGATCTTGCTAACAAAATTTTGGCACACATCACTTAATTAATTGGATTCTAAGATGTAAGGAAACAAATAAGTCCATGAAAGTGTTGTAGTAGAAACACTCCTAGAAATACACCAATCAATTTTTATTTCCAAATTGAATATTAAGATGCCTATCTTAAATGGAAGGCAGACATCGTTAGGATGCAATATTTATTTTTCCAAATTGAAAAATGTGTGTACTTAAGAAATCAATTGGTCAAATTAGTAAATCGGTTGTGGTCAACTTAATAAATCAAACATGGAACGATTGAAAAAGAAGGGAA
Source organism: Cupressus sempervirens (assembly GCA_028749045.1). Taxonomy (NCBI): domain Eukaryota; kingdom Viridiplantae; phylum Streptophyta; class Pinopsida; order Cupressales; family Cupressaceae; genus Cupressus; species Cupressus sempervirens. Next base: position 387,552,063 of record CM053787.1, on the reverse strand, counting down.
TAAGAACAAACCTTAGTCATTCAAGAATTGTGCATTCATTTTAATCCCAAAGACAAAGTGTTTGATTTGTAATGTTCATAAAAAAAATATACACATTCAAGATTGAGTGACTTCATTTTAGATCCAAATTGAAAAATTTATTGTTTGGTCCATTCCCTTAAGCATTTGAGATTGTGTTTATTTGAGAGCATGCATTGTTCTTTTTAGTGCCCAAAATGAAATGTGAGTTCTATTTTAAGATTTCAAAATGTTAACTCACAAAGTTTTGTTAAAATCTGAAATTTTTTATTGCAGTCTCTTGACAGCATCGCCAAGTTGCAATTTTTTATATTAGAAAATTCTTTTATTTGTTCTGAAAATAATGTTTTATGAAAAATCATGAAAATTTTATAAATTGCCAAAAAATGATCCAACAAATCCATTTTTTTTACCATAGGCTGCGGACATCAACATCAACATCAACTTGTAAAAAAATCATCAGCCAATTCATTAATTTTCTACCAAAATTATTTTTTAATGAAAAATCATAAAAATTTATAAATTGATTATTAGATTTGATGAAGTACTTATGAACCCATGAACACCTAAATGCAAAAGCTTGTCACAAGATAAGATAGGAGATCAAAACAATTTCTTTGAAAGAGTACAATGCATAAAGAGATAATGAATAGATTTACAATTATCATCCTTATAAAAGGAGAAAGGTAAAACCTCAAAAGGTAGAAACCCTAAAGGGAAATATCCTAGGTTGCATGATAATAATTAATAAAAGAATTAATTATTAAATGCCTAAAGTCCATCTTAAGAAAACTAGATTTAATAAGAATATCTTATTACTCTAACACCCTCCACGTAAGATAAACTTAAGGAGTAACTTAAAACCTAGAAACTACTGTATAAAGAAAAAGAAAATGGGTCCTAACAACAAAGGCATGATTAGGTACCCAAGCACAACCAAATCTCTACAAAGAGGATAAATAGAGAAAAGTACATGGGAAAAATTGTACTAAAAAATACATGAAAATAATGCCCAAAAGATAGGAAAAAAAGGATGATCATAAAGAACACTACTGAAGCATGAAGTTGCAAACATTGCCAAACTATTGATCCAAAGAACCTCCACTAAATAGAACATGACCAGATAGAGAAAGCTAACTCTGAAGAGCTGATCAATCAAAGATGAAATAAATTTTCATTGTCTACAAAATTTGGAATGAAAGAGTGTCCATATGGTAAATGATCCATCTTGAACTAAAATGCATAGGTATCTAGCCATTGCATCTACCCAGTACTTAGGAAAAAATTATGAATACATAACTCATTTTATTGAGCCAAGAAATAATTAGAACTAATAAAGCCCCCTTTTAATGCTAAGAGGTAAGACAAGAACACTAAAATTGAATGCAATATCTCCAGCAAAAAGAAGAACCAGGAACATCAAGAGTGTAGAAGAAGAACAAACACCTATAATGGAATATGTCATTGACACAACATGAGGCTAATTTCATATAAGGAACACTCACTTAAAAAAGGAAGATTGAGAATATGGCCAACATGAAACCCCCCAAGGTACTCTATAATGTAGTAAGAGTACAACAAAACACAAATATGTTCAAGATCTTGTAATATAATAGAGTGACACTTTATCTCAGTGTGTTTCTATAAAATGCTAAAAAAAGATGTCAACAAAGATTAGAAGAGACATAAGACTTATACAACAGATAGTACAACCCATGAAAAATAATCTAAAGCAAAGAAACTGATCCCCAAACTTGAAACAACCAAGATATCTACCACAATGCAAAAAACTAAATAGGATGTATTTGGAGTAGAATCTGAAAAAATAACCAACATCATTGGAAAGAGTACAAAAATTGACAACAAAAAAGCCATAAAAAAACACAAAGATTGAAAAATGCTTGTACCATCATGATGGACTTAGAACCATCTTTTTGAGAATTATTATTTGCAAAAATGGAGCTTGTATGCACAAAAAATTGAAGGTAGGTCAAAATAGAGCCTAAAGGGAAAACTGTACACTGATGCAATGTTGACATTAGCAAGCAACACATTCAAATTTGACAGTCAAGCAACTTTCTAGACAAAAAAATGCCTAAAAAAAGATTGTCTGCCAAAAACAATTGAGCCAAATTCTAAAAAAGAATTTTGGTGGCCATAAAAAAATATGTATGTGCTAGAATATTCTAAAAAATAATCCATGCAATGAAGTAACCTCCATACAAACCGAAAAATGTTGTTGGGGAAAGAAATCACTAATAGAAATGGAAAATCACCAAAAAAATTAAAGTTTTAGAAATCCACCTTAGATGCCAAAAAACTGCTAGGTCAAGTCCCAAAATTTGCTAAGCAAAGATTTAAAAGCCTCGAGAAAGCTGCCACCACTGAGAAAAATTTGGGGTATTGAAAACATGCCGCATGTTTCAAAAGGGTGTAGACCACATGGAAGTGGGGCCTACTCTCAAAAAGAGAAGTTGTCCATAAAAAAATCACAGGTGAACAAATGGAGAGTAGGGTACAAGCTAACATGGGAGTACATGTAGAGCCTAGAGTGCTAATGCCAATGGGGTGTGGAGGACACCTTGTTAAATGTGACCCATGCATAAAGGCATGCACTATCAAAGGATTCGATGTGGGAAGAGAAAAGAAGACTGAGTTGCTTTAGGTGGCATGTCTAGTCACCTATAGTGGAGGTATGTGACCTTGATACATGTTAACATAGGGTGTAGAGCCGAAGGGCAAGGGGTGTTCTGTATGATGGGCCCATATTTTCCTAAGAAAAAAGCAACACTTTCTCATTTTGTAAACAATCACTACCTCAAATCAATTTTTGTCATGCATCGCATAAACAATTCTTTCTGCATAAAAAAAAATTTGATAGTATATTTTTGAATTAAAAATATATATATCATCACTTTTCATGATTTGTGCCTAGGCCAGATGGCCTTGGCTAATTTTTTTTTGCCTCAAAGTCCAAGTGTGTCCAAACTAGGCATATTTTGTATGAAAATGGGGGTTTCTGGGCATTCTAAGCTCAATAGTAATATTTGTTTGGGCTCAAAGTGATCCAAAATGAAGGCCCCCTAGTTCCAATACAAAAAAAAAAAATTCTAAAAAACTAAAACCCTAAAAAATCCAAAAATCTTCAAGATTGAGAATAAGATGCAACATATCTGATTTTGATACCATCTTAAATTTGATGAAATAAAAATCTTATGAACCCATGAACACATGCATGTAAAATCTTCTTAGAAGACAAGAATGGGCATCCAACAAATTGCTTTAAAAGAGTAAAATACAGATAGAGAGAGAGAGAGAGAGAGAGAGAGAGAGAGAGAGAGAGAGAGAGTAGATTTACAATTACCATCCTTATAAAAGGAGAAAGATAAAACCTAAAAAGATAGGAATGCTAAAGGGAAATATCCTAGGTTGCATGATAATAATTAATAAAAGAATTAATTACTAAATACCTAGAGTTTAGCTTAAGCAAACTAGAGTTAATAAGAATATCTTATTACTCTAACATTGACAAACATTGATCCAAAAAAGTTGATTTTTTTACTATAAGTTGCAGACATCTTCATCAACCTGCAAAAAAAATTCATAATCAAATTCTTTTATTTGCTCCCAAAATAAGTTTTTTTCATGAAAAACCTTGAAAAAATATAAATTACTGAAAATTGATCCAAATACTCTAATTTTTTTTATTGCTAGTTGTAGACATAAAAAAAAACCTACATAATTTTTTTATCATGTAATTATTTTATTTGCTCCCAAAATGATTTCTTTTATGAACAATCTTGAATTTTTTATTTATAAAAAATTGATCCAAAAACTCAACCTTTTTTTACTGTTGGTTGCACACATTACCAAAAACCTACATAAAAATATTCATCTTCCAATTCTTTTATTTTCGTTGAAAATGATTTTTTTTATAAAACATCATAAAAAAATATTAATTATCAAAAATTGATCTAAAGAATCTAATTTTTTTTATTGTAGGCTGTGAACATCAACATCAACCAACAAAAAAAAAAATCATCATTTCATTCTTTTATTTTCTCTCGGAATGATTTTTTAATGAAAAAATCATTGAAAAAAAAAATTACCAAAAAATCTAAATTATTTATTGTAGGCTCCTGATATCAACCTTGACCTACAAAACTTGTGAAATTATGCAAGAAAACCACAAAAGCACATAAATGTTAGAAAATTCGTTAGCCATTTAATAAAGAAAAATGAATCTTGGATAGAAAAATAACACAACTATGGGGTCCCATTGGGCGTGCCAAAATGTATGCAAAGAAACTAGTATACTAAGGAAATAAAATTGTAAACAAACATACACAAACTAATATCAAATCAAGAAATACAATTAATCGAAAAGAAACAAACAAAGCAGAATTCAAAGCTTGTATATCTGTGTAGCCTCCTTGATGTGTAGATATGGTCATGATTATGGATGTGTGCTCAATGTTATGCTCAATGGTTTAAAAATGGATGGATCGATCATGGATGCATGAGAATTATGAATATAGTAATAGGAATTTGATAGTGATTAACTCTCAAAACAGTAAAGTAATTCTACTCAGAAGGTGGATGATTTATGAAGAGAAAAGGGTTCAATTTATGGGCAATTGGGTAAGGAGAAGATAAGAATTCTTGATGGATAGTTAACTAAGTGAGATGTGAGATAGGCTTTAGTTGACTGGGATAGGTGGAGGAGATGGACTTCTATGTTTGGAGGTGGAAGAGGGTGATGTGGCATGAGAGTGGACTCGGGCTTGAGTCAGAGAGAATAAATTGTACCTTAATTTGTGGAAGTGATCTAGAGAGGGATTTTAGACACGAAAGAGGAAGTGATGTATTTATTTTAGTTAAGGTGGGTGAGGTGGCTCATTTGACTGGATGATGTGGGAGGTGGATGAATTTGTTTAGGGAAAAGGGTGGTAGGGGAGTTTAATTAAATAAATAATTTATTTAATTAAAAGGAGAATTATTGGTGCATGGGTTGAGTTTGGCTAACTACTGGTTGAGGGTTAGTTTGCGGTTGGAGGGATAAATTAAATTAAATTAATTAAATAGATAAAAAAATTGAGATTAAATTAATTGGGTTATGCATTTATTTTATTTAATAGAGGAAGGGAGATTTAATTAAAAAATTGGACTACTGGTTGTTTGTTAATTTATTAATCAATTAGCAGATAACATCAAAATAATTAAATATTTAATATTTAATTAAAATATGCCTTAGAAGATGACTAAATGTGATTATGTATTTATGTGATCAGATTTAGGTGTCTATAAAAGGTAGGTTAGAGGAACAAAGAGTTTGATGGAGTTCCAATACATGGTATAAGGGTATGTACAAGATCATGGTCAGCCAAACTATGACCTTTAGTGGTAGTGAAAAATCAGAAAATAAGGGTTATGTTAACTTGATGCCTTATTTTAAAGTGGTTATGATATTTATATAAAAAATTGTAAGAAAATAATCTATAGGAAATTGAATTTAGTTTGTTAGGCCTTATTTGGAAAAAAATCATTTGATTGGTCAACATTTTAGATTTTAATGCAGTACTACAAAAATTTCAGGGCAAAAATAAAAATTAGGTGTATGTCTAACCACATTAATCAAAATCAAATGATAATATTTTTTAATATAATTCTAGATATAAGAAGTAGATTCATGTCTGAATGTGACATTTTTTTGATATTTTTATTCTAAATAAATAATTAATTATGAATTTTCTATTATAACATTTTTAGAAAAAAAAAAGCTCCCATATTTGACCACCTTAACTAATTGAAATTTTTTCAAAAAAAATAAAATCTTATAGTAGGTGAAGCATAAATCTCACACAACTTTTTTATTTCAAAAATGTTATACCGTTTGACAGTTATAGTTGTTTTTCAATCAGTATGACAGTAATCACTTTATAGAAATCTTCATTAGAAATTAACTAATAAGTACTTATAAAACTCATAATTTGACAATAATTATATCGATAGAATCTTGAGAGTGTTCTCAAAAACCCTTTTCGTTATGTTGAATTTGATGAAAAAAGAGTCGTTAGATGGTCAATCAAAGTATGGATGTTAGATAAACATGGCCCAAACACATTTTTTGAGTTGACCAAATAGGCTTGGTAAATACCAAGCCTAATCGGGTAACCAAAATAGGATTGGGTAGCCGATTTGGTTTCGGGTACCCAAAAACTAGTGACAAAATGCAAATTTTCAAATTTAAAATATGTTTTACATTTTGGGGACTCTATTGTTTTACATTTAAATAAATGTTTTACATTTACAAACTTATTTAAATATGTTTTACATTTAAGATATAATAATAAATGAATATTAATATTTCTTATTTTGTTATTATATATTATATAACAAATATTATTACTATAATATTATAAAAAGTAATAAATATAATTACATAGTATATTAGGATCATAGTACTATATATTATTATATAGTATTCTACATTATCTATAATATTATGAATATTATCTATATTAAATTAAAAATATAAAAATATAGAATTTTAAATATATCATTAAATATATCTACTCTAATATATATTTTAACATAGTATTAGGGATTTTTTATAATATTACATATTTTATTAAATGAATATATTTTTACTTAATATTATATAGTTTAAATATCATTTCTTTTGTGTTGAAAGGGGACATAGGCTATCCTATGACACCTTTCGATCCATATGATAATTATAATATGTTCCTAGGGATTTGAGGACCCCTAGGAAAATATGTTGTCATGAAATGTGTTGAAAGGGGTCATAAGTTACCCTATGACCCCTTTTGACCCATTTGATCAATTATAATTTGTTTGTAGGGGTCCAAGAAACCCTAAGGACGTATGTTGTCATGAAATGTGTTAAAAGGGGTCATAGGTTATCCTATGTTCGACTCATATGATCAATTATATGTTATCATGAAATGTGTTGAAAGGAGTCATAGGTTAACCTATGACCCCCTTTGACCCAAACGATTGACTATAATATGTCCCTAGGAGTTTGAGGTCCCCTAAGGACATGTGTTGTCATGTAATATGTCAAAAAGGGTCAAATCTTAACCTATGATCCCCTTTGACCCATATGATCAATTATAATATGTCCCTAGGGCTTTTAGGACCTATAGGAACATATCATATCATGAAATATGTCAAAATAGGTCATAGGTTATCCTATGACCTTCATTGACCCATATGATCAATTATAATATGTCTCTAGGGGTCCTAGGATGCCTAAGGACATATATTATCATGAAATATGTCGAAAGGGGTCAAAAGTAAACCTATGAACACCTTCAACCTATGTGATCAATTATAATACGTAGGGACATATGTTGTCATGATATGTGTTGAAAGGGGTCATAGGTTAAGCTATGACCCCCTACAACCCATATGATCAATTATAATATGTCGCTAGGGGTCCAATGACCCCTAGAGATATATATTATCATGAAATGTGTTAAAAGGGATCATATGTTAACCTACGAACCCCTTCAACCCATATGATCAATTATAATATGCCTCTAGGGCTCCAAGGACCCCTAGGGACATATGTTGTCATGAAATGTGTTGAAAAGGATGATAGGTTAACCTATGACCCTCGTCGACCTATATGATCAATTATAATGTCCTTAGGGGTCCTTGGATCCCTAGGGACATATGTTGTCATTGTAAGGAAACTCAGGTGCACAAACAACTTCCTACTAATCTCTTAAGGAAAGTATTGTGCAAATTCTTTTAAAATCCTTACAATTACAGATTCACTTTCAGTAGAACAACAATATTTCAATCAACCATGAATACATAAAATAGATAGAGAAATAATAACACATAAATACAAAGATATGCCGATGGGGAAAAACCTTTTAGTAAAACAACCCCACCCCTCCAAAACTTGTACAATGTATTATCTTCAACTCAAAGGTTACAACACACTTGCAGTGTAAGCTCTTTTAGGACATGGAAGACTTATCTAGTAGCAACCAACAATACACTACTCACACTCACACACTTCCAACTATCTACAACCCTCAAAGTGCTTATATAATGCACTTTCCATTTTTAGGGCATCTTCTAAAGATAGCTCTTACGCATCATAGGAATTTGTCATAACCATTTTGGTTATGATTTCCCTACACACAATTGAATCTTCCAAAGATAGCTCTTATGCATCATAGGAATCTATCATAACCATTTTAGTCATGATCCCCTTATACACAATTAAATATTCCAAAGATAGCTCTTATGCATCATTGGAATCTGTCATAGGAATCCGTCATAATTCAAGATGCTGACACATGCAAGTGGAGTGACACATCAACATGCCAACTACACATGTACACTCACACTTAATTACATTATTTGCAAAAAATACATTTACAAAATAGATAATAAGAATAGGAATTATCCAAGGTTGAGACACCTTGTTCCTAACATTCTCCCACTTGTCAAACACCTTGTAAGAGTAATATGAACATAACAAGAGCTAAATACTATAGGCCGAAAGGCCCATAGACTTTGAACACCATTTGAACTTCTCTATGCCCACTGGTTTCATCAATGCATCTACAACATTTTTTATAGTATCTACCTTCTCCAAATTTACCTTTCCATCTTCCACCATATCTCTCACAAAGTGAAATTACACATCAATGTGCTTTGTTCTGGCGTGGAAATTTGGATTCTTTGCAAGGAAAATAACACTCTGATTGTTGCAACAAATAGTAATATGTCCTACATCAACACCAATATCAGAACACAGTCTCTAAGCTAAATGGTTTCCTTACAAGCATGAGTAGCAACCATGTACTCAACTTCTATAGCGGAAAAAGCAACCACAGGTTGTCACTTTCTCATCCAGCTAATGGAACCACCAAACATAGTGAACACATAAGCACTGGTGGATCTCCTGCTATCAATTTCACCTACCTAATCTGAATCCACAAACCCACGAATACAAACTAAATGCAGAGCTCCAAAAGAGTTACCATGATAACAAATGGAGTAATCTGATGTACCCCTCAAATATCTAAATACTCACTTAACTGCATCATAATGTACCTATCTAGGATTAGCCATAAAATTGCTCAAAACTCCCATGGCTTGGGCAAGGTCTGGTCTAGTACAGACCATAGCATACATAAGACTACCAATTACACTAGCATAAGGTACTCTACTCATGTCCACCTCCCTAGGAGATTTTGGACAATCATCTACAAATGACTTTGTTCCCATAGAAATAGGAACACATAATGGTCTATAATCTGCCATGCTAAACCTTTCCAACACAAACTTCACATACTTACTCTGACTCAACCAAAGTTTTCTATTAGACCTATCTCTACTAATTTTGATACCCAAGATGTACCTTGCTACAAAAAGATCTTTCATCTCAAACTATACTAACAACTGAGATTTAAAATCAAAAATCATACCCTTACCCTTTCCAAACACATATCATCAACATATAATGCAACAATAAGAAGGTGATCATTTTCAACTCTGAAGTAAACACAATGATCTGATTTCAATCTTACAAATTCAATTGACAACACAAAGGCATAAAACCTAAGGAACCACATCCTAGGAGATTGTTTCAAACCATATAAAGACTTCTTTAATCTACAAACCAAAGATTCTTTACCTTTAACAATGTAGTGCTTAGGCTATGACATATAGATCTCTTCCTACAAATCGCCATGAAGGAAAGTTGTCTTCACATCCATCTATTCTATCTCTAAATCATATGATGCAACATGAGATAACAAAAATCTAATGGATGTCAACTTTGCAATAGGGGAGAATATTTCACCATAATCTATTCCATCTATCTGTGAATACCCCTTTGCAACCAATCTAGCTTCACATCCATTGATCCTTCTCTAAAAGAAGTAGTGTACCTTTCAACACTGCCATCTACAAAAAAATTCTTCTTGAACACCCGTTTGCTACCAATAGGTTTTTGTCCTTTAGGAAAAGGTACAAGGTCCCAAATTTTTTTTTAATGCAATCAAGCCATCTCATCATCCATGGCCTCAATCGAGCAATCTGCATCTTCCATATCTAAAGCCTCTTTCACAAATCTAGGCTCATCAGTGTTAGTAATCAAAGAAAAGGCACAACTAGAATCTAACATAGAATAACCAAACCTATCTGGCCACTTCCTTACTCTTGTGGATCTCCTTAAGGGCTAAGGTTGAGGTTTTTCTTCCTCTTTTTCTAAACTATCAGAGCTACTAGAGCTCTCCTCATCATTAGACCCAACATGGTCTTTCTGTTTAGTCTTCTCAGGGGTAGGAGGCAACTAAATAATATCTTCCTTCTTTTCTTTTTCATCTAGTTGTAGCACAATAGGAGAAGATGTTAGCTCTCTAAAAATTAACATTTCTACTATACAATACCTTACTAGTCATAGGGTCCCAAAGCTTGTATCCTTTCATACCAACACCATATCCAATGAAAATACATTTGAGAACTTTGTTTTCCAACTTAAATGTTTTCTCCTTTGGAACATGTGCATACTCCTAGCCTTCTCCATCAGTGTCCTATTCATTCTTTCTAAAACTCCATTTTGTTGTGGGGTTTAAGGAGTTGTCTTATGCCTCTTGATACCTTATTATTTATAGAACTATTCAAACTCTAATGAGAAGAACTTACAACCATTGTTAGTTCTTGCACACTTAATCTTCTTACTAGTCTAATTCTCTACAAGGGCTTTAAATTCCTTGAACCGACTAAAGACTTGTGTCTTACTCTACAAGAAATAAATCCATGTCCTTCTACTATAATCATCTATGAAAGATACAAAAGATACAAACTTAGAGATTGAAGGAATTTTTATAGGACCAAATACATCGAAATGAATAAGATCCAAAACATCAGAAGATTTGTGAGAACTAGAGTAAAATTGAACATGATTTTTTATTATCAAAGAGACAATGTTTGCAAAAGTCAAACTCGAGATTACAATCATTTAACCCCTCAACGAGGTTCTTGTTCTTTAGGGTTCTGAGACCCTTCTCACCAATGTGGCCAAAACTCATATGCCACAACATTGTATTTTTTGTAGGAAGGTTTCCTTCCAATGTGTTTGCACCCTTAGGTACACATGTTGCACTACCATTGGAACCAATAACCACAATCTTTTTTACTACTCATTCAGATGGTGGGGATGAAGTGATAGTTGCTCTCTTCTTTGAAATTGAAGAACTATTACATTGAGAAATACTTGCATCAAGCTGAAACAGAGTACCTCTTCTAGTACCCTTAACAAGCACCATATCTCCTCTCATCATCTTACATCCATCTTTAGAAAAAAAAAACTTGCACACCTACATCATTTAGCATAGTTATAGATAATAGGTTTTGTGCCAAACCAGGGATGTGCATTACCCGATTGATCCCCTTTACTTGTCCATTAGGGAATTTGATAGTGACCCATTCTCATCCAACTATCTTTAGGTGAGGATCATCACCCAAGTACACCTTTCCATCATTGAAAACTTCATACTTTGAGAACCAGCTTCGATGAGAGGTCATGTGGAAAGAAGAACCCTAGTCTATCAACCCCACATCATCATATGTAGGCACTGCCAAGGCTACAATGAAAGCATCACCATCTTCTTGAGATTTTTTTGAACCTAAATCTAAGGCCTTCTTCTTCTTCTTTGGCTCTTTATAGTCTTTACAGAAGTGCCCCATCTTATCACAGTTCTAGCATTTTGCCTTGGACTTTCCAGGAGTCTTTGATTTTCCACAAGATTTGGATCTACCCTTTCCACACATGTTGTCATTTTTCTTGCCTCTGCCATTGGATCTATCACAAAAAACAAGAGATTCCTTAGCTGAACCTGATGGCTTTCTAGTCATCTCCTCAGATAATAGTGAAGACACCACATCATCCATCCTAAAAGTGACTAAAATACTTCCAAGAGCCATCACAAGATGGTCCCATGAATCTAGCAAGGAACATAATAGAGTCATACATCAATCCTACTCCTCTATCTTGACACTAGATGATGTCAACTGTGCAATCAAGAAATTAAAAGCATTTAGATGATCTATAATAGATCCTCCTTCCTCCATTCTTAGATAATACAGCTTCTTCCTTAGGAACAACTTGTTCACCAAAGATTTGGCTTGATACATAGACCCAAGTTATATCCACAAATAGTTTGTGATCTTCTCATCAAGAACATTTAGGAGAACTGAATCAACTAGACAGAGTTTAATGAGACCCTTAGCTTTTTTATCCTCAAGATCCCAATCTTCTTGAGATATTTTTTCAATTCTCACATCAAGTCAAGTCACCTCCCATAGATTACGATCTTCAAGCAAGTCTTCCATCTTGAGATTCCACAACTCAAAATTACTGCTATTAAATTTCTCCACCTCCATTTTTTCGTATGATGAACTAGCCATCTCAATCTACAAATAAGATTTAGAATGATCTACACAAAACTCCACTCAAATTGAGATTAGCTCAAAAACTGTACCTAACAACTAGGATCCAAAAGTTGATCAAGCTTTGATACCACTTGTAAGGAAACTCAGGTGCAAAAATAACTTCCTACACTAATCTCTTAAGGAAAGTATTGTGCAAATTCTTTTAAAATCCTTACAATTACAAATTCACTTTTGGTAGAACGAAAATATTGCAATCAACCATGAATACAAAAAATAGATAGAGAAATAATAACACATAAACACAAAGATATGCCAGTGGGTAAAAATCTTTCAGTAAAACAACCCCACCCCTCCAAAACCTGCACAATGTATTATCTTCAACTCAAAGGTTATAACATGCTTTCAGTGAAAACTCTTTCAGGACATGGAAGACTTATCTAGTAGCAACCAACAATACACTACTCACCCTCACACACTCCCAACTATCTACAGCCCTTAAAGAGCTTATATAATGCACTTTCCATTTTTAGGACATCTTCCAAAGATAGCTCTTATGTGTCATAGGAATTTGTCATAACCATTTCAGTTATGATTTCCTTATACACAATTAAATCTTCCAAAGATAGCTCTTGCGTGTCATAGGAATTTTTCATAACTATTTTAGTCATGATCTCCTTACACATAATTAAATATTTCAAAGATAGCTCTTACATGTCATAGGAATCCGTCATAAGAATCTGTCATAAGAATCCATCATAATTCAAGATGCCAACACATGCAAGTGGAGTGACACATCAACATGCCAACTAGACATGCACACTCACATTTAATTACATTATTTGCAAAAAATACAATTACAAAAAAAATAATAAGAATAGGAATAATCCAAGGTTGAGACACCTTATTCCTAACAGTCATGACATGTGTCAAAAAGGTTCATAGATCCTATGACCCCCTTCCACCCATATGATCAATTATAAAATTTCCCTATGGGTTTGAATACAACTAGGGACATATGCTTTCATGAAATGTGTCAAAAGGGATCATAGGTTAACTTATGACCCCCTTCCACCCATATGATCAATTATAATATGTCCCTAGGGGTCGTAGAACCCTTAGGGACATGTGTTATGAAATGTGTTGAAAGGGTTCATAGGTTAACTTATGACCCCTTCCACCCATATAAGCAATTATAATATGTCCCTTACGACCCCTATGGAAATATGTTGTCATGAAATTTGTCGAAAGGGATCATAGGTTAACCTATGACCACCTTTGATCCATATGATCAATTATAATATGTCCTTAGGGGTCCTAGGACCCCTAGGGACATATGTTGTCATGAAATGTGTCAAAAGGGGTCATAGGTTATCCTATGAACCCCTTTGACCTATATGATCAATTATAATACGTCCTTGTGGTTCCTAGGACCCCTAGGGAAATATGTTGTCATGAAATGTGACTAAAGGAGTCATAGGTTATCCTATGACCCCCTTCGACCCATATGATCAATTATAATATTTCCCTAGGGGTCTGATCACGCCTAGGGAGATATGTTGAAAGGGGTCATAGGTTAACTTATGACCCCCTTTGACCCATATGATCAACTATAATATGTCCCTAGGGGTCTAAGGGTACCTAGGGACATATGTTATAATGAAATGTGTCAAAAGAGAAACCTATGACCCCCTTAAACCCATATGATTGATTATAATATGTCCCTATGGGTCCTACAAGCCCTAAGGACATATATTTTCATGAAATGTGTCAAAAGGGATCACAAGTTAACCTATGACCACCTTCGACCCATATGATCAATTATAATATGTCTCTAGGGGTCTAAGGACCCCTATAGACATATATTATCATGAAATGTGTTGAAAAGGGTCATAGGTTTTAACCTATGACTCCCTTCGATCCATATGATCAATTATAATATGTCCCTAGGGGTCCCCAAACCCTTAGCGACATATGTTGCAATTAAATGTGTCAAAATATGTTATAGGTTATCCTATGTCCCCCTTCCACCCATGTGATCAATTATAATATGTCCCTAGGGGTTTGAGGACTCTTAGGGATATATGTTGTCATTAAATGTAATGAAAGGGGTCATAGGTTAACTTATGAACCCCTTCCACCCATATGATCAATTATAATATGGACATATGGTGTCATGAAATGTGTTGAAAGGGGTTATAGGTTAACCTATGACCTTCTTCAACCTATATGATCAATTATAATATGTCCCTAGGGACATATTTTATTATGAAATGTGTCAAAATGGGTCATAGGTTAATCTATGACACCCTTCAACCCATATGATTAATTATAATATGTCCCTAGGGGTCCGAGGACCCCTAGGGACATATGTTGTTATGAAATATGTCAAAAGGGGTCATAGGTCCCTTAGACCTATATGATCAATTATAAAATGTCCCTATGTCCCTAGGGGTCCTTGGACCCCTAAGGACTCATGTTACCATGAAATGTGTCAAAAGGGGTCATAGATTAAGCTATGACCCTCTTCCATCCATATGATCAATTATAATATGTCCCTAGGGGTCTAGAACCCTAGGGATATATGTTGTCATGAAATGTGTCAAAAGGGGTCATAGATTATCCTATGACCCCCTTTGACCCATATGATCAATTATAATGTGTACCTAGGGGTCCGAGGACCCTTAGGGACAATTTTTTTCTTGAAATATTTCAAAAGGGTTGATCATAGGTTAACCTACAATGCCCTTCAAACCATATGATCAATTATAATATGTCCCTAGGGGTCCTAGGACCCCTAGGGACATATATTGTCATGAAATGTGTTAAAAGGGGCCATAGGTTAATCTATGACCACCTTTGACCCATATGATCACATATGTTATCATGAAATGTGTTGGAAGGGGTAATAGGTTAACCAATGACCCCCTTTGACCCATATGATCAATTATAACATGTCCCTAGAGGTCATAGGACTCCTAGAGATATATGTTGTTGACCCCCTTCAACCCATATGATAATTATAATATGTTATTAGGGGTCCAAGGACCTTTAAGAACATATGTTTTCTAGGCCATAGATTAACCTATGACCACCTTTGACCTATATGATCAATTATAATATGTCCCTAGGGTTCCTAGGGACATATGTTGTCATGAAATGTGTTGAAAGGGGTCATAAGTTAAGTAATGACCCCATTTAACCCATATGATCAGTTATAATATGACCATAGGGGTCTGAGGACCCCTAGGGATACAATTTTCATGAAATGTATCAAAAAGGGTCATAGGTTGACCTATGACTCCCTTCGACCCATGAGTCAATCAATTATAATATGTCCCTATGGGTCCAAGGACCCCAAAGGACACATGTTGTTACAAGATATGTCAAAAAGGATCATAGGTTAACATATGACCCCCTTCAACCCATATGATCAATTATAATATGTCCCTAGGGATTTGAAGACCACAAAGGACATATGTTTTCATGAAATGTGTCGAAAGGGGTCATAGGTTAACCTATGAACCCCTTCAACCCTTATGATCAATTATAATATATCCCTAGGGGTTCGAGTACCCCTAGGGACATATGTTTTCAACAAATGTGTTGAAAGGGGTCATATGTTATCCTATGACCCCCTTCAACCCATATGATCAATTATAACATGTCCCTAGGGATCCTAGAATATATTTTTCCATGAAATGTGTTGAAAAGGGTCATAGGTTAACCTATTACCCTCTTTGACCCATATGATCAATTATAAGAAATATATAAATACAAATATATATACACATATACATATATATTCATATATATACACACACACACACATACATAAATACACACACACACACACACACACACACACACACACACACACTTATATAATTATATAATAAATACTAATATATAAATAATATGTAAATATAATATATATTGAATTATACTAGAAAATATTAATACAAAATACTAGATACTAAATACTAAATACAAAATACTAATACATATAAATATTATATATAAAAAATAGTAATATATTAACACTATATATAATTGACATGGTCCCATAAAAAATGTGTTCACATAAAAAAAGTGGTTTCTACTTTAGAAAAATATTTGTCCACTTGATTTGCCCCCATTTGGGTTTCCGATATGTGATTGGGTACCTAATATGTTTTATTGATGAGCATTTACCAGAATATTCTTTGACATACCAAACCCAAGAATCATGTTTTTCTTTTTTCTTTTCAGGGGTTTCAACAATTATTTTGCAAAAAAGGGGTTTGGGGCCCATTGCTTGAAAATATGGCTAAAAAACTTGATAAAGTGTCCTGGACTTTTGTATGAATGAGGGGTACTAGCTATCGAAAGGCTAAAGAAAAATTGAAGGTATCAAATGAATACATTGAAGCATATAGGGAAATAGACATGAAAATCATCGAAGGAAGATACAAGGTATGTTAAATGTCAATCAAGTTGACAATGTATTGATTGAAGGTTAAGTTATAGATTTAGAAAATGAATATGTTTAGTTGGGGAATGAAAATGTACCAATTCATAATGACAATGTTGACATTGGAAATGTGGAGAATGAAACAATACCAATTCATAATATGAATGCCAGAATTGATCATGTGGAAAATGAAAATGCACATGAATCCAACATATCTCCTAACTATAACCAAAATGAAGGTCCTATAATAGAAAAATGGTTAACTAAAATTGATGAAACCATTATTCGTAATTTGGAAGGGGAAGAAATCACAAAGAACCATTTGATTATGGGCTTCAAAACTATATGAGATGTTTTTTGGCAATAAGACAATGGTGGAGCAATGTCAAGTTTTTGTGCACTTATTAAAGATGTAAAAGATGAGACCTATGCTTGTCATATTAAATGTTTTTGCCAACAATAAAATGGAGAGAAATGCCATTATTATGAAGAATCTTTTTAGTACTCTCAATAGAATTGGGAAAAATAGCAAGGAGAAGGACTTAGAGAGTCATCAAAGATTGCATTTTTCACAAAGGGTTTTTGAATCCTTGAAGCCACGTTATTGTGTGCCACTTAAGATTCGAAATACATGTTGTTGCAAATATCATTTTTAGTTTTCTATGCACCTCGAACTATTACACTCCATCCATTCTACTTTTCATAGTAATGAAAAGCTAGAGAGTTTTGGTACTAGTGGGCTTCCAAAATCATCAATAGACTTGGTACATCAATTTTTATGTCCTAGAGTTGATGGTTATTTCTTTTATAGAAATGATTTCTTAAATGAGAAGTGTACAAAATGTGGTGGCTTATCCAAATTTATAGCATGTTTCCATAAGGGGCGTGAAAGATTGTGGGAGGAAAATACTAAAAAAAGAACATGAAATGGTGAAATGGACATTGAAGAGTGGAGGTGAGGGCTCTAGATGTGATTTGGTTGCAAAAGAAATTAGTGGGGATGATTTTATTTCAGATTTGAAGAAAAATATTTTCTACAAGTATGCAAAGCCTAGTCACAAGTCTTAGTGGTTGGATCAACAATTTAGAATGTGCAAGGCACTTTTCCCTTTGGCACTATTATATCACTTGTTGACTTTGCAAAGAACTACACATTGCAGCCCCAAAATGAGACAATCTCAGTATTACAACTATATTTAGATTTCTTTTTTTCTCCACATAACATATAGACATGCCCTTGATAGTGCAAAAGATAATCAAAAGATTATTAGAGAGTACCATTTTTATATGAGTGATCATAGATCTTATTCTCATGAATTTGTGCAACATTGTTTCAAGATTTATTTTGATTTATTCTAGGACCATGATATTGTTATGGATAGACATATCATTTGGTTAGAAAATTGCACAAGTTAATTCAAGAATGATCACAAGTTTTATTGTTTGTGTAGGATGCATGTAGAGAGGGGGGTGCCTCATATTTGGAATTTTTTTGAGTTTGGACGTGGGAAAGGGGAACATTATAGAGCATGGGCATGTGCTTAGAGAGAACTAGTTAAGGAGTAATTGAAGATTTCAAGACCAAAGCTTCTTGATGCTCATAGCACTATTGATTGGTTTAGTTCAAAATTATCACAGGGGTGACTCTTGGTTGGTTGAGGAGGGGTCCATAGGTGATAGATCAGATTGTGCTACTATTAGAGATACTTAAAAAATGCATTCATTCCAGGTCTCTAATTCTAGTACGTTGACCATTTGGACACAACAACTAGCTTATTTTTGTCCTAGTTATTTTCAGTGTGATTGGGATTACTATGAGTTGAGTGAGTGGGTGGATACATGGGCTCCACATTATCTTAGTCTAATGTCTCTCATACCCTCTATAAGAAATATGACATGGAAAGTTTAGTTGAGCATAAACATCTACCATATCTTCTTCATCCATGACATGTCTTTGCTTTGGTTGCACCACATGAGAATGATGAGAAATCAGATTACTGGTTAGCACATTGTGTAAGAGGTAAACAAAAGATTGTACACCTAATTATAGATGATGATGGATTCACATATCCTATTGGTTCAATTTTTATTCCTAGAAAATCGCTTTGACATACATATATAGAAGGAGTGAAATTCCCACATTCAAAGACTATGAAAAGCACAAAAAAGTTCTCATATATTCACTCATTATTATAATAGAAAATATGAAGATTTTCAAGCATCTAGGAAGACCACAAGTGAAAGAAATCTTTACTATTAGTAATGTTGATCACGAAGCCCTATTGGAGACCCTAAAGTAGATAGAGGACCCTATAGGAACACTAGACTAGGTATATTTACTTCTTATTTTCTTTTGCTCATAGCGATTTTTTGAACTAATTAGTATGTTATTTAAATTCAACTAACTTATGATAGAGTCTTGTTAATCAATCTCCTTATTATTATACCTACATAATATTGATATTTTGCATGATATTGGAATGTAGGTACATCATGAAGAGTAGTAGTGCATGAAGATAAAAACTCGATAAGGAGTGGAATGAAGAAAAATGTCTTATATTTTTTATACTATAATTTTTGGTAGTTTTGTATTGATGTAATAATGATGGAACACTTGAGATATTATAAGTTATGTGTATTAATGTAATATTGTTGTGTATTAATGTAATAATGATGAAACACTTAATATAATCAATATTGGTAATTTTTACGAAGTTGAAAGTGTGATTGACATAATACTCACAAAAAATATAATTATAGTAAAAACTTGTCAATTAAGGTGTCTCTAAGATGCTCTAAGTGTGTTTGGACATCGATCTTCTAAGGGTCGTAACTCGAAGCTCATGAGGGATATATGTAAAATGTCAAATGTTATAAGATGGTGATGCTAAGATCTACAATAATCTCTCTCAATTCAGAGAGATTACATTCCATTTGGATTTGGTACAATGATCTTGCTGGATGCCAAAACTTATAGTGTATCTTAGTTCATTAATGCATCACTATGTAAATTTCATACCACTAATCATGGCATCAGATTGTCATCACCATTAGCTTCAGATGGTAAAGTCAACCCTGCTAACACCTCTATTATGACCACATAGATCTTCAAACATTCACAACCACCTCATATAAAACTATCTCTAAGATGCTCCAAGTGCATTTAGAGATCAATCTTCTGAGGGTTGTAACGCAGCTCTTGCGAGGGATATTTATAAAACATCAAATTCTAATAGATGGTAGTGCTAGGGTCTACAATAACCTCTCTTAGTTTGGAGATATCACATTCGATTCAGATTTAGTATAATGATCTCGCCCGATGCCAAAACTTGTAGTGTACCTCAGTTCATTGGTGCATCATTGTGCAAGTTTCAAACCCCTAATCATCGCATTGAATCATCAGTGCTATTAGCTATAGATGGGCATGTGAGCCATAATGAGACCCATATTCTGACCATGGAGAGCATCAAACATTCATGGTCACCCCATACGAAAGTGTCTCTAAGATTCCCTAAGTGTGTTTACAGATTGATCTTCCAAGGGTCATAGCTTGGAGCTCGAGAGGGGTATCAATGAAAATTGGAATACTATAGGATGGTGATTCAAAGGTCTAAAATAATCTCTCTTAGTTTGGAAAGATCACATTCTTTTTGGATGTTGCACAATGATCTCAACTAATGCAAAAACTTGTAGTGTATCGCAGTTCATTGGTGTATCATTGCAGAACTTCCAAACCACTAATCATGGCATAAAATCATCAATTCTATTAGCTCCATATGGGTAGGTAAACCCTACTAACATCCCTATTCTAACTAAAGAGAGCATCAAACATTCACAGCCACCTCATATCATAGTGTCTCTAAGATGCTCTAAGTGCATTAGGAGATCAACATTTTGAGGGTCATAATTCTAAGGTCATGAGGGCTATCAGTGAAATATTGATAGCTAAAAGATGGAAATGTAGCTATCTACAATAACCTCTCTTAATTTGGCGAGATCACATTCTATTTGGATTTGGCACAATGATCTAGGTTGATGCCAAAGCTTGTAGTATACCTTAGTTCATTGGTGCATCACTGTGTAACTTTCAAACCACTGATCATGGCATCAAATCATCATTGTCATTATCTCTAGATGGTTAGGTGAACCTTGGTGATTCCCCTATTTTAACTATAGAGAGCATTAAACATTTGTGGCCACCCCATACCAAAGTGTCTCTAAGATGCTTTAAATCTGTTTGGGGATTGATCTTTTAAGGGTCATAACTCAGAGATCATGAGGGATACTGGTAAAACATAAAATGCTATAGAATGGTGATGATGATGTCTACAATAATCTCTCTCAATTTGGAGAGATCATATTCTACTTAGATTTGGCATAGTGATCTCACGTAATGCCAAAACTTGTAGTGTACCTCAATTTATTGGTGCATCAATGCATAACTTTCAAATAATTGATCATGGCATCAAATCATTAGACCTGTTAGCTCAAAATGAGTAGGTGAACCTTACTAACACCACTATTTTGACCATAGAGAGCCTCAAACAGTCATGACTGATGAGAGCATTTTATGTCCCATATTATGCAATATTTTACCTTTCATGTAAGCCTTCATGTTCATTTCAATACCTATTTTAATATTCCATTTTATCCTTCTATGTTACATATGATCTAATATTTATGAGTAATATTGAATATAGTTATTAGATAGAATATGTGAATAAATAAGATGTGATTGTATTTATCTAACATTTTTTTGTTATGAGCTATGACTCTTTCTATCACCTACATATCTTCCTATTTCCTTCTATGCTAACTGGTGGTGATTAGAACATTATTGAAGCAAGTTGAACAAATTTGTTGTTACATAAGCTGCTATATTATTCTTAATTTAAATGCCAAGTTAAAAGCAGCTTTGTGGGCAAGTTAAATGCCACGTCACTTCTTGATCATCTTCAAGGAAATCAGTGGTTATAAAGGGCTTACATATTATCAATCACCTTGCCCATATGGAAACATGATTGGTCCAACATTAACCATCAGTGATCATTTTACATGAAACAAAATCTATTTTGACTAAACCATAGCAAATATTTTTTTGCTAGAATGATACAAAACGTTACCTATTCTACCCATACCTTCATGAATCATGTGGATAGAATACATGCCATTTACTCTATATTTGTAGTTATTTAATAGCTGAACCTTCTTCAAAACCATGGCTCAAAAATGATGGATGAAGACAATATTGTTTTCTGAACTGATATGACAAAATTGTCTATTCTTTGCAAAGCCACAGATTTCTATTATAGATTTGAAATGTAATAGACATTCATTAGATCACATGTGTATTAGAGTAGTTAATAAGTTGTTAAGCCTACATATATAGAAGCAATGCGAGATATAGTGTGGATTAAAGTGTACAGGTTTTACAGAACACACAACATTGTAATAAACTATTATCATTTAGAAATATAAAGTTTATATTTGCATGATTACAAAGACTTAAGACTACTACTTGGTTTCATCACCAGGTGGCTGAGGAGGAAGGGCCCACTCCAAATTTACCTAGTGATCTCATTTTATTTCTATATGAAGTGCATTTAAGTTAGTTTCCATTTGTATTTAATTAGCTTAGCATTACACAATATATATTTAATCATATTATATTAGTATATATATTCAATATCTATATTTTATTAGATAATAATATTTCATATCAATTAGATTATGAGATGGTAATTTATTAAGAGTTTTAATTAATATTATTACATATTAGTTTTATTGAGTTATTTATGTTTTTGATGTTCCTGTTGCTAGGAAGTGATAGTTCCTATCACTGGGATCTACTTGGCTTTTCATAGATTCAATTTCATGTGTTGTAGATGCATTCATAATCCCTCATTTCATAACTAACGTCCCTTGATGGCATAGTGCTCAGACACCTTTTGCAAGCTTATGCTCTTGGATTGACATGTATAGACTAGCCAAACTTCATCATAAAATTGTTAATTGTTTTGTTATCATTTACCCGAGTGTTGGCCTATCAATGACCACCCCATACCAAACTGTCTCTAAAAAGCTCTACGTACATTTGGAGATCGATCTTCTGAGGGTCATAACTCAAAGATCATGAGGGATATCAATGAAACATAAAATACTATAGGACTATGATGCTGAATTCTACAATAACCTCTCTTAGTTTAGAGAGATCACATTCTATTTGGATTTGACACAATGATCTTGCATGATGCCATAACTTGCAATGAACCTCTATTCATTGGTGCATCACTATGTAACTTTCAAAATTTTGATCATGGCATCAATTTTTCAATGCTACATTAGCTTTGGATGGGCAAGTGAACCCTATTAACACCCCTATTCTAACCAAAGAGAGCCTCAAGCATTCTCAGCCACTCCGTACTGAAGTGTCTCTAAGATGCTCTAAGTGCATTTCAAGATCAATCTTTTGAGGGTTGTAACTCATAACTTGTGAGGGTATCCATGAAATGTCAAATTCTACAAGATGGAGATGCTAAGGTCTACAAAAACCTCTCTCAATTCAGAGAGATAATATTTTTTTTAGATTTGGCACAATGATCTCACCTGATGCCAAAACTTGTAATGTACCTTAGTTCATTGGTGCATCACTATGTAACTTTCAAACTGTTAATTGGGCCATTGAATCATCAGCACCGTTAGCTCTACATGGGAGAATCAAACCTACTAACACCCCTTTTCTAAACATAGAGAGCCTCAAACATTTACGACCACCCCATACTGAACTGTCTCTAAGATGCTCCAAGTATGTTTGGAGATTGATCTTCTGAGGGTTGTAACTTAGAGCTTGTGAGGGATATTGATGAAATTTCAAATGCTAAAGGATGGTAATTCTTAAGTTTATAATAACTTCTCTTTTTTTGGAGAGGTCTCATTTGGTTTGGATTTGGCACAATGATCTTGTCCAATGCCAAAACTTGCAATATATCCTAGTTGATTGGTGCATCAGTGCGTAATTTTCAAACCACTGATTGTGGCATCAAATCATCAACTTCATTAGCTCTAGATGGGTGATTAAACCCTAGTGAGACCCATATTATGAACACAAAGAGTCTTAAATGTTCAAGGCCACCCTATATTGAACTATCTCTAAGATGCTCTAAGTATGTTTGGAGATCGATATTTTGAGGGTCACAATTTAGAGATCATGAGGGCTATCATCAAAAATTTGAATACTAAAAAGAAATGATGCCAAGGTCTACAATAGCCTCTCTTAGTTTCGAGAGATCACATTCCATTTGGATGTGGCACAATGATCTCACATGATGCCAAAACTTGCAAGGTACCTCAGTTCATTAGTTAATCATACATAAATTTCAAACTGTTGATTGTGGCATCAAATCATCAATGCCATTAGCTTTGGATGGGTAGGTAAACCTTTATGACAGCCATATTTTGACCATGAAAAGCCTCAAACATTCAGACCCACCCCATATCAAAGTGTCTCTAAGATTCTCTAAGTGAGTTTGGAGATAGCTATTACGAGGATCATAACTCAAAGCTCATGAGGCTTATCAGTTAGATGTCAATAGCTATAGGATAGTGATGTTGAGTTCTATAATAACTTCTGTTAGTTTTAATAGATCACATTCTATTTGGATTTGGCACAAAAATCTAGCTCATTGCCAAAACTTACAGTGTACCTTAGTTCATTGGTGCATCATTGCATAACTTTTAAACCATTGATTATGGCATCAAATTGTTAGTGTTTTTAGCTCTGAATGGGTGGGTGAACCCTAGAGACACTCTTATTCTAACCATAGAGAGCCTTAAACATTCACAACCACCTCATACCAAAGTCTCTAAGATGCTCTAAGTGCATTTCGATATCAATCTTCCAAGGGTCATAACTTGGAGCTTACAAGGACTACTAGTGAAATACAAAATGCTATAGGATTGTGATGTTGAGGTCTACAATAACCTCACTCAGTTCAAAGAGATCACATTCCATTTGGATTTGGCACAACAATCTCTCCCAATGCCAAAACTTTCAGTCTACCTTAGTTCATTGGTGCATCACTATGTAACTTTCAAATCATTGATTGTGGCATCAAATTGTTAGCACCGTTAGGTCAAAATGAATAGGTAAAACCTATTGACACCCCTATCCTAACCAGAAAGAGCCTCAAACATTCATGACCACCCCGTACCCAACTATCTCTAAGATTCTCTAAGTGCATTTAAAGATCAATCTTCATAGGGTTGTAACTCAAAGATTGTGAGGGCTATCACTAAAATGTCAAATGTTGCATGAAAATGATGTTGAGGTCTATACTAACTCCTATTAGTTTAGAGAGATAACATTCTATTCGGTTTTGGTACAATGATCTCACCTGATGCCAAAACTTGCAGTGTACCTCAGTACATTGGTACATCACTACATAAATTTCAAAATGTTTTCTTGGTATCAAATTTTCAGCATTGTTAGCTTCAAATGGATGGGTTAACCCTATTGACACCCCTATTCTAACCATAGAGAGCCTCAAACATTCATAGCCACCTCATACTAAAGTTTCTCTAAGATGCTCTAAGTGCATTTGGAGATTGATATTTTGAGGGTCATAACTCGAAGCTCATGAGGGCTATCAGTGAAATGTTGAATGCTAGAGGAAAATGATATTGAGGTCTACAATAACCTCTCCTAGTTCAGAGAGATCACATTCAATTTGGATTTGGAACAATGATCTTTCCCAATGCCAAAACTTGCAGTGTACCTCAGTTCATTGGTGCATCACTGCGTAACTTTCAAACTATTGATCATGGCATCAACTTGTCAATGCCATTAGCTCTAGATGGGTGAGCCAAACCTACTAATACCCCTATTCTAACCATAGAGAACCTTGAACATTTGTGACCACCCAGTATTGAAGCATCCCCTAAGACCAAATATGGGCTCCTAAGATCAAATTGGATATGGATTTGGCTAATTGTAGACATCTTAAGGGATTGTAGGCATCATTTCAAATTAAAGATATGATATAATTCCAAATTAAACATTGCATTAAAATTTGATAATAAAGGTTGATAAAATGTTCTTCACAAATTAGAACATTTGAATCAAATATAAAAACCATGATCAAAATGAATGATATTCCATAAACATGAACAATAGACATTTTGCACAACAAATTGAAAAATACTATAGTAAATTAAAATGTATATCCTTGTGCACATAAATGATATATATATATATATATATATATATATCAAAATACATGTATCCATAGATAAATTAAACACAAACATATATCAAAATACATAGATCCATATACAAAATGTGGCTGATCATGTCATTGAAATGTGTATAGTATCAAAGTTTCTATATACAATGTGGCATATGCCATCTTAAAATGTCTCAAGACACATCCTATGACAACTATACTATCCTATGTTGTTTTTGGATTATCAATATGCAACCTCTTTGATGTACTATCTGGTTTAGATGCCTCCTACATAAACAAAAAAGGAAAAGCCAAAGTTAGTCTATTGAATTTATATGATTCTACATATCTAACATTAAATTATTCAAATGAATAATTATTATTTTTTAATGAATATTTATTGTTTCAAACTTTCATCATTTACCTCTCTCATCAACCTCCTACAGTGGTTAGGAGTCCTCTCATATATCCTCGAAAATGCTTCAACCTCGTCGATTGTGGCTTGTATATGTTCAAGTATGGTTGTGAGATAGAACTACAAATTAAAATAAAATATTATAATTTATAGCATACTAAATTTATAATATATAATCAATAATTCAAACTAAAACTTACCTCCATTGATCCCTCCCTTGGAAGCATCGGTTGCATCAACAAAGATACATAACTTTGATGTCTAGCCTCATGGGAACTAGGTTTTTCCTATGAGATACAAAATATTAGTTGTTAATATCATGGAAATCAGTTTTGAAAATATTTATTAAAATAAGGAAAATAAAAAATAAATAACATATATACATACAATGGGGTTCTCACTATGAATGGAAATGCCAGACAGTCTGTGATGTCGAATCTACCTCGACTCATCACTAGTGACCATAGCCTATGCAATTAACTTTCATTGGCACACAAGGTATAAGTATGCATCAAAATTTAATCAATTTAAAAAAAAAACTAATTACCTTTCCCTTGTCAATGCGCACGCTATGGCTCACCTTCACATTTTCCCCCCCACTAACAGGTACCTACAAGAGAAAAGAAAGATTAGAAATCATGTATGTTCTAGTATTAAATAGAAAAGCAATGAGAACATAACTTAATGTACCATAGATGTCTCAAGGTCAAATGAAATAGCCAAGAGCATGATATCATTGACCTGTTTGAGCTCCTCCTCAACCACCAATGAAAAATGAATGAAGATCACATACATGTATAAATCTGTATGGATTATAATTATTCTACTATAAAGATTTAACTTTAAATCAACTATGTCATAACAAAAATATGTATACACTTACTGACACAGAAGGATCCCATGGATCTGCATGCTCCTCCTATTCTCTCACATCAGGGTCTATAGTCTCAATAAGTGTGTGTGATATATCCTCCTCCCCAAATAGAAACTGATACTCATAATGATCACCAATGGGAAATTTTGAGCAATCATTTTGTATGATGATAATGGAAGAAATTCTCACAAATTTCTCTATTGAAAAGTTGATCAATGATCAACTCCAAGGTTTTGGATGATTTCTTTTCAACCTATTGGGTAGCTCAATCAAAGATAAATGTGAATGTTCATAAGGATGCCTTTATTGGTATCTACTAATTCTACACAACTTTGTTGAAACATAACTACAAAACCAGTATATTTTTGTTTATCCTATTTTATGATGAATGCAATCTCTTATCAATGCAATTATATGAATTCATATTTTAACCAAGTGTTTGAAAAGAAAATAATGAAGATAGAGTGACGAGAGATTTAAAGAAAACTACTACAAAGGAAATTGCTAATGGACATAAGCCAAAGCAACATCACATTTATGAATTTAATTATCAATAAAACTTGGTAGGAAACCAATAAAATTAGGAGCAACACTTCCTCAACCCCACTAATGCAATCATCGATGTAAACTTTTAATGAAAACTAAAAGATGTTTCACGATTTGTCAAATTGTGTAGCCATAAAAAGTGCAGGCATATGAGACAAAACACTATGTAAGAACACTAATGATCCTTTCTCTAATTTGTTACAACAACAAAATTTGTTAACATAAGACACACACCAAAACTAAAAGATCACACAATTATCACAACACAATAAAACCATTAGCTCCATTATTATTCATGAACATGAATTCACAAAAAATATCACAATCTGGCAAGATTTACTACCATCAGAATGAGAGCACCAATAGCATTTATTATTACATAAAAATATCATCCCGGAGTACATATTACATCCATGTATTTATAAGAAATGATATCCTCTTTTTGTGTTAGGAGTGAGAGATCTTCTAATGAAAACATTATGCTAAAACCTAATAAAATAAAGCTAATTATATATAAACTCACTCTCTAAATGGTGTTAACTAGGTATCCACCCTTGTTTATATCAATTAACAGGTGCATGAGCCTTTGCATGACTTAAAAAAATAAAAGAAGAAGAAGATAAGAACAAAGAAACCATGATATTATTTAGGAGTCACTGGGACTTCTAAAAATGATAGTTTGACCTTCTCTAGGTATCTTTTGGAGTTGAATTGCCATCAAAACATGCTTTTAGAGCATGGAATACTTTAAAATAGGAATTGATAATTAACTATCACAATAGAACCTAGAAAAATATTCATGCATATTATACAATTATGGGGCACACAAACATGTGATGTTCTCATCGATGATGAACTCGCATTAACATCATCAACATGGGGAGGCAACATTGACCTAGTATGGGAGATCAATAGGATACTCAATCTATGGATGGATCTAATAGTCTAAGAGCTAGACTTTACAATGATATCAAGATGATACACTAGAGGAGGGGGAGACATTAGTAGGGGGAGGGAAAATTTCATCTTTCTTCTACTTGGCAAAGGGTCTATCCTAGGGAGCTCCTCCTCCTATGCCCATGTTGGGAATTATCTTCTAGTAGTTCACTTTGAGGCCCAACACAAATTTAGGATACAATTTCTTAATGAAATAGAATAGAACCTCTAAATTATTGTCTGGTGGTTTGTTAAAAACCATCCACTAGTGTTCCCAAAAATTTTCCTCCATAGCCTCATTTGTGCACCATTTAATTGATAATTTGAATTTTGTGTATTCAACTATTTTACTAGTTGTTGGGTTCACAAAAAGGTTAACTATATCATCTTTGGTTATGTTTATGGCCACAACCTCATAATAGGTCAACCCATCATCAAATAAGGAATCCATTTTCTCACACCAGTGAAGGGCAAATTTTTTTGATCAATAAGTGTCTAAATATTATCCACTATGGTGTTTAACATGGATAATATGAGAGCCAATGTAGGTATATTTTTATATGTGGGTTGAAAACCCCTTAATTTTGAAAGAATTTCTTATATCAAATCTTCAAGTCAAGGAGGGTTTTGAGAGGGTAGTCGATCATTTGGTGGAAAATTGAGGTTTTTGAAGGGTTGTGGAACATCTGGTAAGGGTTTCGAGGAACATTATTTCATGGCATAGTGTTATCAACATCATTTGGGTCAACCATGCTTATTAAATTGCAAATAATTCAAAAATTACTAATTGTATTGATTGTTTATAATTAAAATGAAGATGAGAGTGATTTCTATTTAAAAACCTAGTTTTAAATAGAATTCAATGAAAACAATTAAAAAAACAAAAAAATTGACTTGCTATTAATGGATTGAGGTTGCCTAGATCCTATATCCAAACTCAAATTAGATAAGTGAAATGAGGGCCCTTGTTTGCAACAAAAATGGCGAGTTTAGTGAGTTCACAATGAAGAAATAATGCTCTAGTTTTTTTAATTTTATTTTGCGGTCACAAGTTTTGGGTACCTGATAATATTGGATACTCAATATGGGATCAGGTACCCAAAAATTTATGGTATTTCCTTTTTTCTTTGGTATCAAGATGGGTGGAAAAAAAGTCAGAATGGATTTTGAAACACTTTTAGATTTTTTTAAACTACACCTTTTTCATATTGCCACTTTTTGGCACACCATGATCCTGCACATACCCATTATAGGATGACAAAATAGGCCTTGTATTGCCACACTAAATTTTTTGTTTCAATAATTATCCCCATTTAAAGATTTCACTAAACTTTAAAAAGAAACAAAAATTAGGCTACATTAGTGCTCCATTAAATATGACTCACTTCACACCCATTGGTCTTACCTTTTTAGGACTATTTTACAGAGTTAAAAAAAAGCGTGGTAGTATGATATCATATTTTTATAGGCAATGTGTAGAATCCTAGATTATTTTTTATTGTCTTATTATTATTTGTTGAAATTAATTATTATTAGTAATATTATTATTATGTATTGAGCTTGAGTAGACTCAAACCCAAGACCTCCCATGTAAGAGACTCACGATTTATCATTGTGTTGTAGGCTCTTTTCTAATATGGCATCATATTTGACCAAGTGAGCTTGAAACTATTTTTTTAAGAAAAAGAATTGATAACTAAATTTCTATACAAAATTGAGAGAGATTTGAAATATCCACATAGATTTTTGATAAGCCTAAGTTAACAAGAACATGTATTATGCTTAGCTTTTAGATTTAATGTGTAGTATTTTTAGGTTGCATCAATATTTTGCATCCATCATTTGGATAATAAGATATCTATATGAGTAAAATACTATATAGTGAATATAGAGGCTCTATTTGTTGGAATTACAAATGGGAATCATACACTTCTGAGAGGGGGGGTGGGAGGGTGAATGAGAAGTTCAAACTTCAATTACTAAAACTTTTAACCATTCATCAGATGCATGTAACATATGAAATGAAAATAACAAGTAAAGTAAATGCATCAAAACATGTAAGCATATACACACTTGACACCAGATATGATTACCCAAAAACCCTCCAAATGAGAAGGTAAAACTAGGCTGGGCATGACACCCACAATTCTTCACTACTACAGCAATAAAATGTCACCAATTATGGTTACACTAAGTTTGACCGTGATAAATGATCTACCTTGTGAAAGACCTGCCCTATTAAAGGCTTACAAAGACTATTAAGTCCCACCTTGTTAGAGGATTTTAACACCCTATTAGAAGTGTGCCTATTTAAAGGACTTTAGAACATTCGCTTGTCACCCTCTTAAAGGATTTTCTAATGATTGTTAAATCAACCTTAGTCCAAAGGATTTTACCAGGTAATTGATATAATTTTTAGAGAGTTCAATAGAGTATTTGATCTAATACAACTTACAACTTTGACTTTCTAATTTTAGATCACAATTTTGTCCTTCTTGATCCTATCTGATCTGATTTGTCAATGTTGTGTCTTTGATCCTTTATCCTGTAAATTGATTATACAATTCCTTTGATCTGCTAAGTCACCTTCAATGATCTCTGAACAATTCATTCATTCACCCCTCGATATCACTTCTCTTTCTTGACCATCTGTAGACTCCATAATGTTTGGGGCTTTGTCTTCCTTATAAAGACTTTGGTGGCTTAGGGTTAGATATGAACCTATGGTTGAGATTCATCCTTATTGTCATTTAACCCTTCCTATTTTTTGATTGGCTTCATGTGATTGTATAGGGAATTTAAATAGATTCGTCCTTATCGTCAAAGCTTCAAGATCTATCCATAAATTAGCATAAAAATGATTTACATAGTTGTTTGTGCCATCACAAATAACTATGTCCAATTTGTGTAACTTGACACTTGATGTTACTAATGCTTGGCACATACTGTAATTCTATTTTTGGCTTAGCACTTGAATTGCTCGACATCAACTGTCTGCTCAACACTTGAATCATTCGGCATAGTCTATATGATTGGCTCTTGAGTGACTCGGCACTTATTACAACTTGGTGAATAGTCTATATTTACATATTATACTCAACATGCATTACTAGTTCAGTATGAACTTAGTGAATGTCTTAAGTGTGTTGACACTCTATTTTCAAAACCAATCTGAGATCAACAATCTCTCCCTTTGACATGAGTGTCAAAAACAATTCATTGTACATAAAAAATCTATTCTTTTCTAGTATAATATATTCACAACTCGACACATACAAAACTTCAAAATTTTCAAAATTTTGTAATAGACTATATACCTCAAAATTTTGTAACTCCTCCTGAGTTAATGTGCTTATATTATGTCCAAAAATCTTCTATTTTTTGTTGATACTCTTTGACTTTACATATGATGATACTCTTTATTTGATATGCTTTGTTTCTACTCTTCTCTATTTTTCAATTTTCTTCCTCTTTGGTTTATCTCCCCTTTTGATTTTTTTGTATCCCCCTTTCTTCTATTCCCCCTTTGCATATTATCTCCCCCTTTTTGAGACTTATGTCAAAAGGTCTATACATTGATTGTGTATTTGTCAAAAAAAATTTTGTGGACATCCATTATGATTTCCTGAGCAATATCCAAATTTTTACATTCAATATCTAGTGACTTTATTTGGATGGCTATCTCTACTACAAGGTAAACTAGTCCATCTGAAGTTGAAAGATTAGGATCTTTCTTCAACAAAGTTTCTACAAATGCTATTTCTTTATGGAGTTTCTCCATATGAGGGGTTAGTGAGGCTTGAATGTTAGTAAACTTGGCTCTTATATTAGCCTCTTCTATTGTTAACATAGCTAGTTGACTCTGTGAGTAAAGAAATGAGTGAAAATGCTTCTCACTTTGAGCTAGGTTTTAAGGTAGTTGCATACCTGAAACTTCTAGATTTCTCTTTAGATTCAGAATTCTATGACTTGTTTCTTGTGTGAAGAGTGTTGGATCATACAATTTTGTGTACAATGAGAATATGTTCTCAAGTACCTTCTTCATTTTCTCAAATTTTGTAGTCAATTCAACTTGTGCTAGTGCTATATCACCAAATATCTTCTCATTGATTTTTCCTTGGAATTTCCTTTCAGACCATTCCATAAGTTTAAAATTTTTATCTTAGTCTTCATTATTCACCTATTCTAGAATATCTAATTGCTACTCTAATATTGGCTTTGATTCTTTAGGTGTAGGCATACTGAAAGCATCTAGAAAGATATCTTTTATTTCCTGCAATGCTTGCTTCTGTTTATACTCCTCTCTAAGTATTTCTTGATTTTTCTTCTTTTCCAAAGCTTATTGCATTAAACCTATATGTTCTAATGTCATGGTTGCATAATCAAATTTTGGTATCACTATTTCTTCATCTAGAGTTACATCTCCATATTGAAATACCTTAGCAACTTTGGATGAACTAAAGCCTAGTGCTGAAATTTGCAATGGTATAGCTTTAATGCTCGGCCTCTGAAAGACTTTTGCAAGAGAGCTAGATGTTGGTAATGTGAACAATGCTTGAATGGGCTCTTTCTCCTTCTCCTTTGGTGTTTCCTTGCTTTCTTTAGGTTTACCTTGATCAATTATAATGATTTGAGTTGTACCTTGATCTTGTACTTTAGATACAAATGCATCTATCTATCCTATTTTGTCTTTCTCTTCTACTTCAATCTACTTCTTCTCAATAGTGTTAACTTTTACAAGTGTTTCAACCTTAGTAGATGTATCTAATGGTGTTTTCATTAAAGGTTTCACATGGGTAACTAAAGGGATGGAAAAAGGTGGTTCTTGTGGATTCACCTTGTCCCTTGTGATATTAGTTACTACCTTTTGGAGCTCACCTACACTCACCAATATTGGATGTTCACATAACTTTGCATGGAGTGTATACTAATCCAATATCCTCTTTAAGTCATCTATAGTTAATGGATTGATTTTTTGAGGTGAAGCATCAGAAACATCCTTAACAATAATTGTCTTAGTTGACTTGATTGTGTCATGTGGGGGGTTGACACTCAACACTTGTGTGTCCTATACACTCTATTCCTTTTTCTACTCCTTAGTTGTTCTTATGTCATCATCTTTCATTTTAGTTTCTTCCCCAAAAATATTGTATATCCTCTCATCTTTCTACATGTCATTATCCTTGCTACCTTGCTTATCCTCACTCTTATCATCCTATTTTTCTTCAAAGGGATCAACCTCTCCTTTCTTTATAGTGGTTAGTCCATAGATTAATTTCCATATTTGGGTTGATTTCTTAACCACATTATCAATATTTCCTTATAGAATGCTAAAGGCTCTATATTTAGGTGTAAACCTAGCTGCATATCTCTTAACTACCTTAGCAATCTATCCTTTTGTTAGTTCTAGCATCACTTGAGCTAATGTTGACTCTCTAATTTGTTTCTCAAGATTTAAATAGTAATTCCACTTTTTCTCAACAATATCATATAGACTTTTGGGTATAGTGTTGGAAAATTCAAGTGGAGTGTTCTTAAATTTGGACATCATAGCATACAATGCCTCTTTCACTAGATTCTTTTCATCTCTACTCAATTTATCAAAATCTAAATTCTTCAAACCAGATAAACTCCACATTATTCTTGACATTATCACACAACTTTTCAAGATCATAAAGTGGTTTATGACTTAACACTTTGAATTGACTAATGTCATTTGATTTTTCTTTTCTTCATCTGAATCTGGCCGAGCAATATATTTCCTTCTCTATTTCTTCTGCTCTTGGTCTCCTTGTTCTTCTTGCTTGGTTTTCTCTTTAGCCTTTTGTGTGGTTGCTCTTGTGCTGGCTTTGGTGGTAGGAGTTGTAGGCTTTGCTAGGCTGGGCTTGACAGTTTTCTTTGCCTTTGGTTTAGCCATAGTCTGAGCCTTGGCCTTTCTCATCTTTGGTGCTGATTGGACTAGTGTTTCTTTGATTTCCTCTTCCTTAACACCTTCTTCTTCTTCTTGTTCCTCACCCATGCCTTGGGTTAAAGCTAGAGATTCTTGTTCTTGTGCCCCTTCTTCCTCTTCATTCTCTTCATCATCATCTTCTTCCTCATCACATACTCCCTCACCAAATTTTGCCTTCAATTTACTTACTAATTTTTCTTTCTTCTTTAGTGTGGAGGTTGTCTTCAACTCCATTTCTATTTTAGACTTCATTACATCATAATTACCAAATATCTTAGCACCTTTATCAATCTCCTCTACTAGGAGTGCAGTAATGGCAGCTGAGGCTTCATCAACATTGATTTCATAGCCTAGGGGTCTTAGCCATCTAACCCTAGGTACTACTACCTAAATGTATGTGTAATCAATATCAACAAGGAAACATATGTCATTGTAGTTTTGTTCTACTAAGGAAATAGGTATCCTCAATCTCTGCTTCATAGACTTCTTAAAGACTTCAAAATAGTTTGTCATAATTGACTCAAAGTTCTCCCCCATTTGCTCAAAATACTCGTTGATTTGGATAGCCACTAATCTATTTGTCTTCCATCCAACTTTGCCAAAAGATGGGAATTCATTTTGTACATAGAAGAATATGCACACAAGTATTGATCCAAACTTACATTGTGCACTTTTTGTCTTCCTAATTGCTCCAAGATTCTCCATAATTTGTTGTAGCTGAAGCTCTACAAGATCATAAGTATGATCTTTCTTGACAATTTTGTAGCCAACATCAACTGCTATATAGGGTACACTATTTAACCTACTTTATTGATAAAACTTGTGGGAAATAACCCTAATTGCAAAATCAATAAATGGATCTATTATGGTATCAATGGTCATTCCACGCTTGTTCCATTTTGCACTTGTATTTTTCTCAATTACCTCTTTGGAGTCACTACGTAGGGTCTTTGGCTGATCTAGGGTTGGAAAACCTATTACCCTATGAATAATTATTTTTGAAATCTTTATAGGTCCACCCTCTAACCATAGACATCCATCATGAATCCTACTCAAAACTATTTTGATCCATTTAGTTTTAAACACGGTGGGGAAATCTAGGGCATAGGTCAGACTCTTTCTTTCTACAATTTTAAATTCCTCCTATAAGACTCCATTTTTAGACAATTTATCATATGCTTGCCTTATCTCCATGTCACCTATGCCTCCTACTTTGTGTAGTTGTAACATTTTGTCATGTCTTGAACCATTATTACTTTAGGTAGAATCATAGATAATGCTCCTACTGAGTCTTGTTTATAGGCAACTTTTGAAATAGCTTCAAAATCTGGTTGTTTAACTTCATTGCTAGCTAATTGAAAATAAAATGCCTCTTTCTCCTTCATAGTTTTTGAACTAGAAGCCATTCTAACAAACTATGGTTTTATAAACTTAAACTACACAACTCAGCTTATGAAGAATACCTTTAAAATTTGATAAATTGGTACTTGATCGTCACTAGAATCCTTGCAAGTGCTTCAAACTGGTTTGTGAATCATTTCTTTTCTCTGCTCATTCTTGATTTGAGTTCATAATGATGAAAAATAGATGAAAATTGATGTTATACCCTTCAAAACATCACATTCATTGCTTGGTGCTTGTATAGCTATAAACTCGTCATCAACACAATTTCTATTCCATTTGAAATCTATAGGAATTTCCTTCACTCGAAAGCTGCTATGACTCAACTCCAACTAACTTCGACTAACAACTTAGCACTTACTAATATTTTACTTGGCATACACAAAAGACTTTTCATGCTTGGCAACACCATGAAAACTTGAATATATAGCCTTGTATTTTCCATAACTCTTTGCATCTTAATTCATCGTGATGTAATCATTTTAGTGGTAATTTCTTTTGGAACTGATGTATAATGCAACACACTTTAAGTATCAATCCCACATGTCTCTTATTTTCTTAGTTTGATGAAGTGTGACCACTTGACTCATTGAGTGAAGTGATCCCTTCTCCATTTGATGTACTACCAACATCTTTCTTCTTCCATGTCTTGTTCATCTCATTCTTGATGTGCTCAACATCTGCCTTGCCTTTACCTTTGTCAAATTCAGAATTGGGTGCCTTTGACCTTGTTGGACAATGCTTGCTAAAATGACCAGTCTTCAAATAGCTAAAGCATGTAGTTTGACTTAACCATATGTTGTAGTTATCACTGAAGTGTGTTCTAATACAATTCTCAAGGACATGTCCATATTCTTGATAGTAGTTATATCTATATTTTGTATTGTAATCCCAATTATAGGAGTTTACATAGCTTCTTACCTTAGCTGGCTTATTTGATGACCACATGGACTTGGATTTACACTCAAAAGCTCTATTTACATATTTCTAACAATTGTAGAAGTAACCTTCAAATCTTGGTGCATGCATGGTTCTAGTTTTGCATCCATGTGCTTGACCACCTTGCTTTTTGCACTTATGAAAGTGACCCATGTTCTTAGGTTTGTCATGCTGATTTGCTTTCTTGCTCCTACACACATTAGCATTATGTCTTTTCTTACCACAATAATGACAAGTAGGTTTTGAATTCTTACCTTTATTGTTCCTTTCCTCAATATCTTTGGATGATTCTCCTTCTTTAGTGCTTGTGTAGCTTAATCCTGATGTATCATTATTGGATCTAGGGGATTTTATTAATTGCTCAAAGTACTTGATGGCTTTATTTGGCTTATTGAGAATTTCAGCAACCTCTCTTCTCTTCTTAGGTCATTTAGCAGTTATTCATTTTGCAATGTTAATGCAGTTATCTCAATGTCTTTGACATTTAACTCATGGTGAGCATTCATCATTTGACTTAGGGTATCCAATTACATGCTGGAGATTCTGGCAATCTCAGTTGACTTCTCTTATAGTCTATTTGCTAGGGTTCTCTTGTCTTCTTCAATCATGACCTTTCCTTCTATGGCTTTCTTCTTTTGTTCAGTTACCTCACATAGCATCATGGCTTGGGATTCTTGCTCTTTCTTGAGATTTCTAATCTCCTCAGCTTGTACTCTATTATTTTCCATCAGATCTACTATTGCTACATCGAATTCATTTGAGTCTCCATTTGCAAATAACTTGTTGGTGTCAATCTCTTTATATTGTGTGTCATTCTTTTAAATGGCTATCTCTTTCCTTCTCTTTAAGGATTTCCTTAACTCCTCTCTAGCCTTGTCTAGTGAATGCAAGATAAGTTGTATCTCAATTCTTTGGTTCTTAATAGCCTTTCCCAGTTTGTAGACTTCCATCTTAAGATCTTTTCTCTAAGCTGTAAAGCTTCTCCTTCTAAGAACTTAGCTTTGATACCAATTGTTGGAATTACAAATGGGAACCATACACTTCTGAGAGGGGGTGGGGGTGAATCAGAAGTTCAAATTTCAATTATTAAAATTTTTAACCATTCATCAGATGCATGTAACATATGAATTAAAAGTAACATGTAAGCACATACACACTTGACACCATATATGATTACCCAGAAACCCTCCAAATGAGAAGGCAAAACTAGGGTGGGGATGACACCCACAATTCTTCACTAGTGTAACAATAAATTGCTACCAATTATGGTTACAATAAGTTTGACCATGATACATGATCTGCCTTATGAAAGGCCTACCCTGTTAAAGGCTTACAAAGGCTGTTAAGTCCCACCATGTTAGAGGATTTTAACTCCTTGTTAGAAGTGTGCCTATTTAAAGGACTTTAGAACATTCACTTGGAATGTCATCCTATTAAAGGATTTTCTAATGATTGTTAAACCAGCCTTAGTCCAAAGGATTTTTCCCTAATTGATACAATTGTTAGAGAGTACAATAGAGTATTTGATCTTATACAACTTACAACTTTGACTTGCTGATTTTAGATCAAAATTTTGTCCTTCTTGAAACTCTCTGATCTAATTTGTCAATGTTGTGTCTTTGATCCTTTGTTCTATAAATTGATTCTACAATTCCTTTGATCTACTAAGTCACCTTCAATGATCTCTAAACAATTCATTCATTCACCCCTTGATATCACTTCTCTTTCTGGACCATCTGTAGATTCTATAATGTTTGGGGCTTCATCTTCCTTTTAAAGACTTTGGTGGCTTAGGGTTAGGTATGAATCTACAACTGATATTCATCCTTATTTCCATTTAACTCTTCCCATTTTCTGATTGGTTGCATGTGATTTCATAAGGAATTCAAATAGATTCGTCCTTATCTTCAAAGCTTTGAGATCTATCCATAAATAAAAATAAAAATAGTTTACATAGTTGTTTGTGCCATTACAAATAACTATGTCCAATCTATGTTACTTGACACTTGATGTTATTGATGCTTGACACATACCATAATTCTATTTCTAGCTTGGCACCTTAACTGTTCAGGATCAACTATCTTCTCAACACTTGAATCACTCATCATAGTCTATCTGCTTGGTTCTCAAGTGACTCGACACTCATTACAAATTAGCATAGTCTATATTTACATATTATACTTGGCATGCATTACTAGTTCAGTATAAACCTTGTGAATGTCTTAAGTGTGTTGACACTCGATTGTAAAAACCAATCTGAGATCAACACTATTTTCATCCACTTGTCATTCTGGTGATGGAGCACATAATGTGATTCAAAAATTTGACTCAATCTAAAAATATTACACATTAAATCCAAAATTTAAGACTAATATTATGGACATTAGAAATCTACTCTCTTACATGAACATGTATTTCTCTCTCTCCCCTACTTTATATATGTTATCACTTGTTTGATCAATGATGAAATTAATGGTAATTCTCAATGTATAAATGTGCATGTGTGAAGATTGGTACTAATAATGATTTCCAAATTATTTCATCATTTTTTGGGTGTGTGATTATCCTACCAATGTGCAACTATGTTTTTAGTAGTATATGCCAACAAATTTAGCTAGTCAATCTCCTTTGGAACAAATGATGTGGTTTCATGTGCAAGCATGGATACACCTT
Source organism: Cupressus sempervirens (assembly GCA_028749045.1). Taxonomy (NCBI): domain Eukaryota; kingdom Viridiplantae; phylum Streptophyta; class Pinopsida; order Cupressales; family Cupressaceae; genus Cupressus; species Cupressus sempervirens. The sequence continues at coordinate 387,512,193 of CM053787.1, read as the reverse complement.
CTATAGGCATTCATAGGAAGGAAAATTCACAACCTCAATTAAATTGGAACTAGTTATTCATCCTTGGACTACCCATTTCTTTTTCTCGATCAACGGGTGTTCGATAGACAATCCCCAAGGATCATGAATAACTTGGTAGTTTTCTTTCTTTAGGAAAGAATATGTTAGTGTGGGATGTTCTTGTACAAATGGATTGAAACTAAATATTGAACATAACATTAGGTTTTTTTTAGCTTATTTATTGAGTATAATTTATTATTGTCAAATTTTATTTCTAATCATTAGGTGGATGTTAGTTAAGAATATAAAATAGAAATAGTTTACAAGTTGTCTCCATGTTTCTTGGACAATCCATACTTATTTGAATATTTATTCACTACATCATATACTTGGTGGTTCATCCATGAAATCTCTTTAAAAAGACTTCATGTTGTGAACCATGCAGATTTTCTTTTACCAATAATTTAAGGTCTTGGTTTTTGTAACATGGTCAACAAAGAAGGTTTCTATTTTTTCAACATTGCTAAATGCTCTCTAGGGAAATCAGGTGCACATTCTTCTATCACAACAATGAAATTAAAAATTTCAACTAAAGTATCAACAATAGAATGAAAACTACAAAAAACATCTAGACTATATGTCCTTGTTTTGCACTCGATGACATGCAATTCTATGTCATTTAACTATGTTGCATTGAAAATACATTTTAAGGATTTTTTTTTCTCTCACTTGATTCATAAAGAGAAAGTTGTATATTTCATTGAGAAAGTTGAAAATTTGTAATCCTTTCAAAACCTTTGTAGGTCCAAGTTGTTTAGTGGAAAAAGGGAAGTGTGTTAAGTAAGATGTAGACCTCTACTTTTATGGACTAAAACATTCAAATATGTTGTGGGGAGAAGGAGAATGTACAAGTATGATTCCTTCTTGAATCCAAATTAGATTAGCAATACCCAAATGAAGAAATGGATGTCAAACACTAAACTTGAATTATAGAAAGGAATGCACCACAAGGAAATACTCTTTATTTCATTTGTGATAATATGTATGCAAAATTGAGCTAATTGACTATATAATACAAATCTAGATATCAAGTCTATACAATTAGCCCAATTAAGATATATGATTATGCTATATTTATGAATTGAAATGAAAGATAGATGACTCACCTTGAAATATGTAGAGGAAAGTGTGTTTTTTCTTTTAAAAGTCTAGATCCAAACTTGTAGCTGAAAATCTAACTACAAATCTTTAAACAAATGAAAAATCCAAAAACTAATTTTCTAGCCAAGGCTCAATGAATAGTAAAACCTAGTGGAAAACCTTATAGAAGGTTTCCCATGAAGTCAGTGTCTTCTTGGGAAACTGTAACAAGATCAACCCATATTTTTTAGAAATTATTTGATGAGTTATTTATAGATTTGTAATCATAATTCACTATCATGCTCCTACACATAGAAAATTGGGGTTTTTGTTGTTGGGTAGATAAGGGCTTGCCTTGGTAAAGCACCAGAGTAAGGAATCAACATTGGATTAAAAGTGAAAGGAAATTCTAATATTTTGTAAAATTGAATATATCAAATGAAAGATATAATTACCTTAATTTGTGGATACAATTAAATTTGACATGTGATCAAGTATGTAAATGTAATAGCTTTGACTAAAAGAGACAAAAAGGAAATCAAAGAAGCCAAAACCTCATGTATAGGAGTGTATGTGACATTTCATGGATGACTAATAGAAGAAATTAAATGAATTTGTATGATAAGTCTCCTCCTTTGAAGAAAAACCCCACTGCCACATTGATGGAAAAAGCTTGATGTAAAGAGGAAATGCTTGAACTTTGTAGATGTTTTCTTGCTTGATCATCTTAAGCTCTTGAATACCTTAAATTATTGATGTCTTGTGAATATGTGATCATAAAGAGTGTGGATGTGAAAATGAATCCCTCAATTCTCCTTATATACTAGTTTTTAGGTGGAAAAATAATAAAAGTCGACCAAGAAACATGAAATTAATATTTGGAACCCTGAGGTATTTAAGGCCCCATGCTTCGAAATCATTAGGGAAAAGGTTGACCTATGTTGACCTCTTCTGGACTAGGTTGAATGGAGATCAACCTATTCTAAAATAGGTCAACTTATGATGTAGGAACATCTTGGGTTACACTACTATCCTACATGTTTTCAAACTTTCTTAGTTTTTGCTGAGTTGCAATGTCTTACATTGCCAAGTTCATAGTTGTTTCCAAGTGTATAGTGGATGTCGAGCTTCTGAGTTGATGTCAAGTTTCTAGTTGTTGCTAAGTGCATAGAGGTTGTCGAGTTTCTTTGATTGCTAAGTTCCTTTAGTTTCTGAGCTCCTATGGTTGTCAAATTCATGTGGTTACCAAGTTCATTTGGATGTTGAGTGCCAGTATTTGGTTTTGAGTTCTTCATTGACCGAGTTGTTCATGTCTGATTCCAGTTTGGGATGACCTTGCTAGTTAATTTATATTTTGTATTTAATATTTTTTGTGAGATGAATTGCAGCTTAATCTAGCATTTAATATGAGAGTTTATTTAGTTGGTATTTGTAAAAAGCTGACTTGTGGTCGTGCGTGTATTTAAGGAGATCTTTTGTAGAGTCTTAGGGGTGGTGAAAATTGATTTGGGAAGAAACATAGAAGCAAACTAAGATGTGAAGTCTGATCATTGTAGTTTTAATCTGATTGTATATGGTCATAACCAAGAAGGCCCTATAGTTGGGCATGTAATTGATTCCTTGATGAATATATGAAGGCATTTTGATCCTCTATCTCCCAAGTTCATTCTATTGGTGTTGTGTTTTCCATTGTGTTTACTTTGCACAAGTGGTTTGAATAGTTTGGTGCACCTTTGGCCCTGGTTCTCTCATTCTCCTTGCATCAACCTAGGCTAAGATGTTCTCAAAGAAGGGAAGAGGAGGGTGCTTCAGAAGTCTCAGAGGAAGTGTAGATAGAATTTGGAAATAATGGGCATGTCGGATGAAATGTCCAAAAAGGTGCCAATACAACACTTAAAGGACCACGTCAAAAGGTGAGAGATGATGTAGAAGTGTGAGATGGATTTGAGGAGGGTAAAGAGAGACCTAAACCACACTAAGGGAGGCTAAAAGGTCTCAAAATTAAGTGTGACCATTTTAAGAAGACACATTTAGCACCCACTTTAGCAGGAGTATGAGGCAAGTCATATTCTTGGTAAAGGAGGAAGAGAAGAGACAATGTCACAATGAGATAGAATATCACTAAGATTAAGGACGTAAGCCTCCAAAATTGGGATTCTAACTTCATTCCCATGTAGAAGAGCATGAAATTTAAGAAAAATAAAATGAAAAGGAAAAAAATGAAAAGGCACAAAAGGGGATTAGTACTAAATCCCAAATCAACTAGTGAAAGAGACATAAGGTAAGCAAATATCTCACCTAGTAATATCATATTTGGAAGGCTAATAAAAATCATAAGAGATCACATAGGAAAGACAAGAGCACCATAAAGGATTACATCCCGAGAGAGAGAGAGAGAGAATCTCTCCCAATAAGGTTTGTATCCCTTATTATGAATCACAAAAGGATTGAGTACTCTAGGAGGTTTGTGTGCCTAATAGTCAATCTTGAAAAACAAAAACAAAAAAGTAGGATCAAATGGTCTAGCCATTTTTGTGCCTGGTAGTCAATCTTGTGCACCCATCGACGAATTATGCATGCATGGGTATGTGTGTCCAGCCATGGATAAATCCCTTGGTATTACGACATAGTATAAATAAGTTTTTGTGTGTGTTTCCCTCAGATGGAGAAGTATCAGTGATACTTGAAATTTAGCAATGCATTTCCTTAGGATGGAGAAGTGTCACTAATACCCATTGAGGATTTAACAATGTAAAAAGTAAAATTGAATTTCCTTGGAATGGATAATTATCACTAATACTAATTGAGGATTTAGAAAAATAAATAAATAAAAGTGCATTAAAAAAAAAATATAGTACAAAGAGGGTGTATGTATGCCCCTCTCCTATGATGACTGGGTAGCCATAGACATCATAAGGAAGAGAAGGAAGGATGCCTACTTCTATCAACAAGGAGACATCCTCTAACAATAATGTATGCCACAAATTAAGAAAAGAGTATTGACTCTTATAGGCTAAGGAAATATATAAATTATGAATGAAAGGATATGTTGCTTATGAGAAGAGACCCTTGTAAGGAAGAGATCTTGTGTGAAAGACATCTAACTTTAAGAGAAGTTCCATGAAAAAAGATAAAAAAATTTAAGAGAAAAGAGAGAAATAAGAACAAGGATGCAACCTATTCAACCCCCTATGTATAGGTGGAATATAAATCCTTGGATGAAGGATGATAAACTTCAAAGAAAATAGTAAGGGAAAATGCTAATTATAAACATAGTTTTGAAAATAAGGAAGAGGTGATGATCAAGGACATGCACCTCTTGTATAAGAGATATTCATGATCAAGACACAATTCCTTATAGAAAAATAATGTCATGTAATAAAAAAATGCCATACTAAGGAAAGATGATACTTAGACAAAGAGAAATGAATAGCATGTATAGAAAACCTTGCCCCCTAAGAAGAAGGCAAGAAAGAGAAGAAATGATGCACAACATCTCCTAAGATATAAAAATGAGTCATAAGAAACAATTGATAGTCGTACACAAAATGCAAAAACCTTATATCCAACAAGAAGTATCATATAACAATGCAACATCATAGGGAAAAGAAAGAAATGACATAGGATATGCAGTTCAAAATAAAATAAGATGTTAGAAAAGATATCGTAATGAAGTAAACTATATATGATTATTAAATTAGAAGTATTAAAATCCAAGGCATGAAGAGACATTTGATAGGCATAGACACATGATCTTGCATGGAACAAATATTTATATAGCTAAAGATAAGAATGTACCATAAAATAATGCCAATCTATAGAAAATGAAAGAGGGAGATGCAAGGATACCATACTATGCCTGTTGACAATTGGTTAATGAGGATATGTAATTGTTGTCATTTATGGCAACACATGATGTAAATGCTTATAGTAAACCTCAAAAATAAAGAGACTTAGCTTTTGGCATCAGAAAATTGTCTAAGTATGAACTTGGTATACAACAGTGTATTTTTTTGTTTCTAACTTGTTGATGACATCATATTATGACTAGTGAAGTTAGATGGAGATATTATACATGTTGATGATGACATGTATAACCTCGAAAGTCAGTACGGACTATACTAAAAAGAGATATTCATGTTTTATTGAAATAGGACAAAATTAATTAAAGGAAAGGAATTATTTTATTTATAAAATAATTATTTGTCCAATTAGGGCCGACATCCTAGATGTTTACTCTTAGTTGAAAAAGTTTATTATGGTCTTAGCTGACCTAGAAACAATTTGTGTAAAGGCATGGTATTTATGCAAAGGACATCTTGTGATAAGAAGTGTACTTGTGATGTTAGTTGTGCGAGTAGTGTGATATGAAAACTTACTATGAAAGCAATATATGTGGAGTTTGTGAAGCTATTTTGAGATCCAAGATCAAACTGAGAAAGAATCTATATTTTAGAAGTCTGATTACTTGTTTGGGTAGTGAGCTCTTCTTGTAATTGGAAGTTCATGTTTGGGCAATGGGCTTATCTTGCATCTATTGTACTAAAAATCCTAACAACGATTCAAAGTCTCCTAATAGGGACTCCTTATACTAAATTTTCTCATTGACTCCTAATAGGATCCATCCTCTAACAAGGAAATTATATATCAGTATATTATCTAGTGGGTATCATCCCCACTAGGGTTTTCCCTTGGCCAAGGTTTCCCTAGTTAACAAAATATGGTGTTATGAGTTATCTTGTGCATGGTTACTATTATTGTTGAACATTACTTTATTAATTTGTTATGTATGGTTTAAAATAAGAAATAATATCCAATTGGTGACTAAAGTTTGTAGATTTCCTATTACCCCCCTCACCTAGTAATTCCTATTTCTAACAATTGGTATTAGAGCACAGTTACTCAGAAGAGGCTTAACAACTTGAGTAAGATCCCTATGGATATGGAACAGTTCATGAAGAACCTTGAAGAAGCACTTGAACAAATTGATCTTCTTACTAAAGAAAGAGATAAGTTGAAGGATAGATATGAAGACTCCAAAGTATATATTGGACAGTTGAAGGAAAAGATTGAACATCTCAAACTAGAGGAAGCAAAGTTGGGAAAAGGTATATCAAGTTAAGTATAGACCATATCTAAGCTCACTTTTAATTTGGAGCTTATCTAAACAAGTTAAGAAAAAACTAAGAGTTACTTTTACTATAGAGAAAGTTAATTCTGTAGCAGAAGATGAAAACTATGTTTTTTCTAAGAATTTTGTGAAGTGAAGTTTAGTGGAGCTTTGTCATGATAAAAGAAAGCTATGGAAAACCTTGGGTAGCATTTGAGGATCAGATCAAAGATCTTGATTAGTTATTTAATTAGTAATTTACAATTTTTGCATGTTTGCAAAGTATGCAATTAATGCAAGTTCAAGTTGAAGGACTAAAATGGAGTATAGACTTGATTACTACTTCATTGTGAATACATCCAAAGAAAAGAGCACTTAGAAGTGACTTGTTAAGGCAATTTTGAAGCAAACCCTATTTTTGGAAAAATGTACTTTATCATTTATCCGTAGAATTTATTTGATAAAAGTTCATATTTGTTAAAACCATAGATATGTCTATAGTTCATAATGTTGAGAATGAGGATAGACCTAAGTTGAAAGTTGTTTCTGTGAAACCTATAGAAGCAAACCCTAATTCAACATTATCCATTACGCCAAACAATGTAGTTTATTTGGAAGATATAGGAAGTTATCTCAACAAAAAGTTTGAATCTATTGGGAGTGAATATATGAACAAGGATATGGAATTAATCTTTAATCATGATATGAGTATGAAGCCTAGATTTAAACATTTGAAGGAACTAGACCTGTTTAAATATCATTTCTAGCATGAATTGGACACAAATGAGTGGATACAGATCATATTAAGTAGGATACATGATGGAAAACTATGGATTGAAGATATTGTAGTTGATATTTTAGCCAACCTTATACATGAGGTAACTAGTCTTAGTAAACAAGGCAGTGTATCTATAGGAAAGAAATTGGTTAAGAAGAAAGTTGAGAGTTATACGAAAGTAGTATATAATGGAAAGGCCATGGTGATCATCACCATTAAAAAAGATGATGTAAGATTCCTTAGTAGAATCATTGCCTACTATGTATATGCAAGTTCAAATATTGATGAATTGTCAGCCGAATTCATTTATGCAACCTACAAGATATGTGTAGAGAAGGAACAAGTTAACCTCAGTGAAATTCTAAGGATGCAACTACTTGAGAACCTAGAAAAGATTAAAAGGAATAAGAATGGTGTGTTTAGATTTTAGTCACTGATCAATCACATATTATTTCATGTGCTTAAAATATTTCCATATTTGTCAGTCATAGAGATTATGAGCAGTGATAGATGTACAATGGAGAAGATTACATATGTGTGTAGAAGTCATCCAACAGATAAGATATTGGATAGTGGAAACTTGATTATGAAGACATTTTAGAATGAAATGAGATAGAGATTTAGAATTACACATGTAATTGTAGATAGATTTAAAGATTATGTTTGTATTATGCTTGATATAGATTTTACTTATATTCAAGTAGTAGAACCTCGAGAAACATTTCTTGATCCCTTAGGTTATAAATTAAGTGATGATATAGTAGTTGGATACATTGATTAATTGTTGAAATTAGAGAAGGACCAAGCTGAATATAGATTTGAAACCTATGATGAGATTACATAGTCAGCTCATTAGGCATCCTTGGAGAAGGCTTCTCACAAGAAGATAGAATCAATAATGAAGAAAGCTTTATCAAAGGCCGATATGATAGAGAGTGAATCACGAGTAGTCAAGAAAACCTTGAAACAAGGTATACTAGAAGTGTAACCTTTGTCAATCTCTATTACAAAGACATCTTTGGAACAAAGCATTCCATATGTAGTAGTATCAAATGTGCAACCTAGTGAGATGAAGAGAAAATTTGAGAGATTAGTGGAAGTTATGACCATAAAGACTAAAAGGGTCAAGCAATAAGCCATTGTACTAGGCAAGAGACAAATGACATTGTTGACAATTGTTGAGTCTAGTGAAGAAGAAGAAGAAGAAAAAGAAGTTAAACAGGAAGAGAAGGTAACCACTTCTAGGCAATCAGCAGGAAAAGCTTGACAACCCTAGAAGCCAAAGATAGAGAAGATAAACTCAGCTATTTCTAATGAGGAAACTTTGTGTAGATGAACAAATTTTTCTGATTTGTATAATAACTTTGAGAAAGATCAGATTGATATCTCTATTGTGACATACATTATAGCCAATAATGTAAAACTAAAGGATATTGAAGGCACGGTGAACCAGAAGGTCTATGATAGACTTATTGAGAAGAAGACCTCAGCTAGAGAAGAAGATTTAGAACTTCAAAAGTTTATGCTAAGGATTATTTGCAAGACTAATGACAAAGAAGAAATCAAGAGATTGTTGAACAATCTAGCACTATACTTGAGGAATAAGGTAAGACTGGATTTGTTTATGATGGGTGAGAAAGACAAGTTAGGAAGTTAAACTACGACAGCTATAAGTTAGATGATGGTAGATTCCAAGGCAACATCTTCACCTACACTAAAAACCTCAAAAGTGTCAGTGAGTTGTGACAAAATGTAGATAGATCAGAATAATGCTACCATTAACATTGAGGATACTAACCTATTTGAGAGTTCAGAACCACCTGAATCTTATTCTGAAGATATTGAAGATAAACTAAGGTAAATTGAAGAAGAAAAGAGGTTGCTAGAAGAAGAGAAAAGGAAAATAGAAGAGGCCAAGTAGGAATTTATTGAAGATGAGATGAAAGGGAAAATAGAGGAAGACAAGAAGAAGATATTGGAAGAAGAAGAAAATAGAGAAAATGAAAGGAAGGAAAGAGAAGAAAGAGATGAAGAAGAGAGAAGAGTCAAAGAGGTAGCCAAGAAGAAAAGGGAAGATGACACTAAGCCTTCTAGTTCATCTACTCTACTTTCACTTGCCAACCTAATAACTGATGATGATGATCAAACTGATTTGATCTCATCCTTGTCAAAACTCATTCAGAAGAACAAAACAATGAAAAGCCTGCAAAAAACCTTGATGGAGGTTACTAATAGACTACATAGTACTATAGTAGTGCAAGACACAAAAGTAGATCCAAAATAGAGGGCACATGCAATGCTAAAGTCATTTGATGAAGAATTTACTAATTTGTTGAGTACTACAGAAATAAAGGCACATATCTCACATGATGCTAACTTGTTTAGCACCATTTATCAGAATATTAAGAATGATTTGATAAGTCTTGATACTTGTATCAAGAAACTTTGGAAGTGTCAATAGGATGAGATATTGTACATGAAGTGTACCATATCTTATAAAATGACTAAGGATATTGACGGTTAGATTGGAGGAAAGATGAGTGAGCTAGAGGCACTATCTAGCCAATTACAACATCTTGCTAGTAAAATTGATGATTTTGAAGGACAAGTGGCCAGCATTCACAATGATATCAAGAAAATCGAACTTCAAAAGGAACTTTTTTTGAAGAGAGTATCAAATTTTAGAGAGTCTACTACTCTAAAAATTTCTTTTGTTGAGAAATAGTTGGAGGAATGTGTCAAGGCCAAGGACACTTATTCTAACTTTTTGTATTCAAACATTAATGTAGTTGAGATTGCATCATATGCCTTATGTGCAATTCTCACCTCTACTGAAGCAGCCAAAGATATATGGACTAAAGGTATGAGCAGTCTTAAGGAATATTTTGATGATTGCATGAAGATTCTATCAACTTAAGGTAGAAAGACAACATTTTTTGTAGTAATTTTCAGATAGTTTTTGATATTTTAACCTTTTTCATTGATGTCAAAGGGGGAGAAGTACATTAAAAAAATTGTAAAGGGGAGAAATGAATGAGAAAATTGCAAATCAAGTAAAAAAAAGATAGTATTGTAAATTATGAAATCATATTGTAAGGGGGAGCATATGTAAAATGAACAAGTTGTAATGTTACTATATTATTTTTTGTTAAGTTTTTGTCACTTAGCCAATTTTCCCTATTTTGTTGCCATCAATGACAAAGGGGGAGATTATTGACAATTGGCTAATGAGAATATGTAATTTTTCTATCATTTATGGCAACACATGATGTACATGCTTACGAGAAACCTCAAAAATAAAGATACTTAGCTTTTGGCATCAGAAAATTGTCTAAGTATGAACTTGGTATACAACAGTGTATTGTTTTGTCTGTAAATTGTTTCTGACATCATATTATGACTAGTGAAGTTAGATGGAGATAGTATACATGTTGATGATGATGCGTATAACCTCAGAAGTCAGTACCGACTATACAGAAAAGAGATATGCAACCTAGCAATAATTTGTGTAAAGACATTGTATTTATGCAAAGGACATCTTGCGATAAGAAGTGTAATTGTGATATAAGTTGTGCAAGTATTGTGATATGTAAAATTACTATGAAAGTGATATATGTGAAGTTTGTGAAGCTATTTTGAGATCCGAGGTCAAACTAAGAAAGAATCTCTATTCTAGAAGTCTGATTACTTGTTTGGGCAGTGAGCTCTTCTTGTAATTGGAAGTGCATGTTTAGGCAGTGGGCTCATCTTGCATCTACTATACTACAACTCCTAATAGGGTTGGAAAAACTCCTAACAAGGTTTGAATCTCCTAATAGGGATTCAAAGTCTCCTAATAGGGACTCCTTATACTAAATTTTCTCATTGACTCCTAACAGGGTCCATCCTCTAACAAGGAACTTATATATCAGTACATTATCTAGTGGGTATCACCCCCATTGGGGTTTTCCCTTGGCCAGGGTTTTCCTAGTTAACAAAATATGGTGTTATGATTTATCTTTGTGCATGGTTACTATTACTGTTCAACATTACTTTATTACTTTGTTATGTATGGTTTAAAGTAAGAAATAATATCTAGTTGGTGACTAAAGTTTGTAGATTACTGATTCACGCCCCCCTCTCAGTAATTCCTATTTCTAACAATGCCCATTTAGTTACCATGGAAGGAAAAAAAAAATGGATAACAAATCATTGAGAGAAGAGAGAGAAAGAATATTCCTTAGATGATAGATTCTTTATAATATATACACAATTACACCTTTTTTTTATAAGCAAGAGGTCGAAGCCATTGATTAAATAGTAAAAATTACTACCCAACTCAAGAGGCACCGAGAGGATGGAGTTGGGTAGAAGTCCTTCAGTTTTTCCTATCATTTGAAAGATAGAAAAGAGAGATACAATATATGAATCAAATTTTTTTTCCTGCATTCTATTGCCCATTCAAAATCTCTTCATCCAACTCAGTCTTGAAATAACACAACCAAACCACCAAACAACTCTTGATCTATTTTGTTAATATGTTAGTTCACAATATAATGAAACCAAAAATATGGAATTTATAAAACCATATAGCTTAAAACGAGATAAGAGGACTAAGAAGACACACTTACACTTGCATAAAATTACACTTAGGATGTTAATCCATAAGTAATCACAATAAATGAATGCAAGATAAAAAAATTAATTGTAAGAGAATGAAAGTGCATAAAGGATATTGGATGCATTAAAAAATAAGAGAAGAAGAACACATTACACACCCCTAAGTGGGTTTGATTTATACTAGACATGTAATTTAAAGAAAACAAAACATTACACTTGGGATGTTACTCTGTAAGTAATCAGAATAAATGAATGCAAGAAAAGATGTCATCATATAAAAGGAAAAGAGAGAAAATGGATACTATGATATGTATAGCAAAAGGAAAATAGGGCCCTTGGCCCTCAAGTAAGGAGACAAGGGAAATGGCTTTATGTTACTCGTAAAATAGGAGCTCTTAGAAGAAAGAAAAACATAACTCATCAAGGCCTCATATATAGATGAAATATCCATAAAATATAGAAAGTGGATGATCATTAGGAGCAATAATACTATCATCAAAGTGTGTAAAATATTCCTCATAAGGAAAGGAATAATCCATGTTCTGAGCTAGAGTTTTGTCCCAAATAGTATCACAAAACACTAGAGGTTGATCAATAACATCTTTAAAATGATGAACCTCAATACAAGAAAACATTGAAGCATCATCATATGCATAAAATGGAATTTCTTGAAGATATTGAAGATAGCTTGAAAAGAAAGATAACAACCTCATTGAATGGAATTGCAATGATTATAAAAGAGACTAGATGCAATTTGTTTATAATTTCACAATGTAAATATGTAAAATGCAATTTATATAAAAATAATGTAAATACAAAACAAGATCTAAATACCACTAATACAAATAATAACATAAAAATGAGATCTAGATACACCTAATGAAAAGAATGAAATAAGGGAGATCACATGATCTAACTCCAAAATCCACAAAATAGGGAAAAGATGTTGGGTTCACCAAAAGAAGGTAAACACTTAATATATATGTAAACAATCTAAATCTAATAAGAAAGGGGCACGAGGTCAGGTTAACCAAAATGTTTAGTGGTAAAATGGAAGAGCTTTAATAAGATGTAGGCCTCCACCTTACACACTAAAGCATTCAAATATTTGTGTGGGGAGAAGAAGAATGTACAAGTATGATTCTTTCTTGAATCCAAATTAGATTAGCAAGATCCAAATAAAGAAAGGGGTACCAATAATAAAATTAAATTGTACAAAGGAATGCACCACAAGGAAATACTCATTATCCCATGTGTGATAATGTGTATGCAAAATTTAACTAATTGATTAAGTAATGTAAAACAAGATGTCAAATGTATACAATTAGCCCAATTAAGACATATAATAATGATAGATTTATGAATTGAAATGAAAGATAGATGGATCACCTTGAAATATGTAGAGGAAAGTGTGTGTCTTCTTTGAAAAGTGTGAATTTGAACATGTGAGTGGAAATCTAACTATAGATCTTTGAACAAAATAATAAACCCAAAAAAACCCAAAAATTGATTTTACGACCAAGGTTCAAAGTATCGGTTGACTTGGTGGAAATAATTTTGGAATGTTTTCCATGGAGTCAAAATCTTCTTAGGGAATTTTAACAAGGTTGACCTAGATTCAACCATAATATTTTGACGAGTTATTTCTAGATTTGCAACTATAAATTTTCTATCCTAGACTCTTGCACATAGAAAATTGAGGTTTTTTTTGTTGGGTGGATGAGGGCTTGCCTTGGTCAAGCCCTTGATTGAGAAATCAACCTTGAATTAAAAATTTAAATGTGAAAGAAAAGGATAAAATGTAATAAGATCAAATATATCAAATGAAAGATACAATTATCTTTGTAGATGCAATTGAATTTGATGTGTGATCATGTAAATGTAATAGCCTTGACTCAAAGAAACCAAAATAAAGTCAAAGAAGACAAAACCTTATATATAGGAGTGTATGTGACATTCCATGGATGAATGATAGAAGATCTTAAAGGAATTAGAATGATAAATATCCTCCTTTGAAGCCAAACTCCACTGCCACATTATAGGAAGAAGCTCGATGCAAAGAGGAAATGCTTGAACTTGAAGATGCTTGCTTTCTTGATTTCCTTGAGCTCTTGAATTCCTTGAATTCTTAATGTCTTGTAAATGCGTGATCATAAAGAGAATGGATGTAAAATGAAGCCCCAAGCCTCCTTATATGCTAGTTTTCAAGTGGTAAAATAATACAAGCCAATTGAGAAACATGAAATTAATATTTGGAACTCAGAGGTATTTTGGGCCCCATGCTTCACAATTACTAGGGAAACAATCAACTTGGATTGACCTCTTTTGGAATAGGTCAACTTGGATCAACCTCCTCTACAACAGGTTAACCTCTTATAGAATAGTTTGACATGGGTCGACCTATTCTCAAATAAGGGAAGAGGAGAGGACTGTAGAAGTCTCGAAGGAAGTGTAGGTAGAATTTGGAAATAATGTGCCTACAGGAAGATATGTCCAAAAAGGTGGTAATGCAACACTTAAAGGACCACATCAAAAGGCAAGAGATGATATAGAAGTGTGAGATAAATTAGAGGAGGATAAAGAGAGATCATAACCACACTAAGGAGGGTTAAAAGGTCTCAAGATGATGTGTGTCCATTTTAAGACAATACACAAGCTACTTTGTTATCATACATTCCTTTTTCCAATGAACATAATTAAAGTAAATTAAATGTAACACATCATAAAGTACATAGATGAATTCTTTAGAAAATTCTTAATATGTACTATAAAAATTATCTTAAGTACAATTTATTGTATAGTTCACAACATACTACTATAGATGCTCTAGCTTCTCTTATCGCCCAACTAGGCGGTATTTTATGGAAGACAATAACCACTCTAGTTATTGTAACTATTAAAGAGCATTGCATAATTGGCATAATTATTTTCTATATATAGAAGCATTTAAAAATATACGCATATGAAATTAATGGGATAGATCTACATCTATGCCATGATATTCTAGATATCCATTGATACACTCACTTATTTGCATCACCAAGTCCATTTAATGCTTGGTAGCTAACATCAATTTTTTTCATTAGTACTACTTTAATAATGTAATGATTTTGATCTCTATCCTATATGCTACCTTCCTAAACTTGCAACATGAAAGTTATTCTTTCTCCTATTAGTAGTTCATGATTTTTTTCTTTACAAGAAAATGGGGAATTTAAAGAAAGCACATGTGACTATAAAACAACTTTGTTGTAACATGCATGCACTATCTATTTCCAAAAATTCGAGTGAACATCCACTTGAACCTTATATGCTAACTAAATATGTTCAATGTTCATTTATAACACTTGAAGTTGTATTCAAGTGTGTAACAATTGTTCATTTTAATACATGACTTAGAACATGAATCGCTTAAAATGAAATCCACTAAGTAGATTCAAGATACAATTATTACCATTGAATTTAAAGTATTTTAATAATTTCCACTTGCATCAATATTTTAAGGTACTTACTAAATGTTTTGATCCTTTTGTAAGTGGTTGAATTAACATCAATATGAACTTTCATATATGAAGTAATAATCCCTAGAGTGTGCAAACTCATAATCATGTGGAATTAAGTTAAATATTGTATGTGTGTGACGATTGATACCATGATTGTATAAATGATTTGTAGTAAAAAATACCAACCTCACAAATTTTAAAACATTTATCCAAAAAATAATAATTTCTTATAATTGATTTAAATATTATCATAATATATATTGAATTTCTAACTAAATAGTACTATTTATTCATTTAATTTATTATATATTTTACTATAATTTTTTTATACTTCCCACTTTTTTAGTACAAAATAAACTCTCATTTTTTATTTAACATAAATTTATATCTTCTTCATAATAATAATAAAATGCTTGGCTTAAATTAATAAAATGCCAACTTTCAATTACAATAATAATTAATCTCAAAAAATAGTTGACACAAATTTTTTAAAAATTACAAGTACACTAAGATCTAATTTGAATGTTAATTTTTTATTATCAATAAATGGCTAAAACCTTTCATTATATTATTAAATAAAATAAAAGAAATTACAATTCCTTTGTTCAAACGGGCACTGGTAGAAAAGAAAGAGAAAAAAAAAACCTCCAGTCTTGCTTAGGACGTAGTCCTTTATTATACAAAATTTAAAGGGGCATTCTCCAATTTATTCCTTACAACTTAGAATATCTCTGTGAGCTTGGGCTCATCAATATGTTAATGTTTTATATTGATTACATTATACATTTCCACAAGAAAGACAAATACAGTATTGCAGCCAATCAAAGAGGAGAAAGGAGAGAGAAGATCCTAGCCTCCACTTTGTTCCATTGAGAAATATTTGTCCCATATAATGCCAAGTTGCCAAACTGAACCAGAACAAATCTTTTGCTTCTTGCAGGGTTTGTAACATAAGAGTAGAATCATAGGAATTAGAATCAGAAAAGCATCATAGATTCCCACTAGAACGTATCTTGATTAGGTCACCCAATAAACAACTAAAACAATTAATATATAATGCACAATACTAAAAAAAGATACAAGGCCAACATAGCTTATGAAATACTAAGAGTATAATCCAATCTTTAACCATTTAAGCACTGGAAATTAGAAGTGACTTAATTTAAAAATAGTCTACCTTGTTGAACTAGAAGCTCTTCAAGAAGGCCTCCAAATGTGCCAAAATTTAAGTATCTCTAAACTTATCATTGAAGGAGATTCACAAATCATCCTAAATGCTATTAGAAAAAGGGAAACACCAAACTGGGTTTTAAATTCTAAACTAGAAGAAATCCTAAAACTCATGAACCTCTTTGAAGATATTTAAATTCTCCATATTTTTCAGGAAGGTAATAAAGTGACAAATAAGTTAGAAAATTTAGGTGTTGACAGTGAAAATATCCTAATCTATAATCATAATTAACTTAAGCATAAATTGAAGATTCTAAGTATTAATCAAAACTGGATAATACAACTTCCATTCGTAATAACTTAAATAGATTTGTCAGATAATTAGGCCAATAAGGGGTTTATCAGTTATCTCTTGTAGTTGCATCATAACTTTTAGATATCTTTGTACATATATGGATAAAAATAAATTTTATATATATATATATATATATATATATATATGTTTCAGGATAAAAATCTTACCACATCTTGTAGATCTAGGCATTCAAACCTAAGATACTTAAAAAATCCATGTTTGACTACAACACGAGCTAGAGTTTCATTGCTAACATTTTGAGAACCCAAGCAAGTCAAAATACCTGGTTTCATGTCTGGATGAGTTGTGTATAAATGAACTGCGATCAAATAGCCTAGAACTGCATCTCCCACAAACTCCAAGCATTCATATGATCTGATTAAGCTTCTAGAATTCAGATATTCCAACTATTCAAATTCCTTCAAACCCAATAATCCATCGGCTTACAATATTTCAGATTGACAGAATGATGGGTTAGGGCTTCTTCGATTAGCTTTCCATATGCCATATTTGGGAGTAGTTAATCCTTCTTGATTCATCAGAATACGCAGTTGTTTTTTGTTCTCCTATGCATTTACAACACTTTCCAATTTGCTAACCTTCGTTCAAATCTTTTTCTTTGATTTCTAATTCTTTCATTATCTTATCTGTGAGGGTTATCTGAATGTTTGTGTGAATATTATCTGCTACATCTAGAGTACTCCATGTTCTGTCCCAATTATTAGTCTCACCTTGTCCTAAACCTATTATATCTTCGGTTGTCTATAAAGATTTACTTCTCTTATCTTCATCCTCACTGATTAACATATCTTTTCTTAAATCTTCAAAGGTGTAGTTATCTCCTCCTAGTTTTAGAACTCACAACATTAGTTCCTCTTTTTGTAAGCCACTACTTTTGTCGATATTGTTGAGGTTAAAAACTTGGATTAGTTCATTTGTTAGTAGTTCCAAATTCTCTTTCTTAGCCTCATCTGAAGATAACCTTTCTAGATCATCAATCTTTGACATATCATTATTTAAGAAGTCCTAAAAATCTTGTGTTAATGTTCCCTTATTCTTACTTTGTTCCTTCTCCCATAAATTGTGTCCACTAAGGTTATGCATGGGAGATTCCTGTGAGGTATTTGGTGTCTGCCAAAATTTGGTGAACATCTTGACTACTTCTTTATTGGAGTGTATTGTCTCCTTCATAGACTCTCCTTTCTATTGCAACGGAGTTTCCATTAATTCATTTGTGTATTTAGCCTTGCTTTGTTCAAGAGATGCAATAGAGAAGAGACATTTGTTTTTAGTTTCTTCAAGAGTACTATTAATATCAACCCTAATATTCTTTGTTGGTGTAATTAAATATTCACTAATTGCACTTACTTAAGCTTACATAGGATAATGCATTGCATAATAGTTTGTGGTTGAGACACTTGGGAGTTTGCACCTTAATTAAACACATGGTGTAGGAGAAGTCCACTCTGGGTGTTCATAGTTGTTATCTCATTCCAACTTTAGTGCACTTATCACATTATCATCCTAATCATTGCACATACTTCATTGCATAATGGAGGATGATTAAACTTTCGTGGACATGTGATTCCACCTTGTCTGGGTGATAGCTTATCTTCTTCTTATCATTATCTCTTATCATCTCTCCTATATAAGGAGGCCTATAATGTACATTTCAAATCAATCCATTGGATTTCAATTAAGTCCATTATCAATAATAGCATTTTTGCATCTTCATGCAATTGTCTTGCCAATCTCTTGTGGAAGTTATCTTGGTTTTTCATTTGATCCTGGGGGTGTTGTAGAGTCACCTAAAACTCTAACATGGTATCAGAGCTCTCACAATGTGAATACTTCTTCTCAAGAAGTGCAATCTTGGCTTAACTCATTGTTGGTGCAACATTTGGCAATTTGGACATCACAATTTGGAGGAGATTTCGAGAGTCCTATTTTGTGACCTTCTATTGCAGGTGAAAATTGGAGCTTGCTGGTGCAAATCAGAGGTTGGCATGATATAAAGGATGTCCAAAAACCCCTAAATCAATTTTTTTTTCATCCAAATCAAACATCTGAGGCCAAATCTAGAGCCATTTGATTTTTGAAGGTGCAGCGACGGTGATTCAGAAATAATAATTTCAGAGGTGATTTTCAAACAATGATATCTCCCTTAAACAGACTCCTTTTTTGAGCAATTTTTTTGTTTTGGGGTAGAATTTCACAATCTACATAGTGGCACAGGTGATTTTGGATCTCTATCTCTGAATTTTTTTGAAAATCGCAAATCCCATTTTTTGCAACTTTCAAGGCTCCATTTGGGCACATTTGGTAACATTTTCAGGTGCAATTTTTTTTGAAAGTGCATGATTTTTTCTCTACTTTTCATATCTATAATCATATTTCAGTGATTTGAAGTGGACATATGACTTTCAGCAATAGGTCTTTTTTGGCTATATGTGCACTTGGTGAATACTTGGATTTCAATTTTCTTAATTGTATCAATAATTTGAAGGAGTTATCAATTTATTTCAATCATAATTTGATTTCATCATGGATTTTTCAAAAGTTCCATTACTCACTCCCTATAACTATCATGCATGGAAACAAGCAGTTTCTAATCAGTTGATGAGTATTGGATTGCTTAGAAAGATTCTTGGATGGGATCTAGAACCAACTACAAGTGTTGCAAGGTAAAAGTACAAAGTTGTGTCACCTTTTAGGCTGACTTATCAGAATGACTAAATTTGAGTATTTCTATCCAAAATTCAATTTTTTCTAAACATATGATCTAGATAAATTCATTCTAGCTAAGTTATATATGGTCTCACACTTTTCCAATTGGAAATGTCTATTAAATGCATGTTTTATACTAGTTTGCATCCAATTACTAAAGAAATAAAATTATTTCAGAAAAGTGGTGTTTCAATAAATCGTACTATTTTTTATGATATTTTTTTAATAACATATAAACATCATTTTATAGAGCTTAGAGTCAAGAATATTCTCATGTAGAGTTTATAGTGTTTTAATTAGATACAATATATTATAATCAAAAAATTCCACAACCACGTATTTTAACACTCAAAAAGATGTCAGTTTTGAGAAAGAAGAAAATATTAAATCATATCAAAATAATCTAAAAATTGTATAACATTTTAGAGGAGAGAGTTCTCTTCTAGAATGCATAGCTTTTCTTTTGGTATGAATAGATTTATTTTGAAAAATGTGGTGGGAGATGAAAACTATCAATTTCAAGTGAGTTGAAATTTCAATCCATATAAAAGAGAAAATATAGGTCTAAAGTCAATTTTCATTTTTTATTGTTCTAGATATATATGTTAGCTATAACATAGTTTAAAATCAAAGGGAAATAAGTTTATTTCCATATAGTTTTGTAGTGGGAACTAGAGCCCTAATTTTTAGCATTTTTCAGCACCCAAAAAAATATCTATAAAAATTAGGAAAATATATCAATTCTTATTCCAAATAATTATTAAAAATTATAATCCTAAAATTCATCCATTTCTACACATTCATTAGTTTACTTCATTTCCAAATTCAAAATAATAATACCAATTTTATGCCATTGAAGGTGAACAACTATACTTTTGTTAGCCTTTTCCTTTACAAAAGGGTGACACAGGTTTGTGCTTTTACCCTATAGAAAAAAGGAAATGGTTTGATAGAAGGGATATTAAAGCACTTGGCTCTCTTACATCTACCATCTCCAATGATTTGTTATATCATATTGCATCCTGCACACATCCTGATGATGCCTGGACTACATTGGAAGGAATCTTTGGTAAACCTAATAGAATAAGAAAATTCAAATTGGAGAATGAGCTTATAGGTCTAAGTCCATGTGATTTTGACAATATTCAAGACTGTCTCTAAGTTTAATTCCATTAAATTGGAGCTTTCTAATTGTGGCATTACTAAAGATGATGAGCAATTGATATTATCAATTCTTTCCAAGCTAGGTCTTGAATATTCAATCTTTGTTTCTACATTCTATGCTACTATGGATGCTCTTGGTAGTGCATACAAAATGTCTTCTCTTGATGAATTTGCAACTCAACTCACAAGGGAACAAGCAAAGTTAGCACACATGGGTCAATTGAAGCCTTCCAAGTATCAAGTGTTGGTTGCAAATGACTCCTCTCCAAAGGCTCCCAAAGGAAAGGGAAACAAACAACACAAGGATCCTAAGCAACATGAAAAAGGTGATGACTCTCCTTCACAACATAATATTGAATCCAAGTCATCTTCAAGAGAGGAATATCTAGAAGAAAGAGAGATAAATATGTTTATTGAAAAAAGCTAGGACATGATGAGCATAAATGTTTCCATAAGAAGATTGATGAGCTCACTCACATTCTTCAAAAGAACAATATCTAGTTGCCCTCATTAGTGTCTTCTCCTTCTTCTCAATATCAAACAGCTGCTACATCTACATCATCATCTAGAGACAAAGGACAAGCACTCATTTCTTCCATACATCCTAAGCAAGATAAATGGCTTCTTGATTGAGGTGCATCACATCATATGGCATCTTCTATGGATATGTTTTCTTCTATTGAGCCTTGTAATTCTCCACCTATATTGATGGGTAATCATACATACATGAAGATTTGTGGGAAAGGTTCTATTCCTATGGGACATGGTACATTTAATCATGTTCTTTGCGTACCGTTCCTGACCACTAATATCCTTTCCATTTACCAAATTACTCACGGGGCACAAGGTAAAATTGTTGAGTTCACTCCAAATTATGTCTATATTAGGGATATGGAGACTAGAAATTTCATAGCTATGGGAGTTGTTGATCATACATCGCGCTTGTATTCTTTTACACATTTTGTTGATAAAGATGATGATATTCATGATGTACCTAACCCTTTATCAAGGGTAAATAATTCATGTGAGGAGAACATTGGACACTTGAATCATTTTGTTCTTTAGACCAAGTGTTGAACTTCCTACTCCTCCACCTCCTACTTCTTGAGACATGATTTATATCTACTATTCAGCACAATGATCTTTATGCTCTAGATCTTGAAGTGTGGGATGAATTCCTAGATGCTATTTTAGACGAGTCTCATAATGCAAATTTGGTTAATACATTTGAGGAGGTTTCTCTTCAAAGATACTTCTTCACCTTCTTTGGAGGTTGGATTTCCCAACTCTTCATGTTCTCTTGATTTTTCACATCTCATAGGTCAGCTTGATGGTGTGATAGAATCTTTGAGCTCTTCCTCCTTCCTCACTTTATAAATAGAGTGGCTTCTTCATCATTTGGTGTATTTATCTCTTCCTAAGGAGATACATGTTTCTTATAGGCATTGGATTATATTTTTCTTGCAGGTAATCTTTATCTACATTGGAGCTTCTTCATTATGAGGGGGATATCATGTCTCCTTATTTCCTTCCTATGGGGGGATCATTCTTTGTATATACATGATGTATGCAATTTTTAGTGGGTCTTGAGTACTCCATCCATCAATGCATCTTGTTTTCATCTCTCTTTTTGGAGGAGAGTTTGTCCCATGAGGTTTTCTCTGTTTCTCCACTTTATGAGAGATTACATTTCATGTATTGCATTGCATATTGTACATGGGTACCTAAAATGGCCTAGTAGCTAGGACCCATCTTGCGTGATGAGTTCTCCTAAGTTGCACTCAAGGGGGGTGTTGGTGTAACTAAATATTCACTAATTACACTTACTTAAGCTTACTTAGGATTATGTACATTTCAAATCAAGTCCATTATCAATGATAGAATTCTTGCATCTTCATGCAACTGTCTTGCCAATCTCTTGCGGAAGTTATCTTGGTCTTTCATTTCATTCTGGGGTGTTGTAGAGTCACCTAAAACTCTAACATTCTTGTCCTGAGATTCATAATCATTTTCTGACTCATTTTTTTCCCACTCATTTCTATTGTAGCCTTGGCTTGTGCTTTTTTAGGTTTCTTATTTAGCCTTCTGCAGCTATTTTTTGTCTTTTGTATCCTAGCGTTGGCTAAATATAGATCTTTTTTTGTTCCTTCTCTTCTGTTGATATCATCAAGATTTTAAGCTTCACATGTAGGTTCAAATTTCAACTGTAAGCCAGTGCCTTTATTTTCTTCCCTATCTAACAAATCAATGATTTCTTTAGTGCTCTCAAATTTTGAAGATTTTCCTTTTTCTATGCTATGAGATTCTTTTTCTTTTACTACTTGTAATAGCTCTGACACTTTCATCTGATCTTTGAGGGTAGAATGAGAACTATATCTGGTTTCTAAAATTGGACATATGACTGTTGGTTTTCCATTTCTTATTTCACCCTCTTCTAAATCTGAAATTTCTTTTCCTGTTGTAACATGAATGCACTTCCCCTGAAGTTCTTTTTTTTTTTCTTATATTCATCATAGGGAAGGTATCTTTAAGGTTTGGAGTTGGTTGAATTTTTTTGAAAGTAATCTTTCTTTCATCACCTACTCTGATTATTTCCAAAATTTTGCCTTCAAATCTATCAAAATTTAAGTTATAGATAGATCTATTTGTTATTACCTTAATAGGTTGGACTTTTGGATAATTAGTCTCTAGGTTGATAAGAAATTTAATATTATTACAAAATTTATATGAACCATCTATTCCTATCAAATTAGCAACTGTTGCACCTATATTCTTGAGAATCTCTACATGCATAAGTTCTGGAGGGATGGATTGAATTGAGATCCAGGTTGGGATGGAGAAATTTAACCATTCTTCCTTACAATCTGGGGTCCATTCTAAGAATTTTACAACATAACCTTTAAAATAGCATACAAAGACAAAGAGGAAATCTTTTTTGACACATTCATCACTATAGTGAATGTAAACTAGTTTATTCGAATGGTTAGAGACACTTACCTAATTTTGGCAGAAATCCTTTAGCCATTTAATGAGATTAATCAATTCATGTTTTGGCCTATTCCAAAATGTGAATACACCAACATTTTGGCAATCTTGCTAACAATCTTCGTTGTCCTGATTGCTGATAATCAAGACCTTTTCCTTCATTATATTAATATTGGAGTGAGGATGTGTTTGAGGATGAGAGGGGGGGCTGCCATGGAGATTTGGGAAAAAAAATCCTTTGGTGAGGGGGGATATATGTATTAGGGGGGTTATTTGATGGGTTATAAATTGAGGTATCAAACTTACAAAAATGTGCTTCGTGGGTATTGTGGGAAATCACATTGGGTTAAGTTAGAGAACCTATCTGCTAAGGATACATTGGAAATCTATAATGGGTAGCACATTTCATATGATTAAAAAAGAGGAATTGTTTGTGAAGACTTTCAATGAAAAATATGATATTAGGTTGAAATCCTTTATTGGAAGAAAAAATTACTAAATGGGGGAAATTGTCACTTTTAAAGGTTTGAGGGTTTGCTAGACACTTACTTGCCTTGTATCGACCCGATGAGAATTGGATCAAAATGTCGTGGTTCGAATCCAAAGTTGCTCTAGCACATATATTTCTTTTGGGTTTTACCACTGGCCGCAACCCTAGCCTTTTTGAGGATTTCTCTAGATTATTTGGAATAGTCACATGTGGACTTTTAATGTTGCTCTTATGATTGAAATTTTCCTATTGGATATTAGCATGTTCCAAACTAATGGGCTCATTAAGAGTTGAAAACATATTTGACATCTTCACTACATATCTCAAATTTGCAAGAGGGTTGCCGATGCAAAGTTTCCCAGACTTGTTTGTTTTTACTCTAGTTCTCCACAGCAAAGGCAAAGGATGTTTCACCATCTACTTGCAATGCAAAAAAGATTTAGGGTTTTGAGATTTCCCCAAAAACCCTGGATTCTTGTCATGACCTATTTTTTGTGTTGTAGACTTTGAATAGTCATTCATCATTTGGACTAGTGCCAACTCTAAGCTCGCCATTTTTCTACTTTTTCCCCTAGGTTTGGGATTTGAATCTGCCAGGTATATTGAGTGCAATGAAGCAATTATTGAATGAAACTTATAGAATTTTGGGAACTTTTAAAAGTGCACTAAGGCAAAGGGAATTTTTTAGCATGGTACTGCTATTTGAAAATCTTGAGCTTTGTGAAATTTAGGGCCATGCATGAGGGTTTTTAGGAGGTTGTAAGACTTCTGCTGTTATGTGCAATTGTTGGTGAGATCTCTCGATTACTCTATGAAATTGTCAGTGCAATCTTATATTTCGTATAAAAAAACTTCTTTGTTAACAATAATTATGCTAAGAACCCTACAACACTTGTCACATGATCACAAACTCAAAGGAAAAAATAGCATGATAAGATCAATAGATAAACAATAAAATCTTAGGGCATAATATTAGCAATTTCATGTCCGCTCATTATTTCTATTTGCTTCTACTCTTCGCTTGTTCAATTTGAATGTTGAACTTGTTAATGATTCCAATCATGATATTTAGTCAAGATATAGCTCGCTTTTGGTCTCTTTCATTTGAGATTGATTTTTATTCATTTTAAAAATATATATATAAATGATATTAATTTTATACTATAACAATTTTTTATGTTTAAAATTTTAAAAAGATTAGTTTATGTATAAAAATATGAGAATTTTAGGCAAAAGCTTATAATATGACCCTCTAAAATTGTTAAATATCTGGGTATCCTCTTCTTTGTTGAGCCCTCTTTAAAAAAAATCTGGAGCTAGATCAAGGATAAGATCCATAATAAATTTAACAAATGGCACAATAGGTCTCTGTCTCTTGTTGGTAGAATCCAAGTGTGTCAGAAAATTCTCTCTTCATGCAACATATACTATGCCTCTGCCTAGATGTTTGATGATTACCAAGTGTTGGAAATACAGAGAGCCATCAAAAATTATCTCTGGTCGGATGGAAAAAGGAATAACAAGATTCACTTTGTCAAGTGGAATTGGTGTCATGTCGACAAGCTCCTTGGGGGCCTAGGGATTAAAGACCTAAAGCTAAGTGGTCTTTCTTTCTCCTCTAAATGGATCTTTCACGTCTTGGAGGGAGATGATCCTTGGAAAGTCTTGATTCATAACAATATTGAGAGAGGATATCCACAAAATGCCAAAATCAGGAAGAATCTTCCCCTTACAGATCTCATTTGTGGTGATTTTCCTATCATTTTTCAAGGATCTGTGGTATTTAAGTCCGTTTGGAAAGCTTGGAACCATGTTAGGCAATTCATCAAAAAAAAAAACTTCTTTGATGATAAGACCCTCCATGGTGAAATATCCATTTGGTGGAACCTTAAGTTGGGTAATCAACCCCTTGCTCTTACCCAAGGGTGCTCTGCCAAGATTTGGGCCAACTATGGGATCAAACAATTTATTGATACCTTTGAAAAGGATAAACTTATCCAGTGTGATGAATTAAAAAATAGATTTAACCTTCTTGACTCTCACAAGAAGATTTATAATATGATCACCAAGGCTAGTAAGGATATCCCCACTTTATGTCATGTTGACTCTAATAGTTATCTGAAGAGTAAATGGCTGGGTGGAATCATCATCTCCAAACTTAAAGCTAAGAATATTTACACTATTATCAATCACAATGAAGAGATTATCAATCATATTAATAATACTTGGTATACTGATTTGGATGTTCCCTCCTGGAATAAACTTTTTAATTATCTTTGGAAAAGTTATGTTGATCCTAAAATTAAATGTTTTAAATGGTTGCTTATTCTCAACAAGCTTCCTATTAGAAACACTTTCTTTGATATTAATTATTGCAACATTTGCAGAACCCCAAAAATAGGAAGACATATTTTCTTTGAATGCAGTTTTGCTAAAAATGTTTGGTTAATGTTTGGTATATCTATCCCTTCTACCTTCAATATTTTTGAAATTATTACTGGTTTTATTTTTAACGCAAAAAAAGATGTTAACATGTTTTGGGACATTCTCTCAGCTAACATTTTGTGGAAAATTTAGAAGTGCAAAAATGAAGAAAGGTTTTAAAATATCCCCAGGTTGCTTACTGAGTCTTTTCGAAGTCTCACTTATTTTAAAATCTTTTCACAGGTTCAAATTACCATGAAAATTAACAAGTCTAAGTTCAAAAGGTTGCTTAAAGATGGTCATGCCATGTTCTTTGCTAATGAGGTGAAGAATGGGTACTTCTGGACACTACACTTGGATAAGATTCACACTTTCAATCAAATTGTCAAGCTCATCAACAAGGAAATCAAGATGACCCCTCATAGCACTACTGGCAAGATATGTTGCATGCTAAAACAAATTCAAGATCAAAAGAACTTGGTTTGGAAGGAAGGCTATATGGGTTGGATAGTGTGGGTGGACACTGTTGAAGATGTGCTCTACTAATTGCTATTTTCTACTCCATTTCTTTCTTTTTCTTCTCAGGTTATATGTAATTCTTCTTTTTTGGTGTGAGGCTTGTCCTCTGATGCTTTGATACTCTGCAGTTTTGTTGTATATTTGAACTCCTTATTCTTAATATAAAAAGAGTTTATAATACAATGTAAATTGTGAGCTGTTATCTTGAAGTGATTTTTGTCTACTCATAATAACAATTTATCAACCTAGTGGCATGTACTTGCATTATAGTTAATTATAAACTAGTTATAAAAGATAAATAAAAATAACATTATTTTAAAAATAAATAATTAAGTTGGCTTACAACATATTGGTAAATTGTGAGCCTTGGGAGGTCTTAGGCTTGAATCTACTGGACACATAATAATAATTAATCTAACAATAATAATAAAATGAATAGTAAATAATGTAGGCTTCGTGCGGACAAGTACAATAAGAATTAAACTTGGCTTCCACCTCTTATTCATCAAAAAAAATTGTAAGAATTTAATAGATAAATTTTATATCAATAAAATTAATTATTATTAGTAAATTATAATTCTAATGATTGCAATAAAAGTATACCAAAATACTTATAATAATCAAATTTTTTGATGATATTTGAATAAATTATCATTTTAGAGCTACTTTTTACTTATATTATTCAATATATTGCAATTGGTTGAACTAGTGATTAATATTTTCTTTTTCAACCAATCAAATGCTTTTATTTTTATTTTTATTTTTACTTATTAATTTTTGTAATGTTTATTTATCATTTTTTTAAGTTTTAACATCATTAAAATTATTTTACTTTGTTCATATTCATATATTTGAAGTCTTATAAGAGTGATTTTTGGAAGCACTATGACTACAATAAGGTGATATTTTAGGATGCATGCATTTATAAAAATATGAAACATATTAAATATATAATCAAATAATTTTTAATAATTAATACCCATATTTTAAATGCACGATATATAAATATAAAATATATAAAATAATTTATAGTGATTAAACGCTAAAATAAAACTAAGTTATAATAGTAAATTTATAAATTAAAAATTACTTATATACTTTTATATTAAAAATATGTTATTTTTCAAATATTTATATATATGCATATGATAATTTTAATTTGTTTTAAAAATATATGTAAAATATAAAATAATAATCAAATATTAAAATATAAATGAAATATTAATTTAATATTTTGTATTACAATTAATTTAATTTTTCACTTTTCATCAATCTATAACTATTTTATTTAAATTTTAATTATTCTAATTAATCAAACATATGACAAATACAAGCTACTATATGGACTTGTTTCAATATAAAAACACAATTCGATCAAACATTTTTTCAATTAAAATTTTAAAAAAATCACCATCATTCCTCTAAATTAGGATACAAAGCACCTTGAATCTTTCAAACTAGAATACAAATCACTCTTTAAAATATTCCCCATCAATTTTGATCACCATCATTATCATTATGAAGTGAAGAGATCCAATTTATCACCCTCTAAATCTACTTACTTATTCATCATATTAAAATCACACATCACCAATTGTTGTTGAAGTTCAAGATAACATTAATTCAGGATTTGTAACTTTTGCCACATTAACTGCAGTTCCAATGGCATGCCCTGTAATTGCAAGACTATCCTCAGCAATCTCTCCTGCATCCTCCCCATACCTGTTTCAAATGTTTCCAATTTCACACTTAACTTACTAAACTAAATTTTGAAATAAAAAATAAAAAATAAAATCTACCATTACCTCAACTTCACTATAGTACTTAGGCTTCCTCTTCCTAATTTTAAAAAATTGCAATGCATATAATATTTTCCCTTGTTTGAATATTACTATGTTTGGTATACAAAACATGCAATATTTAATATTATACCTAATCTTAGGGTTCTTATACATTTATTGTAAAATGCTATCTTTTACAGTTTTATTAATTAGAGATTATTTTGTAAAGTTGGATTGAAATACCTATCAATAATAAGTCCTGTGGTCACTTCAGAGGTGGTTTTTGCAGCATCCTTCCTAGCTACTTGTGTTGCTTCCAAAACTTTGTCTGAAATAAAGACATGAAAAAAAAAGGAGTTATTTGAGGATTTTAATGATGAAGAATAAGAAAAAATAATAATGGGTACATTTACTTACTATAAGCATCCAGTGAAGCAAGGACAACGTCTCCTGCAGGTAGTCTTTTGAAGCAATTAAGACTAGACTTTGTATGATGACTATTCATCACATCTGATGGTGTAATTGAAACCCCATCCACAACAATGTTGCTCATGTTTTCCATCATCTTTGACAACTTTCTCACCCTGGTACATTGTACATAGAGCATACAAGCATTCATTTTTTAAGAATATTAATTTTATTTAAAAAGTTCTGAATTTTTTTAAGTTGGAACACATTGAAATCCATTTTGTATATTTTCAATTTTTTTAGAACTTTTTTTCCAAAGAACATAAAGGAGAGAAGATTAATTATTTTAGAGTTGATGATTAATATTATAATTTTAATGGACAATTTTATTTGGTAGACTAGCCTAGTTTGCATTTCTATTTCTTATGAAAGTATGAGCTTATTTTTATATCTAAATTATCTAAAAAGAACTAGGTGAGGCTGGGCATATATATATATATATATATATATATATATAGAGTTAGTTAGTTAGTTAGTTAGTTTTAAATCTAACTTTTTCGATAGAAACATATTTTAGAAGAAAGAGTTGAGACTAATTATTTTCAAGCTAATGATTAGTAGGAGAATCTTATCTCATGGGTATGTTTTGTTATATTTTTGTACCTATTAGTATTATTATTATAATAACTATATAATATTTTTATTTATTATAATATGTTATATACTTGTTTGACATGAGAGCATGAGCTCATGCTTCTATATTTGTGAGTTCATATATTTTGGACTAATGATTCAATATTAAATGTTATTCATTATGTCATGTCAAATGACCTAAGATTTTTTTAATTTAAGTGAAACATATTTTTCACAAAGATTTATCAAGAATATGTACCTATATTTATATCTCTTTGATTAAGAGCTAAGAACTAAAAGCGTCTCAATTCACTAAAATCATCCACAATAAATTTTCTATTTAATATTATATCTTCAAAATATACTTTGCAAGGGAGAATTAAGATTATTTTCTAATTACCTTCAATAAAACAGAAATAAAAAATAATCTATAAAACTGTAGATTTTCATATCTTTTTTTTTTTTTTCCAATTTATTCAAACATAAATACAAGATTTAGTTTATAAAGAACAACTTTGTAAAGTAGGAGCCTATAGTTATCTCTTCCTCTAAAAACTACCCATTTTTTATTTTTCATTAAAGATTTAGCATAGCTTCATCAAGACTAACTACTAACTATTTTACAATATGCACCAACATTAGAGTTGTCTTGGATAGTAAGTTTTCTTTTCATTACTCTCTTCTTTGAATATGTTTAAAGTAGTGAAACCCACTTCTTAGAACCCACTTAAACATCACACACTAAGGCTCTATTCCTTAACTAGAAATACTAATAGTCAAAATTGACTTAGTTTTCGAGAGCTTAATTTTCTTCATACTAAGTGATGTTTAAGATGGCACCCTCACCCTCCCTTAGCTTGTCCATGTACCCAACATAGCCCTAGGAATCCATACTCGGCTAGCCTTAAACATCACACTAAGGAAGAAATTAAGTTTGGAAAAATAAGTCAATTTTGACTGTCTTAACATTTTAAGGCCGTTTGGTTACAGTCATAGGAATTGAGAATATGAATGCATAATGGGGATAGGAATGACTATTCCAATAACAACTATTTTTTGGAATGGACATAAGCTCATTTTAGGAACAAAATGGAAATATGTATTACCATTAGGTATTCCAATTGATGTACCGATCGAAAAATAGAAAATATATTCATATTCCTATTCCTATTCCTATTCCAAAAATTGTGAAAATAACATCAAAACTATTTTCTAATTACCTTCGAATATTTTTCTTGACACGAGGGCTAACTTCCGAGCCCTTCTTTTTCTCCACCGGAGTCTTCTCACCAGCTCTCGATCGGCTCCTGAGCAATTCTCCTCCTTTCCTCACCTGAGCCGAATAACCATCACTGATCACAAATATCCCCCTTATAATTTCCCCCGATCCGCCAGCTATAGCCTTCGCCAAAACAGAATTATATTCCTCCACATTTGGAGCCAATGCGGTCCAATAAGCCTCCGAATCGCCACCAGATTTTGGCGGTGCCGCCGACCGATCTGGCAGACAAGAACACCACGTGCACCAACCAGACGGCAAAGACAAGCACGCGTGTTTTCTAAGGCACTTGTCCAAAACACCCACGTTTTCTTCCTCGCCAAAACTGACTCCGAAATTCAGCACTTCGGGCCCGCCACATTTGGCGGAGTCTCCGCCATCTTCGGCACCTGGCGGGGCGTGAACAGAGAAAAGATAGTGGCGGGAGTCTAACTTTAGCGTGGGTGCGTCTTTTGTGACAGGCCAAAGTAGATCGCCTCCAACTTTAGCGTAGACGGCGATCGCTTTATCGCCTTGGAGAAGCTTAACTAGCGAAAATTGGCCCTTCGCTAATTGCGTGCTTTTCTCTTGGTCTACTAAATTCACCACTGCGTTGGGAATTGTCGCCAGGATTTCCTCGTGGCCCTTCATGTGACCGTGGTGCTCCGGATTTGGCCGCTGCCGCTTTCCTCCTCCTGAGCAAAAACTACAGACTACTTTGAACGCCCACTTCATATTTTTAGTTGAATTTCTTCCACTTATGTGCTTCTTATTTATTTCTCAACTGTTTGTTAACTATGAGGGGAACTTTATTCTTTACGTGATCCATTTATTTCTTCTTTATTTTGTTTATAAGCTGTAAAGCAGAGGTATCTTAATAAAATAGCTAAAAAATTAATGGGCGGATTCCTGACTTCATTGTTGTATTTCATGATACATTTATAGAAAATATTATTAAAGTGTCAAGATAAAATCATCTACTAATTTATGGGCCATAATTGTAATATATATCAATCTATGGGTTTGATTAGGACGCAATCACCCTTCTTTGTATACAAGGACTAATCTTTAATCTTTATTTATTGTTGTCTATCAAATCTTATCTAGAGATATATCATCGTACATTTATAAAAGAAAAATCAAAGCATCGAGGTAATATCATCTACTTACATCATCTAGGTATTGATTGTGAGCTTGCTTTCCCTCTTTAATCTTTATTTCGGATGTTAGATCTACAAATTAATGAATTTGAATAGAAGAGAATCAACCTTCCTTGTACATAAGGACTAACTTTTATTAATTGTTGTCTATCAAACATTATCTCAAAATAATTCATGATACAATAAAAAAAAAAAAAATTTAAAGCATCAAGATAAAATTACTTACTTACATCATCTTAAACATCAAATGTAAGGTTTCTTCTTATCTTTTATATTTATTCCAAATCGTGAAATTTGCCAATCTAGGAGAGAGTCACCCACCCTTATTTAAGGGGTAAACTTTATTCATTTCTCTCTACCAAAGATTATCTAGAGGTACATTTCATGGTACAGTTATAGAAAGAATAATAAAATCAGTAATATAATATTATGTGCTCACATCTCTTAGAAACAATAGTAAGGTTACTTTGTAATACATGCCACTTTTCTATCATTAGAGTTTATGCAGTTAAACCCTACCAAAACCTTCATGTGAGCATGTTAGTTGTTATATTATATTTGGCGATGTAATACCTTGATATATGGTATTTGATTTATCATGTTAGTGGATAGTGATGATTACTTTATTATGATAATGATATATGATATGCTTTTAGTTGATGGTTATATAGTTATTTTCATGATGATATCACACTATGTGCTTTTAGTTGATGATTACATTTATATTCATGATGATAGAATTCATATGTTAGGATACTACATCATTTATATTTGTAGTTTACAAGTTTTACTTAGATCATACTTGTGTGTGTATGCTTTGTATGTTTTATTTATATTTCCATTTGATGTGCCTAATGTGGCCAAGGGAGAGTGTTATAGTCACCTACAAGTTAGGATTTACACAATGTACCACTCTCCAACATTATTTGTTACATATGCATATATATTTGTACATGCTTGTCTTTCATGTAGGTTTGTAGATATTAGATATCAACTTCCCTGAATTGTGAGGATGGGCGTTCCCTATTGCAATATCACAATGGTAAGAGATGAGAGATAATGTTCAGGTTCAAATCCAATTATAACCCTTAATTGTCTTGAAACTGAGGTAAGTATCCGACCAACTACCCATGTGAATTCATCAAGGAGACATGAATTCATGAGTCTTTTCCCTAGAGCATTATTTTTTAGATTTTGTCGGTTTTATTGCTTTCTATGTATCATGTAATTTAATCAAGACATGGTATTAAAATTTTTGAGATATTAAATAACATTAATAATTTAAAAGACTTAAATGAAAGTCTAATTATAAGAATAAAAAATTTAATTAAAAGTTAAATCAAATGTAAAATAAAATAGAATGGTATTAAGAATTTAAATTGCACAAAAGATGGTGTCACAGATATTAATTATTATATCATGTAAATGATGCACACTAGTTAAGATAATTGATTTGGAAGTTCTAAATCTAAATGATGAAGTTTTCTAACTTGAGTAAAAGAAGAAGAATTATTAGAGTAAAGAATTTATTTTATTTTATTTATTAAATTACCTTTACTCCCTACTTAAGATTTCACTTTATGCACATGCATTCCCATTTAATAATTAAATATTAAATATTAAATGTCATTTACCTCTTAGGGTTTCTAGTTTAGGTTTTACGATATCCTTTTATAAGGATTAACCCATTGTATATTTTTACTCATTCTTTTTGTTTGATATTATATTCTTGCACATTTTCAAAGCCAAACCCTTACCTTCTCTTGTCATTTGCTTCTCTGTGATAGGCTTTTGCATGCATGTGTTCTACCAGATCCATGGATCTGTTCTCATCAAATCCTCCATGGTATCATAGTCAGATCTATTATAGCTTGTTCACATTTGAAGGAAAAGAAAAACGACGGTTTGATAGAATGGATCTGACATTTTTTGCATTTTTTTTTCTGAGTACAAGTTGAGTCCAAACATACATCATGGTTGGAACCAGAGTATGTTGAAACCCTAATTTTCATATAAAACACTTTGATTTTGGCCATAGTTGATAGGGGAGGCAATTTTTTTTTACACCAGGGTTGTATGGCCCCTAGCACACATTACAATGCATTTTTTATAATTTTAAAAAAATTATATTTTTAGAAAACTTGTCACTAAGGTGCTGCCCACAATCCACTTCCACCAGTGTGGTTGTCATAGTGCCACCAAAGCTTCGCTCCACTCCTCCCCCACTGGTGCTCAGGTGTGAGTTTGTTGCTCCACCAACTTTTCAACCCTTGCACTGCCCGAGCACCATTAGACCCTTTATTATCCCCTTTTGCTCCACTTGTGGTCATATGCAAGGCTCGGGACTAATTTTTTTATCCTCAAAGAATGTTTTTAAATATCATTTTTTGCTTCTAAAGCACCTTTTTTTTTTTGCAATATCTAGAGCATATAGTATCATTTTATGGTAAATGAGATACCGTCGAAAATTTGATTCTAAGACGAATGCATTTGTGTAGTTTTTACTAGTGAATTTTTCTAGTATTGTACCTTTTTTTTGTAATCAAAGCCAAATTATTATTCTTGCATTCTGGGAAGCCTAGATTGCTCATTTTAGCTCCATTTTTTTTATCCGGAAGAAGTGTTGACAAGCTCATTTTGAGCTTTTTCCATATTCTCTATTATTTCCATTAGAATTTTTTAAAGGTACACATGATACTCAACTAAAGCTACTTTTTTCTCTTACTTATATACACATTCCTTCTAGCATCTGGGGTTCATTTATTTTGCATTTTGTGGGGTGTTTTTTTATTCTTGTTTCTATAATTTACATCAGTAAACCAAAATTACTTCAAAACAAACACCTTCTAGAAAAAATGGTCAGGACCCCTTCTTGTCTAGTTCCTCTAAACCCACATAACTATCACACATGGACAACTACCATGGCACGACTTCTTTGTTCAAATAGTTTGCGGTCTTGTTTAGATGAAACACAACCAATTTTTTAGAGTACAAGAATAAGATGGATGATGTCATGGGTTTGATTTCTTTGAGTGTTTCACATAGTTTATAGTTTCATCTTGATGGGTGTGATTCTCCTCGATAGATGTGGGCCAAGTTTAAGAACTTGTTTGGTACCATCAATGAGTTCATGACACTCTAGATTGAGGAAGAGCTTACATCACTTGTACATAATTATTTTTCCTCCATGAAGGACTTTTGATGAGATTTAAATAATGGAGATCATTGTTTCAGGGTTGTGGAAAGAACAAGACTGATACAAAGTGCATCTGTCTTAGATTCTGTCAAAGTTTTGAGAAAAAAATTCAATTTTCTCTTCCACCTTCCATTCCACTATGGATGATTTGGGTCTTAGATTTACAATGCCCACATTTGAGGTATCCTATGATTAGTTGACTAGAGAGAAGGTCAAGCTTACACAACTTGATTCTCTACTAGGATCAAAGAACCAAACATTATTTGCTCAGACATCTACAGGGAAGTTGAAGCCAAAACCAAAGCCCAAAGCATATTCAGATGGCAATGAGAGTTCCCCCAAGCAATATCCTAGATCAGATATTCAAAAATTCACTTAGAAGGGAAACCTTCCAAGTCTAGTGAGTCTTCCTCCAAGACTAAGAAGTTTACAAGTGATCCTTGTGGTTTTTGTGGCAAGGAAGGACATCCATTTTCAAGGTGTTGGAAATGTCTTGAGGGTTTAGAGGAGGCTATGTAGAAGTACAATATTGCTACTCTAAAGCCACCACCACCTCCTTTTGGGAAATAACATGCTCTTTCTGCATTAGCTTTGTCCTCTTTTTCTACTTGGTCATTGATTTAGGTGCTTCACACCATATGACACACTCATTTGATTTGGTTATCTCACTTTCTCAAAGTGTTACTATAAAAATTGCAGTTGGTGACTTCGCCAAACTTTCAATTTTAGGTTCTAGCACTATCTCATTGGAGGGTGGTTCCCTATAGGATGTTCTATTAGTTCAGGGCATTTCTACAAAACTCTTGTCTATCTATCAAATTTTTCATTTTGGCTATGGTAAGACAATTGAGTTCTCACCACATGATGTGGTTATTCAAGACCTCCACCATCCTCATTTAATTGTTTCTACTAGGAGTGTTGATTTATATTCTTACTTATATCAGTTTGATGGCTTCAAGAGCTCTAATTCTATAGGTGTTTCTCTTGTTTCTCATGTAGACACAATGAGAAAACTTTGGCATGAGAGTTTTGCCATGTCAACTACAAATATCTACAACATATGAGTATACAAGAGCTAATGATTGGGCTACCTTAGATCTCTTGTACTAACAATGTTTGTCAAGGTTATGCACTTGGCAAACATCATAGGGATCCTTTTCCAACAGGTAGATCCACATGTGCTAAGGCACCATTGGAGTTGATACATAGTGATCTTACATGTCATTCCCCACTCCATCTTTTTTAGGTGTCTGATATGTTCTTACCTTCACAGATGACTTCTCTATATATGTAAATGGGTGTAATTTTTGAAGTACAAGTCTGATGTCTTTGATTCATTTCAAATCTTTAAAACATTTTTGGAGAAACGGTCTAGTAAATGGAAGGGAATATGTGAATAAGTCTTTGAGATATTTTTGCATTGAACATGGTTTACATCATCAGTTCATAGTTCCCCATACCCCTCAACAAAATGAGGTTATTGAGAGAAAGAACATAACATTATGGGAGATGGCCAATTATATGATACAATGTTGAGATATGAGTCCTTATTTTTGGGTTGAGGCAATCAATTATGCCAACTATATTCAGAATTGGATTCCTCACAAGATATTGTGACATTTGACTCCTAAGGAGATTTGGACTCATGTAAAGCCCGATGTTTCTACATTCTATATTTTGTGTAGTGAGGCTTGGGAATTTATTCCTAATGCTTAGAGGAAAGCCATGGAGATGAAGACTTGAGAACTCATATTTTTTGGCTACTGTGAGGATGTGGAGGCATACAGGTTGTTTAATCCTAATTCCAAAGAGGTCTTTTTTTGGAGAGATGTCTAGTTTGATGAACATTATCTTTGGATGGAGCCTCCATCACCAACTTCTCGCTCATTGCCTAGTACTTTATCTTCTTCTCTATAGGATTCTTTATCTTTTGAGGAAGATCTTGATGATGATCCACCTTCCCCTCCTCCCTCTAATGTTCCATGAGTACCCAAGTGGGCTAGTGATACTTTTGATGCAACTAGACCTATGGCAGGAGACCCTTTAGATTCTCATTACACTCATGCTCATATATCTAGTATTGGACTTTTGAGTCATGCCATTTTAGATGATCCACAGAGTTTTTCGTAGGTGATAAGACACTCAGATCCAGATAGGGCTATGGATGAGGAGTACTCTTCTTTCATGAAGACCCACACTTGGGATCTTTGTTCTTTTTCAAAACGAAGAAATTTGGTTTTTTGTAGGTGGGTGTACCATACCAAGTATGATCTAGATGGTTCTATTGACAGCTATAAGGCACGTTTTATTTTGAAAGGTTTTTCATAAGTGGAGGGTATTGATTACTCTAAGACCTTTGCTTCTGTTGCCAAGATTAATTCTATTTGCCTTATACTTTCTCTTGCAGCTTCTCAGGGATGAAAAATATTTAAGATGGATGTGAAGAGTTACTTTTTACATGGAGAACTACATGAGGATATCTATATGGAACAAATTCAAGATTTTTTGTAGGACTCTTCTATGGTGTGCAGAATTTGGAGGTCTTTGTATGGTCTCAAACAAGCCCCTTGGGCTTGGTATGAGAAGATGGATTCCTTATTTCTTGCATCCAACGTCACATGTTGTGCTATCTATTGATGATCTCATTATTACAGGTAGCTCACTCTCTATGATTTAGAGTGTTTAGTGAGCTTTGAGAAAGCAATTTGAGATGAAAGACCTAGGACTTTTGCATTATTTTTTGGGCCTATAGGTTGTTTAGTCTTTGGATAAGATAGACATACCCCAGCAAAAGTGTGCTCTTGATATGCTTCATAGATTCAACGTGATTGATTTCAAGGCTTCCCCACACCTTTTCAGTCAGGTGTTGTTTTATCCACCACTTGCTCTACTCCTACAGTGGATCCCACATTATATGGACAACTTCTGGGTAGTTTTTTGTACTTGATGCACACACATCCTGATATTTCTTTTGCAGCTAGCTATTTGTCTCTTGATTCTCACATGATCCTCATGAGAGTCATTGGCAAGTTTCCAAACATGTTTTGAGGTGCATTTAGGGTACTACATGTTGTGAAATTCACTATACACTAGGAGATCCTCACATTGTTGGTTATACAAACTCATATTGAGATGGTGATATTGATGATCAAAGGTCTACTTTCGGATTTATTTTCCATCTTGGTTCTTGTACTATCACATGGTCTTGCAAGAAGTAGCATGCTCATGCATTATCATCAATAGAGATAGAATATAGTGCATTTGTGCTAACTAGTTAGGAGGTTTTGTGGCTTTCACAGTTGATGATAGAGTTTGGATTCCCCCCCGATAGTCCCACCTTTTTTTGGTGTGACAATTAGAGTGCTATACACATTTCCTACAACCTAGTCGAGCATCAACGAACCAAGCACATTGAGATTCATATGAACTTCATCGGACATTTGATTCAGGATGGCTCTCTTAGCTTGGAGTATATTCCCATTGTTGAACAGGTTCCAAACATCTTCACTAAACCTTTTGCATCCCCACAATATCTTCAGTTGTGTTCTATGCTAGGGGTGAAGTGATTTTTCATTGGGAGGTGTCATCGATGAGTCATTCCCTCCTTTTCCTTCAAATATGAATAAGCTACAATAGATCTAACTCTGATATCATAAAGGGTTTGATGAGAAAAATTCCACAAGCCATGTGGGAAAAACTCTACTCCAAAAAGAGATATATAAGAATGCTAAAAACAAAAGAAGGAATGAATGACTCATCACTGAGACATACCACCCTACCTAGGGTTTGGGAAATATAGAAAAAGGGCCAACAAGGCATGGGAAATCCAGTAAATTCTACCCAAGAAGGACTTTGAGTTTTTATTATCAGATATAGAGAATTCCCTCAACCATAGCTAGAAAACGAGAAAAATGTGAAAAAAACATGAACCATACTTATGAACTCCATCAACTTGTAAAGGTGGTCCCAAAAAATAAAAAAACCATTTGGTGAGTTAATCCTATGGGGGAGAAAAGATTTGGTAACCCAATCCTTGAGCACTCTCTTAGAAAGGACTCTACCCACAAAGTAATCAATTAAAGTATTTTTTTCTAGTCATTTGTAGGCTTTGACAAAATATGAAAAAGGTAAAATGACATCCAGAGAAGCAATGCATTTATCTTGTGAAATACATTAAAAATTAATTTCTTGGGACATTTTCTCAACAAATCCATGAATACTTGTAGTGAATGCTTCAACATTAGCAACAACTACTAAGTCAAGTCCAGCAAAAAGTCATATAAATAACTAATAAAATTCCCATAATAAATGTGGTGTGACATGATTGGAAGAATGAAATAATATGAAAACCCTAAGGTAAGCCTAAGAAAACCCATATAGACTCGCAACCTAAAAAAGTTGCAAAGATTACTAATTTGAATTGACTACAACCCAAAATTATTTTTTCCATTGTGAGATTTTGATTAGAGCCTATGTTTTCATTGTTTGATACACATTTAACCTCTTCAATCCACCAATCCTTATGCAACTTTGTTATTTTAATTAAATTTATGAATAATTACACTTTGCTTAAGTTTACTTAGGATAATGCATTTATATATCAGTTATCATGTAGATACATAGGAGTTTGCATTTTATTTTATCACATGGTATAGGAGAAATCCACTTGAGGTGGGGTTGGTTGTTATCTCATACCTCTTTCTACGTGAGATCCACCTTTAGTGCTCTTATCATATTATCACCTTTTGATCATTACACATGTTGACATACTTTGTTGTGTAATGGAGGATGATCCACTGCTTGTGGACATGTGATTATACCTAGTATGATTGATAGGTTATCTCTTGCATCACTCCTAGTTATCATACATTTCCTATACGTTAACAAATAACTACTTTGTATTCATTGATTTTATATCTATTATCATTTGTTCAAATATTGAGTCAATTATTTGATCTCATCATTTTATCTCTATTGTTCTCTCAATTGGGCATCTAGATCTTGGCATTTTCATTCTTTGCCTTAGGTGAACTCTTACATGGTATCAACATCATAGGAGTGTCATTGCATAGTCATTAGGGACCTATTTGCTTCAATTTTGGAGGGCCACAATATTTCTCAAGAGTTGTAGTAATTGGGAGTACCTAGAGCAATATTTGATCTCACCATTGCATCCAGGTTTCTGTTCTGGTGAATTGTGACTATAGATTTCCAACATTATGAAAAAGTTAAATTCAAGGAAAAAATCTTTGCAAATCAAGCTAGTGCACCATAATATGCAAACTTGGTAAGATGTTTCATTTTTATTTTCCAATTTTAGATTTGAATTTATATTTTCCATTTTTGTCAATTTTTTGGATGTACATTATTTTCTACTTTTGTTAGTATTTTTACTATAAACTGCTTGGTCTTTTAGGCCTCTGTATTTGTTAAATCAAGATACAAATCATCAGGCACTCACACCTTGATTCACATTAATCCCATGTCCTAATGTGATTTCTTATGGAGAGTTCTAACTTAAATTTAAGTGACCAGAGTGTTTCCATGAAACTTTTAAGTAAGGAGGAAATGATAAATTAGAATCTTTTCCTATTATAGTGGAGCAACAATTGCTAAAAGTTTGGAAATAAGTTTTGGAGGAAAGTAGGGGCTCCCAACTTAAACTAAGTAGAAACTACATATTGGAAAAATTATAGATGTATGTTAGCAAGTAATTTGTTACTGTGCTTTGCTTGCCAAATCTACCCAATGGAAATGACAAATTCTTGTAATGCTAGGATAAATCACCATGACCAGGGTGATTCGCCTTTGCTTTAAAAGGGGGCAGCTCCCTTAAATCTTGATTTATTTACATTTGAAATAATTTTTCCCCTCCATTACAATAAAAATTTGTAACCAAGATAGTGATTATTAACAAAGCAAAGTCTATTAATAATTTTAATAGAAGTAACAAAAAAAAGTGAATGGATTCTTGTAAATAAAATAAGTGAGAATACACTTAGCATTTAGACTAATGTATTCTCCAAATCTGCAAACATATAAGAAATATTGGTAACACAAAGACTAACAATACTCTTTAGGAATTGCAAACAAATTACTTCAAAATATTAATAGCACAAAAACTAGCAACATCCCTCCAAAATTATAATGCATGAACCACTTTAATCTCAATGG
The DNA here is from genome assembly GCA_028749045.1 of Cupressus sempervirens. Lineage (NCBI taxonomy): Eukaryota > Viridiplantae > Streptophyta > Pinopsida > Cupressales > Cupressaceae > Cupressus > Cupressus sempervirens. Next base: position 387,470,619 of record CM053787.1, on the reverse strand, counting down.
CACAAATTCCAAGAAAAGAAAAGAAAATCCACCAACTAGATCCATATTGATCACTTAACAACTAAACATAACATTCACCAACTCTTTACTAAGATTTCTTAAAATATGGTTACAAAACTCTCTCTCCCATAGAGGAGGAAGAAAAAAAAGTCAATGGAAAATAAGATTTTTCCCCTTTTAAAGAATGCACCTTTTGGTAGTTCATAACTACCATAACTCCTTACCCCACCCATTTACAACTTTTTCAACCTTTATCCCTTTTCATGATTAATTATTTTAAAGGAATAAATTCAATCTAAACAAAAACTATGTGACTTGTTTAGAAGAAGCCACATTTCCTTTTATAAACTTTTTAAATTAATCCTTGAAAAGAATTAATTTATTTAATATGTAAGATAAAATTAATCATTTTGTCAATGGGCCCTTGGTCTATTAGTGAAGTTAAATGGCTCACAAAGATCCCACTAGGGATCAATTCTTGCTAACTGCAAGGTTCAAAGACATCATAAGGGATGAGGCTGAGATCGTGCCCTAAGAAAATTTGACAATATGGATGCTCCTTAGTCCTTGGCTCTTAGCCGAAGAGGTTTTAGGCACGTGTGGGCCCGTATTGGGTACCTAAAACTTGTTTGTGGATGACCTCCATCAAAAAAGATAAAAAATTAATCATTTTTCACCGAAGACAATGTTTAATTCTTTTGAAAGAATTAAATATTAGACTTTAATGTAAATTAATTTGTGGTCTCCACCTCATCTTTTTATCGAGGAATGATAATATTATGACATGATTAAGGGAATTAGTTTTTTTTTTTAATAGATAGCATGAGCTAACAATGTCTTTACCATTTTCTCTTATAAAATTTATTTGCAACAAATATTATATAAATTTCATTTTAAAAAAAGAATTTTAAAGTGGTGCTTAAAAATAAGTAGAAATGTTTATTTTATGGGACTACAAACTTTACAAATTAGTGCTAGAAATATGAAGCAAGAGCTACTGGGAAATTTTGATTTTAAAGTTTAGCATAAAAATAAACACAAATTTTTATTTCAATGGAGCAGTAGCTTCATAAATAAGTGCTAAAAAGATGGTATAGGAATTGCTAGCCAAAATAAGCTTAATATTTGGATGGGTCCCTACCTTAAGCTTTGACATCTATAGTTGGCTTGTATAAATTTCCTACCATAAAATTAGTATAAAAAGAGGCTTAGGTCTTCATTCTAACACCCACACTCTATATTCAATCATTATCATAAGTTATCCACTATTCAAGCAAGCAATTTTTCATCAAGCATTCAATGCACTCAAAGTTTCAAGGATTCTTTATGAGAATTTCCTCTTCAAGATCTAGCATCTTGTTGGCTATCAAGGGAGGAGATCTACATTGAGGCATTTATCATCTTCTTCATTGAGGAACATTTACATCCATGGCTCCATGATGTGGTTTTAGTAGATCCATTGCAACTATGGAGATATCCTATGGGTAAGTGCACCAAGTTGTGGTGCCAAAAAGGTGACACCTTTTTATTTTTTTCTAATTTTCAATAGCACACAAGTGCTATAGCGTGCACGCACTATGGCCTTGGTAACCCGAGCCATAGTGTGTATGTGCTATACTGCATATGTGCTATAGTGTGCACATTCTTTATAAAAAACCAAATTATTATAAATGGGTTGCATACCCACAACCCATTCAGTTTTCCTCTATTTTCCTACTTCCCCTCCTCACAACGTGTACGTAGATTGAGAGAATAGAAGGTTTTTGCCACCTACCTTGCCAATATGCCTCCTCGCCATTGAATTTTGAGATCACAAGCATGCCATATGTCATCTAACTTTCTTTTTACATTGTTTTATATGTTTTTAATATTGTTTTGTAGGCTTTTTTCAAAATTTTTTTAAATTTATTTATTTATTTAGATTTCAATTGATTTCTTATTAGGAAATGTGAATAATGAACCAAAAAATCCCCAAGAAGATCAAAACCAAAACCCTCAACAAGATCCAAACCAAAACCCTCCACAACAAGAACAACAAATTTTGCAACTTGAACCAATTGCAAGATCTCCTCCTAGCACACAAGAAAATATTTTAAATGAAATAGAAAGAGGCAAAACTAAATTAGAAGCACTCATTGGTACATTGAAAGCTTGTGGAAAAACCAATCCAATGAGAGCTCAATTGGCATCCTCCCTTGAGTCCATTAAGACCCACATAGTTTCTATTAGTGGTCAATTAGATGTTTGGCGGGTTAAGAGGGATGAAAAAAAAGATATTATGTAAATAAATTATCATATCAAGATGTTAAAAAAAAAGATATACCAAAAGGTAGGATTTGTGCATTATTTAGAAAGCCTGGAGAACAAGATACTATTAGAGAGAGCACTAAATGGTTCCCCATCCATTGGTGCATACACGATGGTATTAGAAACATTTGTTGGGATAGATGGTGGATGGATTTTGATGCCCCTCCTTGCAATAATCACGAGGTCCCAATGTATTTCTTAAGGAAATTGTATTGTGAGTTTTTCCTTGGGGAGATCCCCAATTATTTTGATATATTAGACTCTCAGGGTAGAGGTGGGGGGTCATCATTTGAGAGGCTGGGGGCATGTCATGACCCTAATGTAGTTAGGGCACCTATAGTTAAGCCACAAGGTGAGCATGTGACTATTCCTTCAGTTGTGAAGGAACATGTAGAGGCCAGTGCTCTAGGGACTATTAGTGCTTTGACACAAACCCTCATTCATTGCACGAGTCCATTAAATGAGTAGGATCCTTTTGCATGTCGCGGTCACATGTGCACATCATGCAGATCCTTATGCACCTTTGGCAGTCATGCTAAAGATGGTGCAAATGATGGGCTAGTGATTGATCAGTTCCTGAATGAGGCATTTGGCATTGACACATAGGTAAATTACAATTATAATAAACTAATGTGATCACATTTCATATGTATAGTTAATGACTAATTAATTATCATGTATTGACATTGTTCAAAATTCAGGATCAGAGTGTTGGTGGCCCTAGTAGCAATCCCCCAACCCCATTTTTCATCCCGTCGATGAGTCCAGTGGTATATATTGATATAATCATTTAAATTAATACATATATTTATTAATTAATCATATGAAGGATTGACAAAAAAAATTATGCATGTGCATCAGTTCTGTACAAGACTGTCGACATTCACTATAGACTTTGAGCCTAGACGTGATACGAGCTTCGTAGAGGTACATTTGTTTCATGTTAATTTAATTCATTTGATTATATTTGATTCATGTTTCATGTTACATTTAACGTTTATTGTATGACATGCAACTCTTGACATCTGAAACTCCTCCTCATCTTTGACAGTTCGTTGATCATGGAGTGGTTGCAGTTATGGCTAGTTCACAGCCATTGATTGAGGTATGAAAGAATTTTCTTGGTTTTAGTTGTTGTTTATAATAGTTAGTATCAAAATTTCTAATGTTATTTATAAGTGATTCAATTGATTCAATTTTTGTAGGGTCTTGTCACACCCGATCATCCATGAGCCTTCGAGGTGGACTTGCAAAATGACTATATGATGGCGGTAAGAAAATAATTAATTTTGTGTGTACATATATTTCATTTCAATGTATAATAATTATTGATTCATATCTACTTTATTTTTATCGGCTCGAGTTAGAGAAGAGCATCAACAAGAGGACGAGTGAGTGTGTGAGGAAGACCCCATCATCACCACTGTCTCCCTCCACACGACGATCGAAGACCTCTAGAGATTTGTTTCCTTTAGTTCATGGGTAGGAGAAGATATAGTTGATAGACATACATGTATAGGCATTAGCAGATATATATGTTGAATTTTATGTTAGTGGACATATTCGATATATATTTGATGTATATATGATATTTTATATTTGATGTATGACATTTATTTGATGCATGAAATTATTAGACTTATGACATTATTGGTTAATATATTATATGTTCGTTCATGTATGATATTATTGGTTATCATAATATATTATGAGGTTGCATGGGTACTTGTACCCACAACCCTGGTACTCATACCCACTTACCCAAGTATTGGGTACTCGGTGGAGAGCATCATAGCTAAGGACATTGATTGAGATTTTGGATTATTTTTTTCAATTTTTTATTTGTGTATCAGCTCGTTGCTTATCAAGCTTAATTCAATACCTAATCAATTTGAATTTTCAGTTTGAATTTTTGATACAATATTGATCAACAATAAAAATTATCAGTGTTAAAGCTAGAAATTTATCATTTGCAATATCTCATTGTCATATGATTTATGATCTTCTTGTTTATGTTTAAAGCATGCCTTCTATGTTATGCATCTAAACATTTATCATAAATTATTATTACAAACATATAACAAACCTGAAACTAAAAACAATACATTACATTTGCAAACTTTATCACTGTTCTTGATTTGAAAAATCATTGTCATGACTCATAAATTCAAGTTTTCTATAAATATAAAAGTATAACTAAAAATAAAGTTTGGCATACCCAAGTAACCCCATCCCCTATTATAAAAAATAGTTGTACCTGTACCCTAAGTACCCCAAGTGCCCCCGTCCCTGTGCAACCTTGTATATTATATGTGGATCTTGGTGTTTTTTGTACACCTATGTAGTCTATAGGATCTCTTGCTACTTAGAACATCCGTTGACCTTGCCTAACCTCCTCACTAGGTAAACTGATCCAAACTTGCAGCATCACTTCCTTACTCTTCTAGGAATAGTACCCCTCCAAAGGTTTTATAGGTCTACTAGGGTACCATAGCACTTCCCAGTTCAACCAAAGTTTCTATGGTGTCCTAAGGAGTTATTGGAACACTTGTACTATGCTTGAATGGATAACAATAATGGGTTTGTACCCCATTGTCAGAAATATTCAGGACTAACAAGGTTACTGAGAGGGGAGGGGTGAATCAGTAAGCTTTAAAATTTAAACCAATTCAGCATAATAAAAAATTCACCATTCATTCATCTACTTTACTGTATGCATGAAAAGATTAACACACTGATTTGGTGACCCAGAAACCTTTCAAATTGAAAGTAAAACTGGGGTGGGGATGATGCCCACAAAACTTCAATACTGCAGTATAAAGTTGGCTGGTTAAGGCTTACAGTGATCACTTCTGGTGATCTACCTTGTTAGGAGCAAGTAGGACTGCTAGATCCACCTTGTTAGAGGATTTACAAACATACAATGAAGTATGCACTCTGTTAGGAGATTTACAAAAGACTGTTAAGTCTACCCTGTTAAAGGATTTACAAAACTGATTCACCTGTTAGGATGAAGCAGTGGATCTGCTTGCAACTGGTTTGCTGATTAGATCTTATGTACTGATCACTTGATGTGATGGATATATCTTTGCTGCTCCTTGATAACCTTGTTGAATACTCCGTTGTTGATTCTCTTTCAATTTGCTCTTACTTCACTGTTACTTCTCTTCATTATATCTCTTTTATTATTTTTCATCATATTTGCAAATGGCACAATACATTACATATATACCATTCCAATATTTACAGCAACAAGGTCGGCCAAACACAAGTGGACAAAACATTACTGAGTCGGCCAGATAGTAGAAAACTCAGGTTCCTCAAACTCACTCGGTGACCTTCTGACACTCGGCATCCACTACATTACACGGCATCGTCATGCACTCGGTAGAGGTAGGGGCTCGGTCCATACTAATCACTCTGAGTAGCTTGGAACTTGGTAACCACTGGTGACTTGGTAAACATTGTGTCACTCGGTAGAAACTAACTCCTTCGATTCACTTGGTAAGCACTGAATACTTCTTTTACCTTTCTGTCTTGGTAATCACTGAAACCTTTATTTACCTTCCTGACTCAGTAAATACTAAATCCTTCGTTTACCTTCCTGACTCGGTAAACACTAAATCCTTCATTTACCTTCCTGACTCGGTAAACATTAAATCCTTCGTTTACCTTTCTGACTCGGTAAACATTAAAACCTTCGTTTACCTTCTTGACTCGATAAACACTAAAACCTTTGTTTACCTTCTTGACTCGGTAAACACTAAAACCTTTGTTTACCTTCTTGACTCGGTAAACACTACTGAACATACTTGGTAACCAACGAATGCTCGGTATGAACTGTAAACTGAGTGATGAACTCGGTAAGCATTCAGAATCAAATAAGTGTTGTAACTAATGACAAATGTATCATTATTCCAACACCCATTTCAATATTTCTTCACAAAAGGGCTACAAGTAGAGCCCCTAATTAAGCCTCCATCCATATTTCTAGGGGAAATAGCTCCTTTGTGGTGTAGGAGCACCCAATCTACCTTCAACAAGAACCATAAATATTTCAAATTAAGGTCCTTGTGTCCTTTAGTCATGCTTAGGAATAATAGATTTAATGTTGCATTTCATTATAAGGCCATAGTTACAAGATTGGCATTTTATAAGCCCTTGTCTAACTATTGGTCATTAATGATCTGAGGCATAGGAATTTACATTTTTTTCATGTTAACATCCTTTAAGAATCATAAAAATAAGGTTAGAACCAATTTTGGTCACCAGATATGCAAAATTGCAAAATATGCAAAAATTGCTCTAAAAGTTGTCAAAGCAACTTTGAGCAACTTCTTAAAAAGTTGCTAAAACTTGTAAAATCCTCTCCCAAATGTCTAGTTGGTTCAAAAAACTCATACAAACATTGGGAGCATCCTATATAAGCCCTTATAGGTGTGTGATAGGATAAATATGTAATTTTGGCATTGAAAGCAATAAAATCAGCATTTTTCCTTGCATAAACATGTGTTGCAGACCCTGGTATGGATGTGTACAGATGATTGGAGATGTCTCAATGGATCTAAAAGTTGGGGAATTTTATCTATTTCATTTTTCAAAAAGTCTCATGTTCTAACTCTTCATAGTTTGAAAGTTATTCAATTTTTTATTGATGGCTGCGTAGAAATTAGCCTACAAATCAGCAACTTGCTAGGGCTGGGTTATTTTGGCATATTCCACCATGGGAAATTGATGCCTTTTGGTGGGATATAAGTTTTAATAATTTACTTTCATATTTTGTAATTTTTTTTCTAGAATATGCAAGGAGGTGAGTTTGCCACCATACCCTAGGTGTGCTTCCTAAAGAGTACACCAAATCAACATTTACAACAGTCCTTCTAGATTGAGTTCTTGGGTTCACTAGAGGCTAATATCATAGAAATTTTTCTCATTTACATGCCTCCACATGTCCTAATTTTTGGATTATATTTTCTCTTTTTAGAAAGTGTACCTGTAGTGCAAATGGAGCCCTAATTAGGCTTTCAAATCCGGTCTAATGTTGCAACAACAACAACCTCCATTCTTCTCCATGCTTGGGCACTTTGGCATGTTTCATAAGACCCAAAAGGGTTTCCAAATAATTGGTCAAGTTACCATGTCCTTTGGAAGAATCCAAATTTACACCTCTTCCTCATTCTAGGAGGTTTACAAGCTAATTTAGTGGTTTTTCAAAGCAACTTCATACTATAAGTTTCCTTTGATGAAATGAATCATGGATTCATGTTTTTTAGAACCTAAATAGGCTATATCAGTGATTTTAGGCCACCCCTAGTCTTTTTGTTCAAATTTTTGGGTTTGATCTCTCTTTTGGCTAAGGGAATCTAGTAGTGCATATTGAGTTTTTGGTGCTTGGTACTTGGGTAGACCTAGTGATTAGGTTACCTTGTCTTGTGGGGTTGTGATAACCTTCCATTAAGCCCATCTCCATACCTATGATAGGTATTTGGCACTAGGACCCTTCACCTTGGGTGTTGAGGGAATTTGAGCATTTCCACCATTCCTTATTGTTTGAAGACTTCTACTGCATATTGTTGCATCACTTTGTGTTAGAGTTTCAAAACCTCTAGCCTTAAGAACAATTGATACATAGGACCCATGCTCAAGATTTTTAGGATCTCAAGGTGTGTACATGCCATACAACAAAACTAGCAAAATTGAGGGTTTGGTAGGGCTTTCTTGGCAAAGAAACCTTAAGAAAACCAAACCAATGTTAACTATATAAAATACACACCCCTCTTCAAAATGCACCAATGTTGATCCATCTTGATCAAAACAAGGAAAAATGAAAAACTCAAATTCCAAAGAATAGAGGAAAGAAAACCTCTATGTCTAGAAGAAGGAACAAGCCAAAATAGAGTAGAATCTCATAAATACAAAGAAAAAATCTTCCACCTACAGAGGGGATATATGGACAAATAAATCCCAAAATCACTATCCCACACAAATCCACAATCAAGAACAACCACTTCTATGGAACACAATAGGGATACAAAACACTTTCTCCACATGAAAGAACAAAGAAAGGAAGAGGCGATAGAGAGATAGAGGCATGGTGCACATACACCCAACAAAGAACATGGACAAAAAACTCCTCCTTGGTGAACACCATTACAAAAAAAGGTTTAAGTGCAAAAAATGCAAAAAGTGATAGATTCTATATTCATAAGAATTATATTTGGGATCTTATATGTGTTTTGTATGAAAAAATTATTGGTATTAAATATGCCTACATGACTATGTGCAACTACGATTGTAGTGTGACAAGACATAAATATTTTTTATTCTACATGCTTCACGTTGCGATACAAGATGAATTATAAATATGTAATTGTACAAGTTGGAAGAAGTGCAACCATTAGAATGACAATTTTATTAAAATCCCTAAATTATGAACCATTCATCTCATAGAAATGAAAAGTGCAAGGTATAGAAAATGAAGTCTATTTATTGAAGAAGACTTTGTATGGGCTCAAGAAAGAGAACAAGATGGTATGCCAGGATTGATGGAGATCTTAGGCAATAAGAATAAAATAAAATAAAATGTGAGCTTACTCTTTATTTCAAGAAAAGGGATAATGATATTCTTATTGTAAGCTAATTTCTTGATTATATTATACAGCTAGTAGTTCTAAGATAAAACATTGATTTAAAATTTCTATGATAAGTGCATTTTAAATAGAAGACTTGAGTCTCAATATATGAACAATTGATATTGTTAGTTACATTTTGTTTTCCTACCCAATTTCTCATGCAAGTATGCTATATAAAGAAGATGACATTGAAATGGTTGATGAGATAACTTATAGAAGGTATAGTTAAAGATGTTTGATTTTCTTAACTCATACGAGAAATTGGACAGTCCTTAAATTTAATTTCTCTTGTTTGGGACTCGTGTCATGATTATCCAAAGTTGATTTGAAGACAACCAAAAGGATATTGATGTATGCAAAATATTCTAAATTTTTTGATAGTCATTATTATGCTCTTCAATTTTTTGAACTTAGATGACTAACATTCATATTTGGGATTTTATTTTCACTTAATTTAGGTTTCGTTACATGGAGCTCAAAGAAACATTACATCATTTAAATATTTCATAGATATAAAAGAAGAATACATTGTAGTTACTTCTTTAGGTACGTAAACATGTTATGACTTCATTTTTCTTTTAAATGATTATATATAAGATTATCAATTGCTAATACAATTTATATTTAAAGGTAAAGTAATTTTTTAAATATTATGAAAAGTCAATGGGCCCTCGATCTATTGGTGAAGGTGTTTGGTTTCAAATGAGCCCACCAAGGATCAAGTCTCAAGTTGAGTGCAAAGGACTTTGACACCATATGCAACATTGAGTCAACAAATTTGGTGCCTACTTGTCATTAATAAAAGATTAGCGAGTCACTCATGACACTTGAATACCTCAAGCCAAAGTATACATATATTATTACCTACCAAATTTAAACTATATTGAATAATATCCTAAATGATCTCAATAATTAGATATAATAGACTTATTTTATATTTAACCCATATTAAATATTAATATAAAAATCTTAAGATACAAAAGATTGAAAATTATTTTTTCCTTTTCGAAGGGAAAAAAAAAAAACTATGTTACATTATAAATTATTACTATTTTATTAGTACTATTCAATTATTACTTCAATTTAAAAATATTATCACTTTCTCATTTTGCTCAGCTTGCTTTGTTCATGTTTATCAAATCTTTCTTATGGACTTAGTCCTCCTCAATTTTGGGATGTACCTCTCCTCTATCTTCCTTAATTACATATTATAAATGATAATCTAGTATATCTAAAAATTTAATTCAATTTTTTGAAAAAATAAGCTGAGAGGTATCTAATTTTCAAAAGAATTAATATACATTTAGTAAATATTGTATTCAAATAAACACAAAAATTCCATGAATAAACTATTGTATTTGTTTTTATATATACTATGCCTTGATATTAATACATAGAAGTTTTATGAGACTGGGAAATTCAGCAAATCAAATGTAGACAATGATTTATTTCATCATGTACAAATTTTTAAAAAATCATATTCCATAAAAATCATAGCAATAAATTGTTTTTTCTGACATGTAAATGAATGTCAATTTTTTTTTTAAATGGAAAATGTTTACATTGAAGATTGCTGTCACTGTAGAAAGCCTTTCGACTTAATTATAAATTATCCGGATGCACAGACTAAACGTGTTTCCCAACAAAGAAATCGGAGTGACAAATAGAAAAGAAGCCGTGGAACACAAGAATATGCAAATGCTTTAACAATATTTATTATTTAAATAAATGAATGGGAACCTTTGAGGAAGCACATTCCTCAACTATAAAGTGCAAAATTATTTGAACTTGGACGACAGAAACTAAACACAAACTGTCATTTTTTTTTTCCATTTATCAGCATTTTGGAAGATCTGAGGGTGGGCTTTCGAGAGTGGAGGCGTACTCAGGTCCATCATGCACCACAAACACCATTGCTAAACCCCATCCAATGTGCAAGTCCAAATGGCAATGGAACAGCCATGTCCCTGCCATAATTTCAAACATAAAATTCATTCAGCATAATTTGCAATTCAAATGAACAAAATTTTCATATTATTATGTAATGGAAGACAAAATAAGTACAATATTACAATTTAGATTTCACTCTATTTATTATCTTAACTTTAATTGAAAATAATAACTAGCATACTTAACTATCTTTTTCATTTTTATGACATTGATAGAAAAGGACCTCGCTATCCTCCCTACAAACTCTACAGTTGACCAATTTTCAAAAAATTGAAAACATCATGAGTTTTTCCGAAAATTTCAGTAGTTTGTAAAACAAAAAATTTCAAAACAAATCACTACATTTTCGTGAATCTGGGAAAATAAAATTGACTTTATTTTGTCTTCAGTACATTTTGTCCAGAGATTAACTACAATAGAAAATAAAGAGACCATCATATTTAATGCCTTATCAAACTTTTCAATAGAATATTAGACCAGTAGAATAATTTCAAGAATAATAATAATAATACTATCTATAAACATTTTTTTATTAAAAAAAAAAGTCTACAATCATCTTACCTGGATTATCAGCCACAAATCTGAGGGCAGTCCATCCATTGACAGGAACATTGACAGTATTCCTCTTGGGAGGATCCACCAGATTAAACTTCTTAGAATCTTTGGCCGCATTATAGTTACCAAATCCAGAGCCTACAATGTAAAAATCATAGCCATGAAGATGAATTGGATGGCTTTCAGCCACCAAGATACCTGTCCCCTGAAGAATCACTTGCACTGCTGCATTGTATTTCAAAACTCTCACTTTTGTGCTTTTTTGAGTCAACCAGAGTCCACTGCTGATATTCTGAGAAGTATAATCAAATTGCAATGGAGGGTTATCAGGGAAACCCTTTGTAAAAACTCCCTTGATTCCAAAATGGTGGGCTTGTAGAATAGAAATGGATGTGGGCAGCTCAAATGAGTGATTGTTCATGCTTGCTGCAAGTCTTGCTCCATTGGGTCCTACACATGACTGGTTGGGGCAGTTTACTAGTCCCAATCCAACGGTGTAGAATAGATCTTCATCAACTTTTTGGGGGACTTTAACTGGGTGTTCAGGAGAATTCAGGCTTCTCAGGCTTTTCTCAAATTTTATCACGGTTTTGGTGTCATTGTACATGGGAAGATTAGGCATTTTGGGTTTTGATGAACTTGCTATATTGTACTCAAATATTGCAGTTGTAGTTGTGTTGTCAAATGATACTCCCTGACCGCTTGCATATGCCCTAGCAGCTAAGTAGAATTCGCCTGCTGTTTTGGTGAAGTTTACAAGCACATCTGTTGTTTGCCCTGGTCCCAACATGATGACTTTTGTAGTGTGGGGCTTTGTGTACAATGCATCCACTGCCACCACTGTCATCTTGTGGTGAGCAAGGGTGACAAACAGGTCGGTATTCAGTGCACCGTTCATGACTCTCAGGAGATTTGTCTGCCCTGTCCTCACACCAACTTTGAATATATCTGCATTCATCAACAATTTGGTTTAGAAATGAGCTTTTTACATGTTTTAATGATTCAAATGCGTAAAAGTTTTACGAACATTGGTTTGCATGAACTCATCTCTCATCAAACCGATCAATCGATGTTTCATAAGCAGTGGTTTACAAGAATCTATCTTGTTCACCCATGTTTTATGAAAAGTGGTTTACAAGAACTTCATGAAACATGAGTGAATGAGATGGATTCTTGTAAACGACTACTTATGAAATGTGGATCAACGAGTTTGATGAGAGATGGATTCTTGTAAACTACTGCTCATAAATATGGGTCGAGAGATGGGTTTGTCTAAAGCAGTACTTATGAAATAAGTGACAATGTGGTTGACTCAAAAATTTATAGAGTTGAATTTTGATAGCAATATCACAATTTAACTTGTTGTGAAATATATCTTCTACTTATCAATAAAATTTGGTTTTGAAGAGCTTTTGGGCTACAAGTATATTGCCTGAGGCTGAGCATGGGTAAAGGTCTCCTGGGTGCCCATTTATAGTGAACGCATTAGAATCATTGGGGGTGCCTCCTGTACGCATAGCTTCATTGATGACATCTATAGGATTCGCATTCCACCATTCTCCTGTTGTCAATCACAGAATATTAATATCCAGAGATATTCTACAGTAGTAACAAGGGATGGCGAGTCATGATATTAGTATATTAACATAATCTATTCATTTTTTATCTTAAATTTCATAACAATTCACATATCAATGTGCTTATGATTTATAATTTATGACCCAGTCTTCAAATAATATAAAATAGTTGTAAAATGATATCTTTCAATTTCTAGATAGAATATTTAAGATATTTATACTAGTCTATGTCTAAATATTTATGATATTCTCAAATATATATGAAAGAGGATAAGAATCTTTTAGACAAAATTGTGAATATTTTTAATTATGTTATGACATCACATATGAAAATAAATCTTATCTTTAATAATTTTCTGTCAACTTAAATTTGACAATCATTCACATATCAAAATTTAATATTTTAACAATATATTTTAGATCAATATCTATACTGATTAAGATTCATACCAAGCAAGATTGGGATCTCTTGGGCAGGCTTGGTAAATGGGTAAGATGCTCCCTGTTTGGGAGAAATAATGAGAGCTCCATAGACTGTAGCTCTAAGCCAGGAGCTGTGTGCATGCCACCACAGAGTGCCTTCTTGATCAGTGATGGTGAATCTGTATGTGTAGTTTCCTCCTGGCTGAATTGGGCATTGAGTTATATACTCTGGTCCATCAGCCCATGCTGTTCGCAACTGTCGTATTCCATGCCTGTGAATATAACATAAATGAATAAAAGTACAAATCTGTGTCACACTTTATTCTAAAAGAAACACAAAAAAGATAAATTTTAATCATAATATAGAAGCTACATATACCAGTGGATGGTAGCATTATGTTGAGCCTTGTTAATGACTCTAACAAGGAGAGTGTCCCCATTACTAACATAAAGAGTCGGACCAGGAAACTGTCCATTCACTGTGATTATATTATGCCTTCCACACAGCTTCGTTACAGTCTTTGATTGTATCTGTGATTGTGCACAAAATCATATAAGTTCATCAATCAAACCAGTTATAATCCCAACAATTGTAACTATAATGCGACCCATATAGTTGTAGTTAAAATGTTGAAAAAGTATCGGTTTCAAAATGTTGTCTACAAACATTTTTGTCATATTGAGCAATCTAGTCTTGTCTTGAATAGTCAAATCTAATCTGACATGTTAATACAAATATATATAATTCAATTGGTTATTGTGATCTAAAACATTGATATACAATTGAATTGTTGAATAAACACAAGCAATCTTGTAAACTTTACAATACTCACAAACTCTTCAAACTAATTCAGTTGGTTATTGTGATCTAAATCATTGATATACAATTGAATTGTTGAATAAACACAAACAATCTTGTAAACATTACAATACTTACAAACTCTTCAAAACTAATATCCTTCATTATCTTTTAGATTATAAAGCACGTGGAAGAAAAAGACTCACAACAAAAGTGTGACTGTGAATCTTGCTTGCCAAGGCCGTAGCAATGAAGAAGGCCATGCAAAGAATAAGCAATAGAAGCCATTGTTGACATTGCTGTTTGAACATGAAATCTGCCATTGTTGACAAATTGCAAAACCCAAGAAAAGTATTTGAATCCAAATGGTTTAAGAAAAAACTAGAGAACAATCATATATGTAGTGTAGGAAATAAGAATAGTTAGTTGCAACAGAGTAGAGGGGTTGGTGAACTACAGCAATAAATGAAGGAACTGGTCTTTGAGTAAATTAAGCGCAGCCATTACAGTTAGAAACTACGTAATCTCTCTGAATACAAGTCAGCGAAACATTTTTAAATTTCTAGAACCCACAAAACCCATTACACGTTTCAGATTCTCCTTATTTACATGTATGTTTTTATGGGTTCTAATCATTGGGAAAATTACTTTGCTAGGGTACAAACAAGCTTTCCTAGTCAAGAGCTGAAGATTTGGGCAATCCACCTATCTTCACCAAATTATAAAAGAATTGAGTATGACCGGTAGGATGTCTATTTATGAAAAGAAGAATTCCACACTCTTTGTACAAACAATTTAGGTACGATAAGAATCTCCTCGCATGGTTGTAGCGGTCTACCAGCTAATGTTATTCTACCCGTTCTTTGGGTACCCACCAAACAGTTTACATCAAAATCAGATTGGCACCCAACACTATCTCAGCATGAACATGCCCACCAATAGTTTGAACATAGCATGATATGAAATGTAGGATTGTTTAATTGTTTGTGGTGCATGAGGTTGGTGTTTAAGGAAATGAAATAAAATGAATGTTTCTTATCGGATTTTGTTTAATGAAAATGACAACTAATTTTAGTTAATGTTGAAGAGATTGGTTTTATAATAGAAATTGGAGGCTATTTTATATATATAATTGATTTTCTTCATTGAGAGATAGTTGTATTCAATTTTTATAGTAATGTTTTAATCATAGTTGTGAATCATATTTTTAGGTATGTATTAAAAGTAGGATGAGGTAATATG
The DNA here is from genome assembly GCA_028749045.1 of Cupressus sempervirens. Classification (NCBI taxonomy): domain Eukaryota; kingdom Viridiplantae; phylum Streptophyta; class Pinopsida; order Cupressales; family Cupressaceae; genus Cupressus; species Cupressus sempervirens. The sequence continues at coordinate 387,455,134 of CM053787.1, read as the reverse complement.
AAGTCAAATGTTATGATAATTTGGCATATAATTCTTTTAAATCTAGTTAGTGATGCATAGATTTGAATTGGTATAACTTATGTTACATAAAATTTTGAGGTTTTTTCTATGGTATAAGGATTAGTAGTATTCATTGGGTCATAAAAAAGGATAGATTACATCTTTATGAGTGTAGCTCATGCTTATAGTTGGGTCCCTAGAGTCACTTTCTTCATTGGTGGACATTGTCTCCCCTCTTTCCTTTATATGTATCCAGTTGTTTAGATTCTTAAATTCATTCATGTTTTTTGAGCTCTCGTGATGGAATTCTACTTCTTGACAATTTGATTTTTTAATGTAAAATAACTATATTGTAATATTTTGATTTCATGTCATTTCAAAGATATAGAAAAGATTGCCTCGGATAGTGATTACACTTTGATTATACATTTTTGCCTAATTTCACATTGAAATGTTCATTTTAAAGAAAATAAGTTCACATTTGGATGCATATTATCACTGAACCACTAAAATTTGAAGATGATTTGAATTCTAGAGTCTTTAAGAATTTTCCATCTATGTTCTAAATACAAATTTTCCTATTTTTTGAAATTGATTTGAATCCAATTTTCTATCTCCCACAAAAACTAGTACATTGTTATAAACAATATTTTTGAAGCATAATACTCACTCCATAAAGCATAATTGTTTTTTCCTAAAACAGATATTGTGTTGTCTTAAAATAGAAGAAGTCATCATCTAAGACCTTTTAGCTACAATTGTTTAGTGAATTTATGTGTCATAGTGTTGGAAAGTTAAGGTGCTAAGAATCAATACTTTCTAAAACTTTAGCCCTCAAATTTGTTTTACCTTTTGAACATAAGATCCCACTTTGCATGCATAAACTTAATGCCTTATAGTTTTGATTAAGTAATAACAAGTTTTAAAGGACCAAAAACCTTTTACAGAGTAGCAGAGAAATTAAAACTGAGAAACCTAGAAGAATTGTGCATCATCACCAAAAGTAGAACAAGCTAAAGCAAGTAGCCAAAAACAATGAGCTGGAAAAGATAGTAAAAAGAAAGAAAAAAGACAACACAAAACCATCTACAGGGTCTTCAGTAGATCTGTTGTTTGATCTGTAACGATTTTCATGTTTTTAGCAGAGGTCTTTAGATCATCCATTACTTTGGCTTTGACACCATTTGTCTTCTTCGAATTGGCCCTAGTGCACTTGCTAGGTCCTTGATCATATTTCCCTTCCTTGGAACCTTGACCTTTCACTTGTTCAAATTTATTTAGGAGAGTATTAATGTTGTCAGCCACTGTCTTTAGAATAGAGCAATTCTAATTAGCCAGTTTCTTGACCATCTTCTCCATATTCACCACTCTGTTATCTAGACCATCAATCTTTTTCTAGAAATCTTTTATTAGCTGCTCCAAATCTCTATTTTTGGCTTCAAGGGTTGGAACACGTTTCATTAAATTCTTCACCTCTTCAATGTTACCAATCACCTCAGAGAGTTTATTAATATTTTGTCACAAAGTTCTCTCCCCTTTAGTAGTTTTGTTGAGCCGATCAAACTCTCTAACAATATCTTGCATCTACAGCTACAAACTACTAATCAACTTCCTCATTAGCTCTGAGTTTCCAAAAATCCCTTTTAGAAATCCTTGGTCATCCTCATCCCCACCAACATTATCTCTTTCATAATTGGTCTTCTCATGCCCTTTAGCATCCATCTTCCCTTGGCAAAGTGGGTTTTTCCCTTTTCACTCCATCCTCTTAATCAGAGGTTCATCATCAGAAGGTATGCTTGGGGCCCTATCCACTTTCTTCCTCTTGTTTTTAGAGACCTCACTAGCAATACCCCTTTTCCCTTTCCCCTCTTCCAACTCCTCTTTAGAATATGTATCCTCATCCAAATCAGTCTCCTTAATCTTCCTTTTCTTCCCAGACGAGCTACCAGACTCCAGCTTTTTCCTCTTCTTAACCTCAATCTCCTCAAACTCATCCTCTTTGTCTTCATCAAATCCCTCATCCTGTTCACTCCCCTCCATCTCACATTCCATGGTTTTCTTACTAAACTGAGGTTTATCCAATTTTTTTGATTTAAAGAGGTTCATAACTAGCACCATAAAACCCTCATGATAGGCATGGTCACCCTCAGGATCATTCTGAATGGCTAAAATTGTAGTACCCAATGATTGCCTAGGGTAGAAGGGCAAATTAAGCCTAACCCTATGCCTAAAATGGTTCACTAGCATAAAGTGGTACCCAAATATCTTAGTGAAGTGGCCATCCAAGGCTATGTATTAAATAACAATGAACATGAAAAACCTCCAGGGACAAGAAATAGAGCCAAGGCTAAAATAAGAATTACAAATTTTCACTAGTTTGTTTTGTTCCTTTGTCATATCCGCAAATTCCTCCACTACCCGATCTGAAAGCTTCCTATCTCTGTAAAAGTTGATCCCCTCTGTGTCAAGGCTTGTAGCTTCCACTATGATGTCCTCAGTAACCTCCACTCTCTAATTATCCACCAAAATTCTCCCATTCTTCCAAGTTTTAATGAATTGGCATATAATAGAAGGGTTACTACCTTTCAGTTTCTTCATAAAACTTGTAAACTTCCCCTATTCTAGAATATCCCAAATCTCCTTCTTCTTTTTCTAGTCCTACTTAATGCCATATAGTTGAATGAAAGTAAATAATGTAAATGTATATAGGATCCCTGATAGAGATGAATGCAAGATTCAAATATTATCTTGATCTAACCAAAATAGACCTAAAGACTATTATTATATATAATGTAGTAGTGAGAAATATATATTAATTAATATATAATGTAGAGATCTTGAGACTGATATTTCTAACTGTTGTAGGAGGTATTGACACGATATTTCTTCTGTATCTTTCCCTTGGCAACAACTTGAGATATATACAATGAAGGGAGTCATGTCTATGTAAAGACATGACGCTTCATGGCTCATGGCCACGCAGGGTCATGTCCCTATGTGGACACACCCTTTAGCTGCCTTTCATTACATGGATTATGTTGATACTCACTTGATCACAGACTAATAATATGCACAATAATATAAGGAAATCTTGATCCATTATTTGATTTATATATTCTATGTATATGTATGTATGTGTATATATATAAGATATATAAGTTTATGAGTATATATATACACTATGTTATTCAAATACATATAATCAATCTAATATGTACATCAATTGGAGTGATGCTACATTTTAACACTCCCTCTTAGCGAGGGATAAGTGAATCAACAATGGAATTCATAATCTCTTGATATGTGCATTGGCATCAATCTCATTGATACCTATTAGGAGAATAGGTTATCTAATTCCGACAATCTGGGACATAAACTTAAAGTAGTCTATCAAATAATAAGAAATCACAATGTTATGATCTATATCATGATATATAATTATCATAATCTTCGGCACTCCGGGACAACAACTAGTGAAGTCTGATTATGATACGTTTTTTATCTTGACACTTGACACTCTGGGCAACAACTTAATGTAGCCCTCCATTATAATAGGTTCAACTATTGATAAGATCATCACCTTTCTATAGCTACCCTTTAAGCATATATATCAATGAAAGATCGTCACCTTTCATAACACATTTCATACATATAGTATAGCAACCTTTTCATTAATAATATAAATGTACATATATTACAAAATTGAGATTTATTTCAATTGTTACAATCACATTTGTACCATTCCAAGTTTACCTCTAAAATAATCCAATTTAGGTTTAGATAGAGGTAAATAATAAGTGCATCAACCATTTTTTCATTTGTGCTATTGTATTCTAGCTTGAGAACATCTCTGTTCATCATATCTCTAACATAATGGTAAGGAATTTCAATGTGCTTTAATCGGTTGTGGAAAACTGGATTTACTAACAACTTGATGTAGCTTTGACTATCACTATGCATAATTATTGGCTTTAAAGGCTTTCCAAATAATCCAACTAGCAATTTCCTTAACCGTAGTGCTTCTCTAGCTCCCACAGAGAAAACTATATATTCTTCTTTGTTGGAACTTAAGGCAACTAATGATTGTTTTTTGCTAAACCAAGATATCATTGTTGATCCCAGACTAAAATAACATCCTATAGTGCTTTTACGATTAATGGAGATGCCAACCCAATCAAAATTAGAGTATCCATAAAGTTAAATCTCAATTTGATCATATTTAAGACCAAGTTCAAACATACCACGCAAGTATCATAAGATGTGCTTGGCTATCATGAGGTGGATCTTCTTAGTTTCACACATGAATTGACTTAAGGTATTAGTTGCATAAAAAAATATCATGTCGAACATTCACCAATTACATTAGTGATCCAATTATTTTTTTATAGTATCTGGGATTATTAGTTTCTTATTCAAATCCATCATTCTTAAGTTTGTGAAGATTTGCTTCCATAGGTGCGGTCAAAGCTTTGCAGTCCATCATTCCAAATTTGGTCTAGATGTCAAAAATGTGTTTTCCTTGATTTAAGAAAATGTAGTTCTCATTTTTTCATACTTCTAGACCTAGGAAATATTGAAGGAGTTCAAGATCTTTCATGTCCAATTCAACTACTAGATCCCACTTGTATTTTGATTGTAAGATGCTCTTCACCTATTATTAGTAAGTCATCAATATATAATACAAGAATAGTCATATCACCGTCAGATATTTTGAAATATATATTAGGATCAGCTTCATTTTTTGGAGTATCCTAATTTTGAAAGGTAACTATCTATTCTTTCATACCATGCCCTGGGGGCTTGTTTAAGATAATAGAGTGCTTTCTTTAGTCTACACACATAGGAAGATTTTTCATGGGTGACAAATCCTTCTGGTTGTTTTATGTACACTTCTTCTTCGATTACATCATTTAGAAATGTAGTTTTAACATCCATTTGGTGTATTTTCCACCCTTTGGATGTTACAATGGCTATGATGGTTCTAATAGATGTGTATCAAGCAACTAAAGAAAATGTTTCTTCATAATCTATTCCTACCTTTTGAGAAAATCCGTTGGCTAGGAATTTGGCGTTGTATTTTTCAATACTACCATCTGGTGCATGTTATATTTTGAATAACCACTTGGATGAGACAACCAGATTATGTTTAGGTTTAGGTACAACATCCCAAACATCATTTTAAAATATGGATTGATATTCTTTAGTCATTGCATCTTTCCAAGGTTGACACAATATTTCTTCTTCAGCACTTGAAGGTTCTGATTTGATGAGTTCAGATATTAGAGCAACATAGCATGTGTGGCTTCTCACTCTTTTTCTTTCTCTGAAAAATACATTAGGTTCTATTTGATTTTCTTCAATTGTCTTTCTCACCCAAAGTAGCCTCTTTTTATTGTTAGGATTTTTAGTATTCCCTGTAAAAGGACAAGGTGATTCATTTCCTTCAGAACTACTCTCCCTCTAATTCTTAGTTATGGGATACTCATCTAATTTACTATTTGATTCTATGTTTTATTCATCAATGTTCTTTGAGAGGTTAAAAGTAATGTCTTCTTCAAATTTTACATCTCTACTAATTTCAATGGTTCTGTGTCCACAAGTATAGACCATGTCACCTTTGGATGATTCACTGTATCCTATAAAGATACCTCTCATTCTAGATAGTTCAAGTTTAGTTCTCTTTTCTTTGGGAATGTGAATATATACATGACACTAAAATATTCTTAGATGACTTAATTCAGGTTTAGTTCCTGTAAATACTTCTTTAGGATTTATGTTCTCTAAAATTGAGCAAGGATATCTATTTTGAATATAAATTGCGGTGTTGGATGCTTCAACCCCAAATGATATGTGGATATTTTGGTCATACATTATGGCTTTGGAGGATTCTATAATAGACCTATTTTTCCTTTCTAAATTCCATTTTTTTGAAGATTATATGACACAAAAAAACACCTTGATAATCCCAAGAGATGTGCATAATTCTTTGAATTTTTCAAAAATGTATTCATCCCCATTGTCAAATCTTAGAATTTTGATTTTCTTCCTAGTTTAATTTTCAACTAAAGCCTTGAACTCTTTGAATTTGGATAATACTTCTCTTGATTCCTTAAGTTTTAAGAAGTAAATCCAAGTTTTCTATTGAAATAACCAATAAAAATTTACATAGTAAAAACACCCATTTAGACAAAGGACAAACATAGGACCACACATGTCATTATGGATAAGTTCAAGTATGGTTTTGGATTTATGTTCACTTTTGAGAAAATATCCTTTGGTATTTTTTCCTAAGGCACATCCTTTGCATGTTCCAATATGATTAGCTTTAAGGCTAGGTAAGCATGTTACAATCTTTTCTTTAGATGGTAAGGCACAAAAATGAAGATGGCCCAATCTTCTATGCCATATTTCATTAGATTTTGAAATTTTACAATTAAAGAATAGGTTTTTATGGTTACAAAATTTACACAAGCTTCCATCTTTGAGACCAATGGTGATAACATTCTTGATATTGGAGTTCTTGGGCCAGGATAGAACTTTATCTTCTTGGAATGTGATGTGATACCCTTGATTTGCAAGCCCAAATATTGAAACTAAGTTTCTTTTTATGTCAGGTACAAATAATACATTCTTTAGTTGAATAGTGATTCTTGTTTTAGTTATATAGAGAAAGATCCAAATCTATTTATTGGATATGTAGAATTATCCCCAATAGTTACTTCTTTAGAGGAGTAATCGTCAAATATTTTGAATTTGTCCTAGAATCTTGTTATTTGATGAGATGCTCCATTGTCTATTATCCATGTATTTTTATTAGAGTTCAGTTCACTTGAGAGGGCTAAATATAATGCTAAATTTTCATCCTTGACTTCTACTAGAGAAGCTTGAATTTTCTTTCGTTCTGGGTAGACTTTGTAAGTGTGACCAAATTTATGACATTTGTAACATTTCACTTTGGACTAGTCTCTTTTTTTGTATGATTTTTTTCCTTTTCCTCTTTTCTATTTGAATTTACCCTTTTTTCCCTTGTTGTTTGCATTAGTTTGTAGAGCTTGAATTTCTCCATTTTGATGTGGACTAATTCCTCTTGAGATTATTCTTGACTCCTCTTGAGTGCATTCATTTTTGAGTTGCTCAAAATTTGGTAGTTCAGGCTAAGAGCTCAATCCATGGATAAAGGTTTACCAAGATAAAGGTAAACCTTCACTACAATATTTGGGGTCAAATTACGATTGCAATTTGTGACACAGTGTAATTTGTGGTGATTTCCATGTTTTTTTTGTAATTGTTCCAACATTGTCACAATACTAATTTTGATGTCGTAATTGTGACACTCACATGAGCATAAACAAAAAAAAAGTGTGACATAAGGGTAAGTGCACAAAGTTGTGGTGCCAAAAGGGGGGTATAAGTGGACACCTTTTTCTTGAAATCTGCAAATTTTGAACTTCAACAAGAATTTGAAGATAGTTACACTCAAAATTTTCAAATATGACAAAAAAAAAAGTCGTAGTCCTTTGAATCTAGTTTCTAAACTACTAATTTTTTTTCAAAATGGTTTAGTTTTAGGTATTCAAAAAAGGGGGCCACAAAAAGTGGTACTGTTTATTCCAAAAAAACATAGCACAGTACAAAGTGTGGCCCCCCTAAAATTTTAACTTTTTTTTTGAAATTTTTTAATCACTCTGGTCAAAAGTTACTTAACACTATGTAGTTTATCCCAAATTTTTCGATTAATTTTATAATGTCTATTTTTTTTTAACGAATTTTTTAACTAGACACATCCCAAAAACATGAAATATCTGTGTGCTCCCCGTAGAAATAATTGAAAACTAATCTAAAATAAAAACTTTTTTTTTCAAAGTGTGTAGAATGGAGTCTAGTTTCTAAAAAACTAAGTTGTTACAAAATTCGATGAATGAGCTAAAATCTATAGCCCAATTAGTACATGGTGGTTTTTGACAAAAAATGAACATACATTCAAAAGAAATTATAGGTGAAAGGCTTGAAATAGTTCAAATTAAAAATAAATTATATGGTTAGATAGCTAACACAGAGACCTATAATGCTATGTAACCTGATCTTATCGATACCGAACCACGAGAAATCTTGAAGGGGAGCACAAAAGAAAAAATAATCTTTTTTGTATGTTTGCTGGAAAACACATCTTAGGCCTATTCATCAAATCCAAACCTTTGGGTTGGATCTCCAAGGAAAAGCCAAGCCTTAGGCTTGGGTTTGATTAAGGTTTAAATAGCGCGTGTGCCCTAGAGCATGCACGCGCTATTTACACCTCAACTCTAAATAGCGTGTGCGCACTATAGGGCGCAAGCACTATAGTGCGCACACACTATTAAGATGTAAGTTTCAAAAGAGAACTAGGTGGGGGGGGATAGGGGAATGGCTATGTGTGTGCATGAAATAGATAGAGAGAAAGTAGGGGATAGGAGAGGGGAGAGAGTACAGGATGGGAGAGAGAAAGTGAGAAAGAGTAGGGGTGGAAAAGAGAGTATAGGATGAGAGAGAGAGAGAGAGAGAGAGAGAGAGAGAGAGAGAGTAGGGGTGGCAAAGAGAGGAAGTGTGAGAGAGAGTACGAGTGGAAAAGAGAGAGTGAGATGGGGGAAAGAGATTTAAAGTAGGGGATGGGAGAGAGAGGAAGTGTGGGAGAGAGTATAGGTTGGGAGAGAGAGATTAAGAGTAGGGGATGGAGGAGAGAGAGAGAAGGTGATGGGAGATAGAGTGGGAGAGGAAGAACTTGAGAGAGAGGAGGATGGGAGTGCATGTGTGTGAAAGAGAGAGAGTATGGAATGGGAGAGGGGGAAGACAAAGTAGCTCAAGAGAGAGTAGGGGATGGAAGAGAGAGTAGGCGATGGGAGAGGGAGTGGGAGAGGGGGAGACAGGGGGGAATAGAAATGTGTGTAAGAGAGAGAGAGAGAGAGAGAGAGAGAGAGAGAGAGAGAGAGAGAGAGAGAGAGAGAGAGAGAGAGAGAGAGAGAGAGAGAGAGAGAGAGAGAGAGAGAGAGAGGAGGGGATAGGAGAGAGTGTGAAAATTTAAGAGAGACTAGAGGGTAGCAGAGAGAGAGAGAGTGGAGAAGGAGAGAGTAAGAGTGAGAGTGAGAGAGAGAGTAGGCAGTGGGAGAGGAAGTGGGAGAGGGAGAGCAAGTGAAAGAAAAAGTAGGGGATGGGTGTGTGTGTGTCAAAGAGAGAGAGTCAAGAATGAGAGAGGGGAGAGATAGATAGAGAGAGTAGGCAATGGTAGAGGGATGGGAGAGAGAGAGAGAGAGAGAGAGAGAGAGAGAGATAGTAGGCGGTGGGAGAGGGAGTGGGAGGGAGAGAGGGGTGGAATGGAAGCATTTAAGAGAGATAGAGCAGGGGATGGGAGAGAGTAGGCAGTGGGACAAGGACTACGAGAGAGAGAGAGGAGGGGGGGATGGGAATGTGTATTTATTTATAAGAGAGATAGAGTAAAGGATGGGAGAGAGTGTGAGAGTTTGAGAGAAAGTAGTAGGGGATGGGAGAGAGAGAGAGAGAGAGAGAGAGAGAGAGAGAGAGTAGAGAGGAAGAAAGAGAACTTGAGAGAGATAGATAGTAGGCAGTAGGAGAGGGAGTGGGAGAGGGAGAGGGAGAGGGAGAGAAATAGGGGGGATGGGAGTGTGTGTGACAGATGTAGAGAGTAGGGGATGGGAGAGAAGAAGAAGAGTGGGGGGATAAGAATGTGTGTATCTATGAAAGTGAGAGAGTAGGGGATGGGAGAGAGTGTGAAAGTGTGAAAGTAGGGGGTGGCAGAGAGAGAGTACGATGATGGGGGAGAGAAAGTAGGCGATGGGAGAGGAAAAGAGAGAGGGGGGATGGGAGTGTGTGTGTGTGTAAGAGAGATAGAGCAAGGGATGGGAGAGAGTATGAGAGTGTGAGAGTAGGGGGTGGATGAGAGAGAGAGTTCGACGATGGGGGAGAGAAAGTAGGCGATGGGAGAGGGAAAGAGAGAGGGGGGATGGGGGTGTATGTGTAAGAGAGATAGAGTAGGGGATGGGAGAGAGTGAGAGTGTGAGAGAGTAGGGGATGGGAGAGAAGAGAGAGAGTAGGGGATGGGGGAGAGTGTGAGAGTGTGAGAGAGTAGGGGATGGGAGACGAGAGAGAGAGCAAGGGATGGGGGAGAGAAAGTAGGCAGTGGGAGAGAGAGTGGGAGAGGCAGAGAGAGCTTGTACAAGATAGGGGAGAGAGAGAGAGAGTAGAGAGAGAGAGAGAGAGAACTTGAGAGAGAGATAGTAGGTAGTAGTAGTGTGAGTGTGAGAGAGATTAGGGGGTGGTAGAGAGAGTATGATGATGGGGGAGAGAAAGTAGGCAGTGGGAGAGGGAGAGAGAGGGGGAATGGGAATGTGTGTAAGAGTGAAAAATTAGGGGATGGAAGAGAAGAGATAGAGTAGGGGATGGGGGAGAGCAATTAGGTGGTAGGAGAGGGAGAGAGATAGGGGGATAAGAGTGTGTGTGAGAGATCTAAAGAGCCAGGGATGGGAGAGGAGAGGGGGTGAGAGAGGTAGAGAGAGTAGGTGGTGGGAGAGGGAGAGTGAGAGAGAGTAAAGGATGGGAGAGAGTAGGAAGAGAGAGGGAGGGGATGGGAGAGAGAGTAGGGAGGATAGAGAGTAGGGAGGATGGGGAGTGATGTGTTTTGAGAAAGTAGGGGGTGGCAGAGAGAGAGTACGACGACAGGGGAGAGAAAGTAGGCGGTGGGAGAGGAAAAGAGAGAGGGGGGATGGGAGTGTGTGTGTAAGAGAGACAGAGCAAGGGATGGGACAAAGTGTGAGAGTGTGAGAGTAGGGGGTGGCAGAGAGAAAGTACGACGATGGGGGAGAGAAAGTAGGCGATGGGAGAGGGTAAGAGAGAGGGGGGGATGGGGGTGTATGTGTAAGAGAGATAGAGTAGGGGATGGGAGAGAGTGAGAGTGTGAGAGAGTAGGGGATGGGAGAGAAGAGAGAGAGTAGGGGATGGGGGAGAGTGTGAGAGTGTGAGGGAGTAGGGGATGGGAGACGAGAGAGAGAGAGAGAGAGAGAGAGAGAGAGAGAGAGAGAGAGAGAGAGAGAGAGAGTAGGGGATGGGGGAGAGAAAGTAGGCGATGGGAGAGAGAGTGGGAGAGGCAGAGAGAGCTTGTACAAGATGGGGGAGAGAGAATAGAGAGGGAGAGAGAGAACTTGAAAGAGAGAGATAGTAGGTAGTAGTAGTGTGAGGGTGAGAGAGAGTAAGGGGTGGTAGAGAGAGTACGATGATGGGGGAGAGAAAGTAGGCGGTGGGAGAGGGAGAGGGAGGGAGAATGGGAACGTGTGTAAGAGAGAAAAAGTAGGGGATGGGAGAGAAGAGAGAGAGTAGGGGATGGGGGAAGAGAAATTAGGTGGTAGGAGAGGGAGAGGGAGAGAGATAGGGGGGATAAGAGTGTGTGTGAGAGATCTAAAGAGTTGGGGATAGGAGAGGAGAGGGGATGAGAGAGGTAGAGAGAGTAGGTGGTGGGAGAGGGAGGGTGAGAGAGAGTAAAGGATGGGAGAGAGTAGGAAGAGAGAGAGGGAGGGGATGGGAGAGAGAGTAAGGAGGATGGGGAGTGATGTGTTTTGAGATAGTGCGTACGCGCTTTGTAGCGTGTACGCACTATCTCAAATCACCAAAAAATGGTCAAAAACCAACCTTGGGACCCATTTCATCCATTTTTAACTTTTGGTCTGTTATGCTCTCTGTTATTCTGACAGAAAACACGGGTTTCAACATCTAGCAAACACTATTTCAACACTTTTGGAAGCTAGCAAACACCAAATTCAATCATTGGATACGTGATTTGAAGAATTTTTGAATATTCTTTTAATAGAAAAGGTTAGTGCAATCCATTTTAAATATTGTTTGTCGATATATAGATACAAATTTGATTATAATTTGATATGTTATGTAATATATAGTGAATTCATTAAAAAATGTATATTTGAATGAAATGTTATTTCGAAATGGTTAGAAATTTGACAAGTCATCTGATATATATTGTGTATTCATTCAAATAATTATAATTTTTATATGTAATTGAATAATTTGTAATTTACACATTTTAAGTAATTCAGATGTTTGAATAATTTGACATGTAGAAATCATCATCATGCCAAGGAAGAAACCAAAGATTCAAACAAATGCAGATAGGGAGAGAGATTTGACAATTAAAAGAGATAAAATGAAATTACTATGTGAACAAAGAAAATTGCAAAGCAATGATGAAGAATTAACTTTTGAAGAGGATCAAGAACCACCAGTACAAAAAAACAAGGAGGAAGAATTAGAAAGACAAAGAGAACGAATGAGATTGTTACGCTCAAGAAGACAATTGAATTGTGAAGCTACACCATCCTCTAATGTTGGAGTCATATCGTCCGCTACACCATCTTCGAATGTTGGAGTCATATCATCCACTACACCATCTTCCAATGTTGAAGTCATATCATCCTCTCATGTTGAAGAGACACTGATTTATAGATCCGACGATATACACACTCCATCATGTCATGTTGAAAGCACAACATCAACACATCAAGTAGGTGATATTCCATCTTTTACATCTTATTGCCAAGGCACATCATCTTCAGTTCAAGGTACGCAGTACACTCAACCTTATATTGATGTTCAAAATGTTGAGAGAATTGAAGAGATTAGAACACCTTCTAGAATTCGTTTTAGAAAACCAAAATATTTGATTGATATTGATACTAACATTTTGAAATCAATGTCTGACAAGATTAGCAAGCGTACTTGTCAAAGAAAAGTTAATCATATGTGGAGATTATTTTTTGAAGAATTAAATATTACAGGTCAATGCCAATTATTTGTTGAAATGATGAGGAATTTGAAATTTAGGCCTATCATGAAGATTCTTGGGCTAAGAATGATGGATGATTCAAATGAAAGAAATATTGTAAAGAATCTAATGAGTGCTTATGACAAAGTGGGTTCTAAATCATGCACCAAAGATAGTAATATCACAAGATGAGCACTCACATCGACAATAGTAAGTAGCCAAATGAAGAAAGCTTGACTCATGAGAAAGACAAGCAAAACATTAAAAATTGGTAGAGGTACCTTAAGGAGAGCCATGCTAAGGCGTGAGAGATTAGAAGATCCAACAAAAAATGAGTTATGGACATTTAGCAGTAGACTACCGCGAAAGGATAAAGAAATTAGTGAAGCCTTGAAATCATTGATCGAAGATTTTTGAAAAAATAACACACATGTTTCTCCTAATCAAAGAGATGTTGTAAGAAGGAGGATTGGTAGCCAAAATCGTGAGCCACATGCGAAACATTTTTTGGACTCAACTCAGACACAATTTTTTGCAAAATTTATTGGTATGTATCCTCAAATTCGAATAAGTCAAAGATTTTTTGAGATGGGTAAACCTTTTTATGTGAAAATAAATCACACACGCACAACTTGTTGTTGTAGGATACATATTGAATTTTCTAACCATTTTGATGTTCTTAGGCACATATGTATAGTTTTGCATTCTCAGTTTGTTTTGCAGGATTGTGACATAAAAGAGCCACCAAGATCTTCAAGGGAATTGATATCCAACATTTTATGTGAAATAGGGGATGGCCAACAATTTTACAAGACATCATGCTTGGATGTTACGTGCTTATTTTGTGGTTCTTTGCAACTTTTATCAACTTGTCAACATATGGATAGTACACATGCAATTGGAAATGAAATAGTAGATTATGGAAAATTCAAGACAGTGACATATGCTCTAAAAGATGGGAAACATGGTAAAAGATGTGATCTAGTTATTGAAAAGATTCCAGTGTATGAGTTCATGAAGATTTTTTGTGAAAAGATTGTGTACGAGTATGCAAGGCATACCCATAGAACTCGATGGTTGGATTTGCAATTCAAGTTGTGCAAGGATACGTTTTCATTGGATACCATTGTTTTGGTTGTAGATTTTGCAGAGAACTACACACTACAACCACAAAATGAGGTGCAAGCAAAGTATTATACATCTCAACAGGTTTCTATATTTGTTCACATAACATTCATGCATTCACCTACAAGTACAGAGGATGACATGAAGATTTTGAGGGAGTACCATTTTTACACTAGCGATGATCGATCACATTCTATGAAGTTTGTACATGGTTGTTTTCAACTATTTTATGGAGATTTGGCTAATAGGGGCATATCATATCATCAACACATTATTTGGTCAGAAAATTGTGCATCTCAATTCAAGAATGCACGGATGTTCTATTGGTTGAGCAGGATGCATAGGTTGTGTAGAATTCAATATATGTGGAATTTCACAGAGGCTGGTCATGGTAAGGGAGAGCATGATGGTGCAGGCACATGCATTAAAAGAGCCTTGGCTCATGAAGAACTAAAGTACAAAGATGGAGCAATATTGATAGATGCAAAATCCATCGTCCAATGGTGTAACGCTACAATGGGTCTAGGTAAAGAAGGTGAGTCTATAGTTCGTAGATTTTTTTGTTTGATAGATAATACTAACATTGCACCATATCAAGATTGTTGCACACTAACAGGATCTAGTGAGTTACACTCTTTTAGAAGCTCTAATGCAGGTTCATGGAGTATCCACACACGAAAAATGGCATGATATTGTCCATCATGTGTAGAGGAAAATTGGGATGACTGTGAGTCAACTGAATGGGTGGACAAATGGGATATACGGGTTTTGGACCCAATTGACACCTATCATCCCCCACAAGCACTGGAAATGGTAGAGATGGATTCATCTATTGACTTTGACCACTTGTCAGATTTAGTGCAACCTAGTAATATATATATATATATATATATATATATATATATATATATATATATATATATATATATATATATATATATATATATATATATATATATATATATATATATATTTATTTATTTATTTATTTATTTATATTTATATTTATATATCTTTGTAATTTCAATATGTAACTTTATAACTTTTACCCAAGTATTTTCTGAATTAATGACTGCATTTTGTACATTTGTCACTGTAGGCCATGTTTTTGTTGTTATTGCACCTGAAGACAATGAAGAAGGGACAGATTATTATTTGTGTCATTGTGTTGAAGCCAAACAAAAATTAGATCACTCAGTTATAGATGGTGAAGGTTTAGAGTACCATGTCGGTGTGGTGGTTGTAACAGGCACATGGCTTAGACGATATCCTATGAAGAATCCTAACTTGTGGTTATTCGAGGATTGGCAAACAGAGAGGAAGATTCTTCATTATTCAAACCTTGTTGTCGCATCAAATGTCCACTTGATAAAATATGGTAGAAAACCACATAATAAGATTCTTTGGAAAGTTCACGAGTCAGACCATGAGGCGATACTTGAGACATTAAAATGTCGAGCAGATCCAGTTGGCTCATTAGATTGAAATGGGAGAGAGAGAAAAAGTGATCAATTGGATCCAAATACAATGTTACAACCTCTTCCCCAAGACTATCACATGACTAAGGTGGACCGTATTGTTATGATGTGTAAGTGATGAGATTTAGTTTTGATTTGTTTAGAATATAGATACATTATTTGAATTCATATTAGATTCTTTAATAGGACCCATTTTTTTAATCTTATCTTAGATTTGTTATTGTGCTAATTCTTCATTTGTAGGTCACCAAAGAAGAGGGCTAATAAAGTTGATGCACAAGTGATAAAGGGTGAGATGCCAAAATCATCTGCGAAATGGTATTATCAATTCACATCCTCAATATTTATTAGTATTCTTTGTTCAAGTACCATTGTATGATAATCATCTTATGCTTGGAATTGAAGAGGTTAAATTATGTCAATACTAAGGTTTGTAGCATCAATACTAAGGTTTTTAGCATCAATTGGTCACGCTAAGTATAGTAGTTGTATCATGAATCCTTCTGAACCAATATGACTAAGATTCTCGGAAGAAGACTAAACCATATCATCTGTCTACTCCCTCTTTATATAAGAGTTTGTCAAACAATTAGAATGAAACATTTATTATTACTCCCCCCTCAATGTAAAATTCTCATTGATTGCATTTTGTAAAGTTTTAAGTCACTATCAACCTCTATATCATTGTATTCTTCTTATCATCAAATTACACAACAATGAGAATATGAACGATGACTTCTTCACATGAACCTACAAATTATAAATGCTACACCTTAATAAATGTTTGGGCTTGGTCTTTACCATTTGAGCTTATAATACAATACATTGGCTTCATTTTTATTTGGAAGTATTTATTATGTTTGTTCCAGAAGTCATTCTTCATTTGCCAATATGAAAATGCGACTATCATGAAAGGCATAGTCTTATAATTTGTAATTTGTATAATGGTATAAAAGCTTGGTTGTGGTTTTGAATCCATTGCTCCCATGACCCTCCTTCTCATGCATTTATTCTATTTATTCTTCTACCTCCTCCTCTGCTTGGCCATTTTGCAACAACATCTGGATGGAACTCTAGCCTTCCTCAAAACCATTATACATGACCTCTCCTTCTTCAAGATATTCTATAAAAAGTTCCTCAACCCTTGAACCTTTCAAAACCCCAATCTCAATGGAAGGCTTCTAGACCAAAAGAACTAGTAGATCCGGTTCTTTAAGAGAAAGAGACAACAAATCCAATTTTCTAGTGACTAGATGGAAAATTGGGGAAATCATTTCAATTAGTTGTAAATCGAAAGGAATTATAAGTAAACTATATCAATATAATAAGTAACTTAGTAATTATATCAATATAATTTAATTACTAAGGAAATGAAATTATTACTCTAACATATAGTACATTATTTTGCAGACAAAGGTGTTGAATTTGATGCTTAACAGATTTACATACATGTGTAATAAATAATAAGTGTTGTAGCTTTGGGATCAACACTATAAAATGAAGGATGTCATACTACATTCACAGAGGTACCAAAATATTTTATTTGATATGGATACAAAAGAAAATGTGTATTCTTCATAACTGTATTTGAGTCTCATGTATTATCAATTTCAGCTATTGACATCAGAGATACCTTTACATCTTCATCATTATATTGATCAACGAGTCCTTATTGCACTCACTAGTTCTAAGCCAATGACTAAGGTATGAAAGAGTTTACATTAAAATTTCATTAGTACTAAAATTCAATATAAAATTCATAGGCACAATCGAGTGGTAACTTTGATAGTTTTTGTAGGGTCTTATTATTACTGACCATCAGTGTATCCTTGAGGTGTATATATAGAGGAATTATCAGCTAGCTAAAAGAAAATATTAAGTTTTATGTGTAAATATATATTTTTTTTTTATATAAAATAGTTATTTATTCATATATAATTTTGATTGTAACATGTCAAGTTACAGAAGATTCTAGACTAATGGACTAGTGAGCATGTTAGGAAGACCTCGTTATATACACTGGTCATCTCCCACTTGTTGGCAATTAAAGACAATTAGGGATTTATTTTTTTCCCCTAGTTGGAAAGAGTATATATCTAATGATGTACATTTTACACCTATATGGCATTATTGGGCATATGTTTTGTATAATTTTTTCTATGTATGTCATTTTTTACATATATTTCATGTATGACATTATTAGACATATGCTTATGATGTTTCAAATTATTGATAAATGAATTATATGATATTGTTAGACCTTATGGAATCAACTTTGATTTTTTGTTATCAATCAATCAACATATTTTCCTTTTAATTCTTCCACATTTGGCATATCCATCTAACAATGAACTTATGATACTCCCATCAAGACGTGCATGATTGCATGGTTTTATGGTGGATGTCCCTCTCTTTTTTAAATTCCAATTTTATTCATCTACATGAGTAAGGGAGATCAATTCCATTTCTTTCAATTGTATTTAAAGGTCATTAAAGTTTTTTCAAACAATGTGATTAAATAAATATTATTCAGCATTTACCTCTATCATCAAGGTTGATTCATTCCTTCTCTTATTTTACCAAATAATTTGGATGAATCACCCATGGCTCCTTACATTTCTTGAAGAAAATTTTCAAAGACTTTGCAACATGTCTTCTCTTCTTCCATATAGTTCATGTTCATTGAAGACATTTGGTCAAACAATATATCTACTTTGTATATTCTCACAACACCAATAGTCATGGTACAATGCTTACAAGATCCATAGTTGAAGAGAAGCTATGTGAAGCTTCTAGAACCATGGACCTATACTTAATTTAGTATTATTGCATCCATGTTACTTATGAAAGTGGAACTTTCACATAGATAAGTAGGGAAACCAAAATTGAAAGCCAAACTTAACATAGAAAAGTAAAGCAAGCCTCAACTATATTCTCATTAAACACTGTGAATTCAAATATCTTTGGCGGAGCATATCTCAGAGCTCGTGCAAGATATGGATGAGGTGCTAGTTCCTACAGGACCGTGTTGCAGAGACCTACAATAACCTCTCTCACTTTTTGGAGATCGCATTCCATTTTCATTCTACAACGCCATCTCGGGTGATGTTGAAACTTGCAGTGTTGGCCAGTACAAAGTTGCCAACTGCCAAATCTCTCTCATCTTTCGTCATGGGATCAAACTGTCTTCTCTATTAGCTTCAGTGGTCGGGTAAACCCTATCCCCAACCTCATCTTTTCCCCTTCAGTGCTCAAACATTCTCAGGCATTCTGAACCGGAATGTCCCTAAGGGTCACTAAATGCCACAGGGCTGCAATCTTTGACGGGGCATATCTCGGAGCTTGTGCAAGATATGGATGAGATTTTAGTTCCTACAGGACCGTGTTGTAGAGACCTACAATAACCTCTCTCACTTTTTGGAGATCGCATTTCATTTTCATTCTACAATGCCATCTCGGGTGATGTTGAAACTTGCAGTGTTGGCTAGTACAAAGTTGCCAATTGCCAAATCTCTCTCATCTTTCGTCGTGGGATCAAACTGTCTACTCCATTAGCTCCAAGTGGCTGGGTAAACCCTATCCCCAACCTTTTCTTGTCCCCTTCAGTGCTCAAACGTTCTCAGGCACGCTGAACCGGAATGTCCCTAAGGGTCACTAAATGCCACAGGGCTGCAATCTTTGGCGGGGCATATCTCGAAGCTCGTGTGAGATATGGATGAGATTCCAATTCTTATAGGACCGTGTTGCAGAGACCTATAATAACCTCTCTCACTTTTTGGAGATCGCATTGAATTTTCATTCTACAATGCCATCTTTGGTGATGTTGAAACTTGCAGTGTTGGCCAGTACAAAGTTGCCAACTGCCAAATATCTCTCATCTTTCGTCGTGGGATCAAATTGTCTGCTCCATTAGCTCCAGGTGGCTGGGTAAACCCTATCCCCAACCTTGTCTTGTCCCCTTTAGTGCTCAAACATTCTCAGGCACGCTGAATCGAAATGTCCCTAAGGGTCACTAAATGCCACAAGGCTGCAATCTTTGGCAGGGCATATCTCAGAGCTCGTGCAAGATATGGATGAGATTCTAGTTCCTATAGGACCGTGTTGTAGAGACCTACAATAACCTCTCTCATGTTTTGGAGATCGCATTTCATTTTCATTCTACAATTCCATCTCGGGTGATGTTGAAACTTGTAGTGTTGGCCAGTACAAAGTTGCCAACTACCAAATCTCTCTCATCTTTCGTTGTGGGATCAAACTGTCTACTCTATTAGCTCTGGGTGGCCAGGTAAATCCTATCCCCAACCTCATCTTGTCCCCTTCAGTGCTCAAATGTTCTCAGGCACGCTGAATCGAAATGTCACTAAGGGTCACTAAATGCCACAGGGCTGCAATCTTTGGTGGGTCATATCTCGGAGCTCGTGCAAGATATGGATGAGGTTCTAGTTCCTACAGGACCGTGTTGTAGAGACCTACAATAACCTCTCTCACTTTTTGGAGATCGCATTCCATTTTCATTCTACAACGTCATCTCGGGTGATGTTGAAACTTGCAGTGTTGGCTAGTACAAAGTTGCCAACTGCCAAATCTCTCTCATCTTTCGTCGTGGGATCAAACTATCTACTCCATTAGCTCTGGGTGGTCGGGTAAACCTTATCCCCAACCTTGTCTTGTCCCCTTCAGTGCTCGAACATTCTCAGGCACGCTGAACTGGAATGTCCCTAAGGGTCACTAAATCCCACAATGCTGCAATCTTTGACGGGGCATATCTCGGAGCTTGTGCAAGATATGGATGAGATTCTAGTTCCTACAGGACCATGTTGCAGATACCTACAATAACCTCTCTCACTTTTTGGAGATTGCATTCCATTTTCATTCTACAATGCCATCTCGGGTGATGTTGAAACTTGCAGTGTTGGCCAGTACAAAGTTGCCAACTGTCAAATCTCTCTCATCTTTCATCATGGGATCAAACTGTCTGCTCCATTAGCTCTGGGTGGCTGGGTAAACCCTATCCTCAACCTCATCTTGTCCCCTTCAGTGCTCGAACGTTCTCAGGAACGCTGAACCGGAATGTCCTTAAGGGTCACTAAATCCAATAGGGCTACAATCTTTGATGGGGCATAGCTCAGAGCTCATGTGAGATATGGATGAGATTCTAGTTCCTAAAGGATCGTGTTGTAGAGACCTACAATAACCTCTCTCACTTTTTGGAGATAGCATTCCATTTTCATTCTACAACGCCATCTCGAGTGATGTTGAAACTTGCAGTGTTGGCCAGTACAAAGTTGCCAACTGCCAAATCTCTCTCATCTTTCGTGGTGGGATCAAACTGTCTACTCCATTAGCTCTGGGTGGCTGGGTAAACCCTATCCCCAACCTCATCTTGTCCCCTTCAGTGCTCGAATTTTCTCAGGCACGCTGAACCGAAATGTCCCTAAGGGTCACTAAATCCCACAGGGCTGCAATCTTTGATGGGGCATTTCTCAGAGCTCATGCGAGATATGGATGAGATTCTAGTTCCTAAAAGACCGTATTGCAGAGACCTACAATAACCTCTCTCAATTTTTGGAGATTGCATTCCGTTTTCATTCTACAACGCCATCTCGGGTGATTTTGAAACTTGCAGTGTTGGCCAGTACAAAGTTGCCAACTGCCAAATCTCTCTCATCTTTCATCGTGGGATCAAACTGTCTGCTCCATTAGCTCCAAGTGGCTGGGTAAACCCTATCCCCAACCTCGTCTTGTCCCCTTCAGTGCTCAAACGTTCTCAGGCACACTGAACCGGAATGTCCCTAAGGGTCACTAAATGCCACAGGGCTGCAATCTTTGACGGGGCATATCTCGGACCTCGTGCGAGATATGGATGAGATTCCAATTCCTCAAGGACCGTATTGCAAAGACCTACAATAACCTCTCTCTCTTTTTGAAGATTGCATTTTTTTTTCATTCTACAACGCCATCTCGGGTGATGTTGAAACTTGCAGTGTTGGCTAGTACAAAGTTGCCAACTGCCAAATCTCTCTCATCTTTCGTCGTGGGATCAAACTATCTACTCCATTAGCTCCATGTGGATGGGTAAACCCTATCCCCAACCTCGTATTATCCCATTTAGTGCTCAAACATTCTCAGGCATACTGAACCAGAATGTCCCTAAGGGTCACTAAATCCCACAGGGCTACAATCTTTGACAGGGCATATCTCGGAGCTCGTGCGAGATATGGATGAGATTCTAGTTCCTACAGGACTATGTTGCAGAGACCAAAGATCAGCCAAGGATAAGGATAGCATAGTAAGAAAATGATTATTTATCTGGTGGATATAAGTCTTTTATATAACAAACCATTTATATGCATAGTAAAAGAACTGAATATAGATTTGAGACATATTGATCACCTGCAGTCTGATCATCTTCACAAGTATGCAACTTTTGTTTCACTATTTCATGTAAGTTTATTGAACTTTCTTTATGAGGTCATTTACAGATGGGATGTTCAAAGGTTGAGTTCCTATGGGTCGTCAATACTTTGACTATACTTTAACTCAACGATTATCAATATGGGAAAAAATGGAATTCATTGTATTTTGAAGTACTGAGAAGATGGCCTTGCCCTTCCCTAGGAGTTTCAGAAATGGGAGACATTAGGTAAGAGAGTGAAAATGTTACTATCACTTCAACGCACATGACACAATTGGAAATGCAAATTTTGATGGTAATCATTTTGTGATAAGGGAGAGACTAGGGATGATCATTGTTACTATCTCTTTAGTAGTGGATTTTTGTTTTCTCTTGAATTTGGTGGTGGGGGATCAATGGTAATTATCCTTGGATATTCCTTCTTATGATGTTAGTGACAAGTGTTGCTCTTTGAAAACACTTGTACAATCTTTTTTAAATTATTAGATAAAAACAAAGAATTGTAAGTATTAAACATGATTAGCCTTTAGTTCCTAGAAGATCTTTATTTCCCCATCAATGCATTTAGAAAGTTAAGTTTTAAGAAGATCATAAATAGAAAAAATTAGAGAAGCAATTTAAACATTTATATTGATTGGAAACATGTGAATCTTGAGTTTCCTCTGCCTTTTAAAGAACGTTCCTTAGCTAGCATACCTAATTCCACATTCCATAAGAGTGTCATTGCGCTAAAAATTTAGGAAACCAACTACTCTAAGATAAAGCTTCCTGGTCAATAATAATCTAGCCTATTGAGGTACATAATACTTCTCAATTAAACTTGTGTTAATTCAGTATTAATTTTGTAATTAACTACAATTTCAGTATCTGTGTACAGGGGGTGACTGAGAAAACTATTTGAGGTCCAATTTGAAAATATATTTGTAAGGATCTCAACCAAGGTTCACAACTTCGATGATTAATACATTCATTCAGGCTAGAACCTCACTACAAAAAAATAATATATAAAAAAGGTAGTGAATAACGTCATGTCTAGATCCAAATCAACCAATGAAAGTCAAATCAGCATAATGTGGAACAACAATATATGCATTGAGTGGGTTTTCATAGAAAAGCTTTAGAATAAAATTCATGTCTAGAATTAAAAGACCTTAAAGAAATTTTATGCTTGTAACACAAATGGCCATTCAAAATTGAATATGGTTACAATATGTGAAATAGCATCACGAGAACTTGTAATGCTCTTGTGAACATCGTGTTAATTCTTGTAAGAATCCCTAAGATGCTTGTTATACTCAAAATTTTGTTGAAATTAAATTAATTTTTATCCTGTCAATTAATTGGCTTAGGGTGATATATGCTTCTTGGATGGAATAATGAGTTCATGATTAACTCTGTATTAAGATTCATAGCATCTTCTAGTTATTTGCAAAGGAAATTTATAAATTAAGCTAATGTCATATGGCTTGCTTGAGAAAGATGTCCGTGTTCTGATTGATGGGTACTAATGACTGTCCACATTTAGTTCTTCAATATCCTATTTGACAAGCTTTCCATAGACATTTCTTTGCCATACTAAGTATTTTTGAAAACATATTTGAGTAGAAGCACTATAGTAGATACTACATGATGTTTTAACAAATAAAGTAATGAGTTAAAGACTATTATTTCCAAGGTATTATGTCATAGTATTTTAATTGTAATGATCTTAGACTAATGATATTCTTGAAGGTAACTTTGACATGCAGCAAGAAAGACAACCTACAGCCAAGGCGATATTGTGCCTACAACCAAAGTCATAAATGCTCACAACCAAAGCCACTAGTGCACATAGCCAAAGCCATGGATGCTTATAGCCAAAGTTACAAGTGTTCACAGCCAAAGCCATGAGTACATGAAGTCGATGATCACAATTGTTTACAACTATTCACTAGAAACAACTTCTTTGCAATTTTTGAGAAATACTAATAAAGCAAAAAATAACATCTACTAGTTCGTAGACATAATGGCAACTCTCTAGAAATTGAATTTAATTTCATACATGCACATATCTAATTTAATATCATACACGAACATATCTAATTTAACGTCATACATGAACAAACATATAATATAAAATGATAACCAATAATGTAATATACATTAACAAACACATAATATATTATGATAACCAATAATGTCGTATATGAACAAACATATCATATATTAACCAATAATGTCATAAATCAAATATAGAATGTCATATGTACATCAAATGTATGTCAAAAATGTCTCTCTGATGCCTATATATATACATGGGGAAGGAAACAAGTCTATATATATATATATATATATATATATATATATATATATATATATATATATATATATATGTATTGAATATCTCAACTACATCTTTTTCTTCTCACAAGGGGAAGGAAACAAGTCTCTCGACATCCTCTGCCGTCGTGTGGAGGGAGACAGTGGAGATGACGGGGCCCTCCTGACACGCTCACTTGACCTCTTGTTGAGGCTCTTCTCCAAGTCCAATTGATACAAAGAAAGTAGATATGAATCAATATTTATTATACATTGAAATCAAATATATGTACACACAAAATCAATTATTTTCTTACCACCAACAAATAGTCACTCTGTAAGTCCACCTCAAATGCTCGTGGACGATCAGGTGTGACAAGACCCTACAACAATTCAATAAATATAATCACTTATAATTAACATTAGAAAATTTGAGATTAACTATTATAAACAACAACTAAAACAAAGAAAATTCTTTCATAACTCCATCAGTGGCTGTGAGCTAGCCACAGCTGCGGCCACTCCACTATCAACAGACTGTCACAGATGAGGAGGTGTGTCCGACATCATGAGCTGCATGTCATACAATACATATTATATCTAACATGAAACATGGAATAAATAGAATCAAATGAATTAAATTAACATGAAACAACTGTACCTGTGTGAAGCTCGTATGATGTCTCTGCTCTGTGTCTGTGGTAAAGGTTGAGGATCCTGTGGAGAACTGATGCACATGCATAATTTTTTTTTTCAATCCTTAATATGATTACGTAATAAATATATGTATTAATTAAAATGATTAAATTTATACATACCTCAGGACTTGTCGAAGGGACAAAAAATGGGCCTAGAGGATCGATGCTAGGCCTAGCAACATTTTGACCCTAAATTTTGAACAATGTCAATAAATGCTAATTAATTAATCATTCACTATACATATGAAATGTGATCAAATTAGTAATTTACCTATGTGTCAATGCCAAATGTCTCATTCAGGAACTCATCACTGACAAGCCCATCATCCGTAGCATCTCTGGCATGAGTGCCAAATGTGCATAGGGATCCGCATGAAGTGCACATGTGACCACAACGCATAGAAGGCTCCCCCTCAACTAATGGGCTCATGGAATGGATGAGGTTCTACATCAAAGCAATAATGGTCCCTAGAGTGCTGGCCTCTACATGTTCCATCACAACTGAAGGAATAATCACATGCTCATGCTGTGGATGGACCACAGGTGCCCTAACTACATTAGGGTCACGACGTGCTCCTAGCCTCTCAAATGATGACCCGCCACCTCTACCCTAGGAGTCTAACATATCAAAATAATTGGTGATCTCCCCAAGGACAAACTCACAATATAATTTCTTCAAACAATACATGGGGACCTCGTGATTGTTGCAAGGAGGGGCATCAAAAACCATCCACCATCTATCCCAAAAATTATTTCTAATAGCATCGTGTATACACCAATGGATGGGGAACCATTTAGTACCCTCTCTAACAGTATTTGGCTCACCGGGTTTTCTAAATAATGCACATATACTACCTTTTGATATTTCTTTTTTTTTAACATCTTCATATGACAATTTATTTGCATAAAATCTTTTTTGTTCATCCCTCTTAGCCCACCAAATATCTAACTAACCACTAACTTAGGCTATCTGAGTTTTAATGGATTCGAGGGATGATGACAATTAAGCCCTCATTGGATTGGTTTGTCCGGATTCTTTCAACCGAGAAATGAGTCTTTCTAATTCAGTTTTGCCTCTCTGTATTTCATTTCTTATATTTTCTTGTGTTCCTGGCGGAGGTCTTGCAATTGGTTTAGGTTGTGGAATTTGTTGTTCTTCTTGAGGAGGGTTTTGATTTTGAGGTTCTTGAGGGTTTTGTGGATTTTTCGGTTGATTATGGACATTTCCTAATAAAAAATCTATTGAAATCCAACTAAATAAACAAATCTAAATGAAATTTGTAAAAACCCTACAAAAGAATATCAAAAACCAATAAAACAATATGGAAAACATATTAAACAATGAAAAGTTAAGTTTATATCACTTACCTCATCATCGTCGGCGTGCTTGTTGTCTTGGATTTCGTTGGTGAGGAGGCATTTTGGCAAATGGTGGTGAATTTTTGCTATCAAACCCGCGTACGCGCTGTTGGTGAGCCAAAAAGAAAAATGAAAATGATGGGCCGCGAGTCTGCGGCCCATCATATAACTTTTTTCATATCAGAATAGCGCGTACGCACTATTGAAAATTAGAAAAAAAAAAAAAAAAAACCTTGTCATCTTTTTGGCACCACAACTTGGTGCATACACCCATAAATCATTCTCCATTTATTTTGATTATGGAAAGTTGCGGCGAAAGAGGTGGAGAGCTCTGAATGAGGGTGGAGAGCTGTGAACATTGGCATGCCCTTGTGATTAGTACATTTTATTTTTGTTCCCTTGTGATCTCTGTATTTCATTGTTGTGCCCTTGCTTTGTGATTTTGTTGTTGTGATGTGCCCTCATGATCTACGTGCCCTTGCTCTACAATTTTCTTCAAGGGTAAGAAGAGGTACCTATGTAAATGTTCTTCTCTTTTCTTTCTAAACATGTATGTCTTTATATATTCAAAGAGTTTTTTTAAGGTGCTTATTACATATTAGCTCACAAAAAAATTTGATCCAGCTGCATAAATATTCTAGAATGCAAATAATAAAACAATAAAATTCACTCAACCCATGCTAAGTGACTTACTTCAAGATCCTACACAAAAATAATGCAAACCACAAAAAATGAGTAGAGTTCACAAGAAATTTTACAAAAATATATCATAGCAAATATTTTTAGAAAGAAACAAGCCATAACCCAGTTAAATTGGTCTAGTTGTTGATTAGCTGGGTTGATTACAAATTCCTGTAGAACTATCATTAGATTAGGTACAATAAAATGAACAATCAGCTATTCCCAACTAGCAAGATCAAATAATTTTTTTGAAGGTGATAAAACTGCACATGCAGATACATCACTTGCATACTAGGCAAGAAGTGCATTCCCCAACTTAAAAGGAATGATTGGATATAAAGGCTTCATATGGTAGCCCAACAATGGAAGCCAAGGATGTAACCATGCATGTATTGGAGTCTCCCTATGAGGATCCCAAGTATCTATTGTTGTTGTTAATTTGGGCATCACTATATGATCTAGAATGTTATGATGTATTGAAGCTAGTAGTAACTTCTCCCATGTCTCTAGAAAATGTGGAATAGCCTCAAGCTCCCTTGGCTCCCAAGAATTTGTAGCAACCATTGTCATTGCTAGAAGAAAAACTTCAATGAAGA
Source organism: Cupressus sempervirens (assembly GCA_028749045.1). Lineage (NCBI taxonomy): Eukaryota > Viridiplantae > Streptophyta > Pinopsida > Cupressales > Cupressaceae > Cupressus > Cupressus sempervirens. The sequence goes on along the minus strand of CM053787.1, from coordinate 387,427,667 downwards.
GTTTAGTGTAAGGAGTTGAATAAGAAAGTTTTGCTTCTATGTATAAATTCCATAATCATGAGGCTCATTCCCTTGAAGAAGCCTCTTCCACAATGACATTACCTTGAAACCATACAAAGGATGTTGAATTGGTTTCCAACCTTCAAACATTCTTATATGAAATGGAAAAGCAAATATAGATGCAATACATGACAAAGTGTACAACTTGTAGTCTTTATATATATAGAGAGATTTTGAAGGTTCTTATTAAATATTAGCATAATATAAAAATTGATCCAGCTCCACACATTTTCCATAATCCAAATAATAAAACAATAAAACTCACTCAACCCACACTAAATGACTTAGCTCAAGATCCTACACAAAAATAATGTTGATAACGAAAAATGGGTAGAGTTCACAATAAATTTTACAAAAACATATCATAGCATATATTCTTAGAAAGAAACAAGCCATAACCTAGTTAAATTGGTCTAGTTTCTAATTATCTGGGTTGATTACAAATTCATGTAGAACTATCATCAGATTAGGTACAATAAAATGAACAATCAATTGTTCCTAGCTAGCATGATCAAATACAATTTTTCAAGGTGATAAAATTGTATATGTAGATGCATCACTTGCATGCCAAGCATGAAGTGCATTCCCCAACTTATAATGAATGGTTGGATACAAAGGCTCCATATGTTGGCCCAAAAATGAAAGTCAAGGATGTAACCATGCGTGTATTGGCATAGTTTCCCTATGAGGATCCCAAGTATCTATTGTTGCTATTAATTTGGGCATCACTATATGATCCAAAATGTTATCAAGTATTGAATTTGGTAGTAACTTCTCCCATGTCTTTAGAAAATTTAGCATAGGTTCAGGTTCTATTGGCTCCCATGAATTTGTAGTAGCTATTCTCACTATTGGAAGAATAACTTTAGTGAAGAATTGAGTGAAAGGAGTTGAAGAAGCAAGTTCTACTTCTATGTGAATGCCATAATCACGATGTGTATTCCCTTCTAGAAGCCTTTGCCACAATGAAATTACCTCTAAACCATGCAAAGGATGTTGAAGTGGTTCCCAACCTTGAAACACTCTTATAAGCAATGTCAAAGTAAATGCAAATGCAATACATGACAAATTCCAAGCTGATCAAATGATATTTCCAAGGTGATCATGAAAAATCTTAATATCTTAATATATTAAATGCAATAAATTGGAGGGTAAGAATCTTGTGAGAAGTTTTTTTTCTTTAAAGATCCCATGCACACAAACTTTTAAAGGAGAAACCAGAAAAAGAACGTACACAAAAACTAGCAAAATGTTTCAAAAGAACAAATTTGACCATACCTCTCTCTAACTAGAGAAAAACTTTATGAGCTAGCTAAGGGAAGGTAGGGCATATTACAATAGAATAATATGGAAAAATCAAACTATGGACTTAAGACCAAGCTTACACAAGTATTTTTCTCCCGTCACACATCTGTCTGTATAGTCCTATTTTCTTTAAAAAATTGTAGATGAGAGAATGAAAAAGATTAGCTTTAAAAGCCACCACTTTCAAGAATTTTAGCTAAAAAATTTTGTATAGAAAATGAAAATGATCCCCAGGAAAATACCTAGTTCATAGGACATTGCAGCAATTTATGCAGCTATGTGCACTGATATTTTCCTAATATTTCAAAATGGTGGATAGATGAGACCCTCCTCTAAATGATCTTTATTAGCCTGTTGAGCTAAAGACTCAATTGTTACATAATAAAATACCAATACCAATATTTATGCCATTCATATGAGAAAGCTATAGAAAAATCATGGTTAGATTTTATAAAGAAAGAAAAAAGGCTTACAAGGTGCCAATGACATATGATCACAGACACAGATTGTCCCTGCATGATCAAGCCCAAGCCAAATCCAGGAAAGAGCATTGTTTGACTAAAAATAATTAGAGAACAAATATAAGCTAAAAAATTTCAAGAGAGTATGTTGACAATTAGTATGAATGAAAGTAGCGGTCAGCAATAGAAGAAGCTCATATAGTTGAGTTACTATACCCTCCAATTTATTGCATTTAAGATATTAGGATATGATGGTTTGAGCAAATGTAGATGCTATTTCCAAGATGATCATGAAACAACAAGAAAGAATGTAATTCCTGCTATAGATTGGTCAAACAGAGATGAATTTTTGACACAATAATGATTCATGTTTAACACCATTCACTTCCACATGGATAAACTAGTAGATGGCTAAGTTGAAGGAAAAAATAATTCCATTGAAATATGAACTAATGAAAGATGTAGAAGAACTAAATGTGGAATCATGTGAACAACTCCTTGAATGTTCAAGAAAACAAGAAGGCTCAAACAAGAAGAATGAAGGGAGTGACAGGGAGTTACAAAGAAATGGAATGGAGAGGAAGGGGATAGAGGACAAGGGGCTACTACAAAAGAAGCAAAGGTCACCCCTATGTCCAAGTAAGCAAGAGATGGATGTCACCTCTAATGAAAGTAAAGAACATATTGAGAGACATTTTGTGGTCAACAATGAGGCCCTTTCAAATGATGATCAAATAGGGCCCTAAGGCGTAAATGTCTTAGACATTAATTTGAGTACCTAAGATCATGATTAAGGAATTCAAAGTCATGAGGATGAACTAGGTGAGATCACCTCCATAACATGGTTATCAAAGTGAATGTGGTGGGGACAAATAATAATAGCCTAACCCATTAGGAGTTAGCAAGGTAGATCTAATATTTACCTTTGGATTTGGTTTTCTTCATGCAATCTTATTTACTGCAACACTTTCTAGGATTCTATCTAGTGCTCCCATAATATCCTCTATGTTGTCTAGCTATTGTTTATGCCATTCAGTCTCTTTCTAAAGTCGATCCTTCTCCTTCTAGTATATTGCCACAAACTCTCTCTTGTGCCTTCAATTTTGATCAAACTTCTGAATATTTGCTTCTACCATATCTAAAATTAACTTCACATTATGTTGTAACTCTGGCATAGGTGTTTGATTTTTGATAGCTTTTATTTCAACATTCAAGTTTTCAAGATTTCTCAACACCCTCACTTGTGGACCTCTCATGTCAAGCACTTTTTGTACTATTTCAACACCATGTTCTTGCTTCTGAGCTAATAGTTCATTAGGTGCATTTTCTTGTAAAACATTAATATTGTTGAACAATTATAAGCTCTTAGAAAATTCAATTTTGTTTTCTATTACAATTGACAAGCTTCCCTTGAACAATATCAAAATGAAGAGGCATAAATACACCAAATTTTTCTTTCAAAACCATATGTACATCTTATAAACATTAAGTACAACATGTCCAATATTTTTGTAGATATACACACACTAGTAAATTTGGACCTATTTTTTGACATAGTTCTGGTCAAAATTTTGATAGTTAAATGTTGAAAGTCAATGTTGCTAGAACTGCATCAAAAGTTTAATGTATTCCACAACAGTCAATGTATCGATAGGAAGATCTGTTGAAAATCATCCCCATCTATGTCACATGTTGGTGCCAAAAAACTAATTCAAAACATCAAACTATTGATGCTAGCCAGAGATGATTCGACAGGTATGTTATACCATTGATGAAAAACTCCATCAAATTATCGACACCAACTAGACATGATTCAATGATTTTTTTTTAGCATCGATGGAAAACTATGTCAAAATTTTGATAGTAGCTAGAGTTTTCAAAACAAAAATGATCGGGTCGTAATATACTTTCAATGCATTTTCAACCATATTGGTACATGTTCAGTTTTGTTAAGTGTCTTCATTTTATTTTTGTGTTGTGGATTGTCAATTTCCCTTCCACTCCTCTGTCATCCTCCATGCTCTATTGAGTGGAGTGGTAGAGATGTCAGTTATCTTTTTCTTTCTCATATTGGAGCCGACTCTCAAAAATGTTCATTTTCTTTCTCATGCATGGGATTTATATTGGAGTCATCATCTTTACTTGAGCTCATTGTATAGTCTTTGGATTCACCAGTGACTACAATGAGAAGTAAGATCAAAATTATTTGAGTGAGAGGGATTCGATCTGACCCTTAAAGTTTCATTAGAGGTATTTGATTTGCTAATTTATTGCTAGGATTTTGAGAGGAAATGGAGATAGCACAGAGAAGTTTTGGAAGAAGTTGAAAATGGCAACCGTAACGTAGCACCCACGAGTAGCACTGGCTACCAAGACAAAAAAATATGTTGACAACAAGCATAGGGATGTCATTCGACATGCCAACATCATTGTAGAAAAGGTTGTATCAGACACAGTTTGAACCCCACTAGGTCACAAGGGCATGGACAAGATGCTTTGCACCTCCTCGGGCAATGTGATCATTACCAATGATGACACCACCATTCTTAACAAAATTGAGGTAACTCAACGAGCTGCTAAAATGCTTGTAGACTTTCAAAATATTAGGATATTATCATTGGTCACAACATGACAATAGTTGTTGTCATTGTCGATGTGATTCTTTAAAAATATGTGAATTTGATGTCTAAGGTTGTTCATCCTACCATTATGTCAAAGGCCTTTAATAGGGCCTCTGAGAAGGTCGTCAAGGTTTTAATTGTCATGGCTATTCCTATCAAATTGATATTATTATTGGTGACAACATGACAATAGTTGTTGTCATTGTCAGTGTGATTCTTTAAAAATGTGTGAATTTAATGTCTAAGGGTGTTCATCCTACCATTATGTCAGAGGCTTTTAACAGGGCCTCTGAGAAGGTCGTCGAGGTTTTAACTGTCATGGCTATTCCTATCAAATTGATGGACTATGACTCCTTGGTGAAAAGTGTGAGCACTTCTTTGAAAAATAAGGTTGTCAGCTAGTATTTTACCTTATTGGCCCCACTTTTTGTTGACGTCATCCTGAATGTCATCGACCTTGCAAAGCATAACATTGTGGATTTGAGGGACATCAAAATTTTGCAAAAATTGGGTGGGATTGTTGATGATACAAAGATGGTTAAGGGTTTGGTGTTTGATAAGAAGGCAATCCATATGGTTGGAAGCCCCACTAGGATTGAGAATGTGAATATTGGCATAAAACAGTTCCAAATTTTGCCTCCCAAGACAAACATTGAGCAAAAAATTGTGGTCTCTAATTATACAATGATGAATAGGATTTTGAAGGAGAGGAATTATATTCTAGGTATGATAACGAAGATCAAAGCCACAAGATGCAGCATGCTATTAATCTAGAAGAATATTCTACGAGATGTCTTCATTGATCTTTCGCTGCATTATTTGTCCATGGTAAAGATTTTGGTGGTTAGGGATGTGGAAAGGGATGAAATTGAGTTCATTACCAAGACACTAAATTGTTTACCCATTGCTAATATTGAATACTTTAGGGAGGAGAAGCTAGGGCATGCTAATTTGGTTGAAGAGGTTTTGACTAGTGACATTTATATGGACTAGTTTGTCTAAAACTTATATGCATTTTTCATAACATCCCATATCCCCAGTGTGTCACACAATCTTTTGTTACATCAAGTAACAACTTTGAACTAGCAATAGTTGTTGTTGTTACAAGTTTTGGTATAGATTCTAAGGAAGCCTTAGCTACAACTATTGGACCTTTAATTGAGGTTCCAATTTTTCTTTTATTGGTACATGTAAAACTTTCTTTTAGAAGATGTTGGTTTGGAGAAGCTTCTACCAAGTCTGAAAATATTTGACATCAGTTGTGATTACAAGAGATGCTTCTGGGATTGGCATGTATACAACACTATTGGTGTTTTTTTGTTAAACTTATTTCATACCTATCACTTAGATAGTGCATTTTGAGCCATAAGGTTAAAAATGGATGTCTTTAATAATTTAAATTTATTATTTTGACAGCATTGTTAGTCTTGATTTGTTAAACTTATTCATATCATGTGTATTATCTGTACTATTCATTATGTATTATCTTTTAGACAAAATGAGAAATCATTCTTTGCCAAACCATTGTGGAGCTCAAGGTGAAAACAACTTGAAAAATGTAACTTGATAATTACTTCACAAAAATAGAATCCAATGTCATATAAATGTACCAAGCACAAGATCAATTTGGCACCAGTTGCCAATAATTCATTACAAAATATTCAGTGCATCATACCTTGGCTCTTTATATTCTTCCTCTATAGAACTTTATAGAACTTTATTTACATCACATGTCAAAGAAAGGAAGAAAAAATAATTAAGTACGTAGTGCATGTCAGCCTCTCCTTCTTATTTATCTGAAATGCATTGAATTCCACAATAATGAGATGACAAAAAGTTTTCATTTAAACAAAACAATGATAACTCTACATAAATGTAGTTAATTTCACAAACCATTAAACAAAACATGTTCCCATTAAGTCAAAAGCCAAGTTTAAGTAAAGAGTAGAGAATGATGAATTATTTGTACTTTCATATATCTTATCTATCCTTCAAAAAAGAAAGAATTGAATTAAACTATTCCTAAAAAGAAGAAATAATGATGATAAGACATTTAGCTTCAAATCACCTATCAATCAAACTATTCCTTTCTAGAAATTTCAAAGTAATGATTTTGGTTGGGTTGTTGGGAAATTGCAGTGTAGATATGATTTTGGTTGGGTTGTTGGGATTGTGATGAGAAGTAATAGTATCATCATAAATATTTTAGCTATAAAATCTCTTCTCATCATCACCCTCAAAATAGGATAGAGTGGAATTGTGAAGATGTTAACTATATTTAGAGGAAGAATAGTAAAAAAGAAGGAAGAAAGTTATAACGCGCCTTAGAAAACAAAAGGGTAGCAATCGATTATATAGAGAGAATTGTATAGTGTGTGAAGTGGAGTTGTTGCTATTTTTGATAGATATTAATGTCAAAGAACATGAGGTTGTTGAGATTTGAGGGAAAAACTAGTTGTTTAATGTGGTCAAAGTTCATAATTTTTGACCTCAATGCAATTAAATGGTACTCATTCCAAGTGGAATTGGATGCTTGCTAACTTAATTCTATCAAATGATTCTAAAATAAATTATTAGAGATTATTTTACTATTGTCAACAGATGGGTGGATAAATACAAATAAATAAATAAGTGTAATTTACTGTTGAATGTTATAATATGTTTCTTTTATTAATGCCAACAACCAAACAAATGTAATATCTGTACTGTAGTTTCCCAACATTCAATAACATGCAAACTAAGGTATTTAGACATATCTCAACTAATTATGATTTAATTTTGGATCACCTACCTATATAATTTTGAATTTTGTTCTCACCAAAAATCATAAAATGTACGAACAATTATGCCAAAAAGAACGTAAAAAGATGATTATCGTGCACAATCATTTTTTTTAGCTCTTTTGGCACAATTTTTGTTACAATTTTTTGGCTCAATCTCCAACTAGTCAGTATGTATTTTGAAAAATTATTCTTGGACTATGACTCAAGAAAAATAGAAATATCAAACTTGAAAAAGATGTACATAAATGCAATTAATTTCTAAACTTCAGTTTAATAAACTTACAAAGACAACAATAGAATTAGAAGAAACTATTATGGTTTGAACTATTTGAAAATTATAGTTACAAGTGATAAAGTTATATACCTTTGATTCAAAGAGTGCAAATAATGGAAATGAAGTATTGTCGAAGGTACAAGCTCAATTTTCCCCCCTCATATGGATGGCACTATTAAGTAGAGAATAGTTACATACATGCATACATACATACATACATTGATGTGACAAACATTCTTGCTCACAAACCCTAATCTCTCTAGGGTCTTCTTAGATCTTCCACCTAACCAAATAGGGTTCCTTTCACACCCTATGCGTGCAAGGATTCTATCAAAGAGATCCTACTTCTTCAACTGGTGCACATCAATTGGTTAGTACAAGCTTGCTCATAACTTCACAAACAAAAAACATAACTCCAATGCTGACTAGATCTTGCATATGATGAAATGGACACCTAGGTATGCCATAGGTCATTCATCAAGATACCCAACCCAAAACTAGGACGAAACCCTAATCAAGTTACAATCCACAAGTCAATTTGTGCTCAAGTGCTTAGAAAAAGGCTACAAGGATTAGACCTCCAAATGCACAAAAAATAATATATTTTGAAAAATCCCTTAACAATGGCCCAAAAAATTCACCTTTCTGGATACTCTTTTTAGAGTACTTGAAGATTTTGGAATTCTTAAGCCCCCCACCTTGTATGTACAACACAAGCACAAATTTAGGCTTGTTTTGATGGTTTCAAGGGTTTTGGTGTTGTTTGGCTTAAAAACCTCTTAAAATTCCTTATCAAGACCCCTCCTTGATATTGGGGTTACCCCTCACCATCTCCTCACTCATCAAATGTTGGAATTGGAGTACCTATACTTCCAATCCACTCCAAATGCTCTCTTTCAGATATGTGATCCCTAACCAAACATGGTTTGCTTGCCTAGGGAATCACCTCACAATCCATAGTTGTGCTTCTCATGGTTGCTCCATTATGGTACATGGATTCTAGGTCCAAATACCAAGAGGCCATACAATTCATATGGAGGGAAGTGGCCTTAGCACTACATTTTGCACTCACAATCTTGTTCAGACCAACAAACTACTGGAAGATAAAACATTTAAACACATCAAACCCTAAAAAATGACAAAAAACTACTAACAATACTGGAAATAGAAAATACACTTCCATTTCCAATACCAAACCTACTGCATCTAATCCTTACAGAGAATAGAACACACAAAACAAGAAAACTATTTATTAAAAATTTTGAACACTGTCTGTACACTGTCATTTCTACTTTCTCCAAACCTTGGAACAAGTTGGATTTGGTCTTATATAGACTTTTCATGAATTACCCCAACTAACTTAAGTGGTTGAAGAGCTCCCATGAAGAAGTTTCTCTTTTTTTCATAAAGTTACAAAAGTTGTCAATGACAACTTCGCAAGAAATGAGCAATTTTTGCAATTTTCCAAATTGTCTACTCAAACTTACTCCACTTGTTATCAAACTTTCCAAAAGGAATAAGATGGATTAAAAAAACCTAATAAGGGCCTTAAAACAAACCCACCCCCCATCCCCCCCCCCTCGCCAACACTTTTTAGCCAAGTTGGTCTCCTTATTGAACTAGTGATGTGGCTAGAATCACTACAAGCCAAAAACACCACAGAATCCCTAGCTCTACCAAGTTATTCTACCTAGGTGCTCTTTCCCATACTCCCCCCGTCAAAAAAATTAATTTAGACCTGATGGAAACATGTCTAGGTGTATTCCAACCTTTGTGAACTTTAACTCAGCAACCCAAGTAGCCTCTAAAGTTGGCTTTCCATTCCATTGAATGAGATGCTCCATATACACTTTGTGCCTTGTAGATTTATTCACTCTTGAGTCTAGCACTTTCATTGCTTCCAACTTGTTGATCTTAGGTATTGTAGCAGGTTTAAGGTCATCTTGAGCATATGATTTGACCTAAGCTAATGTGCCTTTAAATGCCACCAAGTCTTGGACATTGAAAACAAGGGATATGCCTAGATTTGATGGCAAATCTACCTTGTAGGCATTTTCTCCATATTTCACTAAGATTTTGCAATGCCTTACCCTCTTCATCTATAGCTTGGTAGGAACACCTTTTTGAAGCCTTTCTTTATTAAAATGGACCATTACATAGTCCCCAATAACAAACTGAATATCCTTTCTCTTTTCATCCACTTTGGCCTTGATTTTTTGATGCTAGCTTGGATGATTTTCTTGACTTTCTCTTGAATTTCCTTCAACTTCACAACTTCTCTAATACATATCACCAAGATATCTCAGTTCACATACACCCCTTGGATGCATTACATAAACTATCTCAAAAGGACTCTTTCCAATGGTCCTATTCTTGCTATCATTAAAGGCATATTCTACTTGTGAAATGATAACATCCCAACTTTGACCATATTCCTTAGTTAGGCACCTTAGAAGGTTCTCTAAGGTCCAATTAACCACTTTAGTTTGACCATTATTTTGCAGATGGTAAGCTGAACCAAATGACATGTTTGTACCAAGATCTTTCCACAAAGTTTTCCAAAAATGGCTCATAAATTTATAATCCCTATCTAACAAAATACTTAATGGAATTCCATGAATCCGTACAACTTCTTTGAAAAATAGATAGGCAATATGAATTGCATCATTAGTTGTCCTACATGGAATGAAATGCCCCATTTTGCTAAATTTATCAACAACAACATAGATGTTATCATAGCCTTGCTTAGTTTTTGGTAAACCTATAGCAAAGTCCATACTTACACAATCCCATGCCCTATTTGGAATTCATAGAGGCTGATATAGACCTGCATTACTGATTCCTCCTTTGGATTTCATGCACACCATGCACTATTCCACATACTTGGTTACATCCCTTACTAACTTTGGCCAATAATAGAACCCTTTGCACTAGTTCTATGGTTTTGTTGACACCAAAATGACCACTGGGGCTGCCATTATGCTTCTCCTATATTAGGTTCTCTCTCATAAAACCCTTTGGTACACAAAAATAGTTACCCTTGAATAGAAACCCATTTTGCAAATTATATTCTAAAAATTCATTATGAAAATGATTCTCAAAATCCATGAATACCTTGTAGGCTTCAACAAAGTCCTCATCTTCTTTGTAAAGATTCTAAAAACTCTCTATTCCAATGCTTTAGATTTGAATCTCTTGGACTATCATAATCCTCCTGCTTAATGAATCTGCCAACTTCTTCAACTGCCCCTTCTTGTTCTTGATTGTGAAGGTAAAGGTATACAAGTACTCCATCCACTTAAATTATTCGTTGCTTAGCTTCTCTTGAGTGTTGATGTAGATAAGAGCTTGATTATCTATAAACACAACCAATTCTCTAGGCAACAAATAGTTTCTCCACTTCCTAAGAAATTAAACTAAGGCATAGAGCTCTAAGTCATAGGATGAATACTTCTTCTTGGCCTCATTAAGTTTCTCACTATAAAAGGCTATTGGCCTGCCTTCTTGACTCAAAACCTCACCTATTTTTAAGCCACTTGCATCACATTTTGAGGTGAATAATTTCTCAAAACTAGGCAATTGTAGGATAGGTTGAGTAGCTACTTGTTTCTTCAACATTTCAAATGAGTTTTTAGCTTCTAAGGTCCACTTAAACTTAGACTTGACTCCACCCTTTATATTATCCAACAAAGGTGCACAAATACCACTGAAATTCCTAATGAATTTCCTATAGAATTGAGACAAACCATGGAAACTTCTTACCTTAGTGGATGTGGTAGGTGTTGGCCAATCTAGTATAGCAACAACCTTCTCCTTGTCCATCTTTAATGTGCCTTGATACACCACAAAGCCTAGGTATACAAGTTCATCCTTGAATAAATCACACTTCTCAAGGTTGATGGCTAGCTTCTCTTCATGAAGTCTTTTCAAAACTAGCTCAACATGCTTGATATACTCTTCTCTAGTCTTGATGAAGATAAGTATATCATATAGATACACAACTACAAATCTTCCTATGAAGTCTTTGAGCATGTAATTTACGAGCTTATGAAAATGCTAGGATCATTGGAAAGACCAAATGGCATCAAAAGCCATTCATAAAGACCATTAGTAGTCTTAAATGTTGTTTTTCATTCATTTCCCTCCTTTATCCTTATTTGATGATAACCATTCTTCAAGTCTAACTTAGTGAAATATTTATCCCCTCCAAGAAAATCCATAAGGTCTTCAATCCTAAGTATGGGAAACCTATACCTGATTTTAATCTTATTTATGGCTCTTAAGTCCATACATAATCTCCATTTTCCCCCTTCCTTAGATGCCAACACAACAAGAATTGCACATGGGCTTATGCTCTTTTGTATCAAGCCTTGATCCATCAATTCTTGGACTTTTCTTTCCACTTCTAGGTTTTGATCTAGAGTGAGCTTATATGCTTCTTTATTAGGCAAGGAAGCACCTAGAACAAAGTCAATTTGATGACTTATAACTCTCATATGAGGTAGAGTGGATGGAGTACCATCACCCACTATGTCCTAGTACTTTTCAAGAAAAGTTTGGACTTCTATTGGTAAGGGTTCCCAAGCTGCATTTTATTTTTCTTTAGACTTCAGTACTACTACAAAAATCTCACATTCCTCATCCTTGAGGTGTTTAACAAACTATTTTCCACTACAAAACAACACACTAGGTACTTTGGGTTAAGATTCTCCCCTTCCAATAAAGACTGAAATTTGAAGGTCTTTCCTCCCTTCTTAAAATTTATTAGCTCTTCAATCATACACAACATCCCTATAAAATTACCAAGGTATACCAAGAAAAAATTACAAGCATCCATTGGCAAAAGATCACACAATAATCTGTCCTTATATCCTACTATGGAAAAATCCACCCAAGCTTGCTTATTCACCAAGATTCTGTGTCCATTGTTAATCCAAGTAACCCTATAAGGGTTACCATGATTTATCTTCTACAATTTCAATTTAGTAACAACCTCCTCTAATATTACATTATCAGTAGATCCTAAACCCACCACCACTTTGCATTCTTTTCCTAGGATTTTACATTTTATCCTAAGTAATGCCATTCTATGTTTAGGTTCATCAAGAGCTGGTTTTTTTTATCAACACTCTCCTAAACATGAGATTCTCACCTTTTTCAAATTCAATGTGATCCGCATCATATTATTTACTACAATCCTCTTGAAAATATTCCATTCTTTTGTATTGGTTTGAGGAAGAAGGTTTCTTTGGGCATCTGTAGGCTGGATGACCCAAGTGACCACAGTTATAACATTTCATACTTGCAAAGTATGAATTTGATCTACCTGATCATCTCCCTCTACTTCATCCTCCTTGGTTTCCTCTTCCTCTATTGTAACCACCTCTTGAGGAGTTATCACTAGTTTTCTCTATGAACTTTCTCTCTCCTTGATTCTTTTTCTCACTTCCTCTACCTTGGTAGCCTCCCCTTTGTCCTCTTCAATTTCTTCCCTTGCCTCTATACATGAAGTTATAATCTCCTTTCCTTTTGTTATTTTCTTCCACCTTTGGAGCTAGCTCATGGCATCTTTGAACTATGGTAGGTTCCCACAAACTAAGCTCCTCTTGGATATTCCACTTCAAACCACCTAGATATCTTACCACTTTGATTGGCTCATCTTGTTTTTATTTGAATCTCATACATAACATCTAAAAATCCTCAGTATAAGAGGTTGCATCTAGGTCTTTTTTCTTTAGTCCTTGCCTTCTATAGTGGAGCTGGATCTCAAAGTCTTTAGGTAGGAAGTTCTCCTTCACTGTAGTGATCATAGCATTTCAATTATTAGTATTAATCTTACATAGAAATAACACTTACATGCAAATATAACCAATATCATAAAATAATAGATCACACAAAAGAGAACCCAAGACACCAAGATTTAATGTGGTTCACCCAATCCCTAGGCTACATCCACCAACAACAAGTCCAATATTATTATCATCTAGTGATTACAATCCCCAATCCCTTATAGCTCAATACTATTTCAAGAAGCTACAATATCACCATTATATTATGAAATCCCTAACCCTAAGCCTTTTTATACAAGATTTTGAAGCTTACAAAATTAGGGCTAGAATAAGTTGTCTAATAGGAAAAATAGAAGCCAACACCTTTTACAATATAAAGACATATATGAATTTCCCTATGACCCTACAAGGGTGTTGCCCCTTGACCCCGTCTTGGGGGTGTTGCCCCCAAACCCTCGTAGAAATAATATGGGGAGAAAATTGTACCAAATAAACCTTTGAGATTGATTAGGCTCCACATCACAACACTAATTAGCTATAGGAGTCTTACCCATGATGATTCTTTCATCTTGTAGGTATTTCTACCATGTTAGAGTTGAGCCTCTAAGCCTTGACTTAGAAACTTTAACCTTTTGTACCTCTGATACCCCCTCACACTCAAAATGGTTCTCCATGCCATTTATCTAGTCCATAACTGCATCTATGTCCATCTTTCCTCTGAAAAGTGGTACAACTTCCAAAGATTTTCCTCCTAGGGCATTGATAGCCTTCAAGAAGAGCTCTTCATTCAAGAAAAAGTTAGGTTTAGGGACTGAATCCTCCTCTACTACCTCTTTACCCCTCTCATACTCTTCTTCTTTCCTCTTGGTTTCTTCAACAAATGCATCTAGTTGCACCTTCACCTCTGCTGGGGATTCTTCAAGAACTCTATTCTTCTCCCTTTGTTCATCAACTTCCTTGGCTAGTTCTGCATTTGTCACCATGCAGGTTTCACCTATTGACTCTCTAGTAGTTGCAGACATCCACCACCAATTCCCAAATCTTTAATCTACTCTAATGCCACTCTAATGTGACAATCATTCTTTCTCACAAACCCTAAGCTCTCTAGGGTCTTCTTAGGTCTTCCACCTAACCAAATAGGGTTCCTTTCATAGCCTATGCCTCTAAGGATTCTATCAAAGAGATCCTACTTCTTCAACCGGTGCACATTAATTTGTTAGTACAAGCTTGCTCATAACTTCACAAACAAAAAACATAACTCCAATGCTGATCGGATCTCCCATATGATGAAGTGGACACCTAGGTATGCCTTAGGTCATTCATCAAGATACCCAACCCAAAACTAGGACAAAACCATAATCAAATTACAATCCACAGGTCAATTTGTGCTCAAGTGCTTGGAAAAAGGATGCAAGGATTAGCCCTCCAAATGCACAAAATCAAAGATATTTTAAAAAATCCCTTAATAATGGCCAAAAAAATCTTTTTTTTGGATACCCTTTTTAAAGTACTTGAAGATTTTGGAATTCTTAAGCCCCCAACTTGTCCATACAACACAAGCATAAGTTTAGGCTTGTTTTGAGGGTTTCAAGGGTTTTGGTGTTGTTTTGCTTTAAAAACTTTTAAAAGTCCTTATCAAGACCCCTCCTTAGGATTGGGGTTAAACCGCACTATATGGATTTTCTGTACTTCTAATCCACTCCAAATGCTCTTTTTCAGATTCGTGATCCCTAACCAAACATGGTTTGCTTGCTTAGGGCATCACCTCACAAGCCACATATTTGCTTCACATGGTTGATCCATTATGTTACATGGAGTACATAGAGTCTAGGTCCAAATCCCAAGAGGTTGCACAATGCATATAGAGGGAAGTGGTCGTAGCACTCCATTTTGCACTCACAATCTTATGTAGACTAGCAAACTATTGGAAGACAAAACAATTTATTTAAACACACCAAACCCTAAAAAATGACAAAAAACTACTTATAGTACTAAACAAAAAAATCTACTTCCAATTTCAATACCAATACCAAACCTGCCACATCTAATCCATACATAGCATAGAACACACAAAACAAGAAAATTGGTGTCTTAGAAATGCTAAACACAGTCTGTACACTATCAGTTCTACTTCCTCCAACCCTTGGAAAGAGTTGGATTTGGTCTTATATAGACTTTTCATGAATGAACCCAACTACCTTAAGTGGTTGAAGAGCTCCCGTGAAGAAGTTGCTCTTTTTTGCATATAAGTTGCAAAAGTTGTCAATGACAACTTTGCAAGAAATGAGCAATATTTGCAATTTTGCAAATTGTCTACTCAAACTTGCTCCACTTGCTATAAAGATTTCCAAAAGGCCTAAGATGGATCCAAAAAATCTAATAAGCTCCTTAAAAGACTTTTTTTCCCTATTTAGCCCTCAAAACCCAAAAATGCTTGATTGTGCCAAATGAGCACTTTTTGAGCAATATTGCATTTTGGGGCTCTTTAAAACTATCTAACCTCACCTTAGGATCAAGTTGGTCCCCTTATTGAACTAGTGATTTTTCTAGCATCACTATAATCCAAAAACACCAAAGATCCCTAGGTCTACCCTTAGCCTACCTAGGTGCTCATGCACCATACATACATACATACATGGTTAAGTACTACCTAACTATGTCCAAGGCATTTGCACATTGGAGGAATACTCTTCCTACCAGGCTACCTACATACCTATATACACAAGATCAAGACCCTCTAACTACTCATATTAACAAATATGTAGCTATGGTTTCTAATTTTTTTGATGTAGTTGTATTCCTATAACCATTGGTGAGCTTTGCTCACCTAATACAAATCTTTGTCATCATACACCCACTCAAGCGAATCAGATAGTTTTCTATAATTAAAATATTTTAATACCCTGGTGCAACCTTTGTGTTGTAGTTTATAGTTAATGTAAGGTTAAACTATATACGTCCTAACTCACTCCTTATATAGTTATGTTTAAAAGCTTGTGAAAATAATCAATGGGTCTAAATAGACCAGTCAAGTTAATGCTAGCTAGGAACAATTGATTGTTCATTTTATTGTACCTAATGTAATGATAGTTCTACAGGAATTTGTAATCAACCCAGCTAATCAGTAGCTAGACCAATTGAACTAGGTTATGGCTTGTCACTTAGCATAGGTTGAGTGAGTTTTATTATTTTATTATTTGGATTCTAGAATATGTATGTAGTCAGAACAATTTTTCTATTGTGCTAATATGTAATAAAAAACTTACTGTTTATATAAAGACTACAAGTTGTGCAGTTTTTCATGTATTAGATCCGCATTTTCTTTTCCATTTCTTAAGTTATAAGAGTATTTCAAGGTTGGGAACCACTTCAACATCCTTTGCATGGCTTAAAGGTAATGTCATTGTAGTAGTGAGAATAACTTCAATGAAGAGTTGAGTGTCAGGAGTTACTACCCTAAACATCCAAGAAACATTCAATAACATGAGAAATAAGGTATTAAAGCATGCCTCAACTAGTTATGATTTAAAATTGGACCACCTAATTGATTAGTTTGAATTTTTTTCTCACCAAAAATAATAAAATGTAAGAACAAATGTGCCAAAAAGAACGTAAAAAGATGATTATCGTGCACAAACTTTTTTTTTAGCTCTTTTGGCAAAATTGTTCTTGCAATTTTTTGGCTCGATCTCCAACTAGTCAGTATGTATTTTGAAAAATTATTCTTGGATTGCGAGCTAGGAAAACAAGAAATATCAACCTTGAAAAAGATGTACATAAATGCAATTAATTTTTAAACTTCAATTTTATAAACTTACAAAGAGAACCATAGAATTATAAGAAACTATTGTGGTTTGTACTATTTGAAAATTATAGTTACAAGTGATAAATTTATACACATATATACATACATACATATACTTACATACATATATATACACATACATAAATATATACATACATACATACATATGCATATGAAATTTTATCATCTTGGAAGGAATTGGAAGGAATTTGATTAGAAATACGTAAAAGTTGCAAAAATTGACAAAAAAGTTGTCATGCAACAAATATTGTGGTTGGGTGACTTTTTTGCAAATTTGGAAGGTCAATAGTTAGAGTTTTGTTTTGATTGAACAAGTAGGAATGAATATGTAAGGTCAAGAGATATAGCCTATAAATGAATGTTCTTCAACCTAGGAAAGGGTTGGATTTGATATGTATAGATATCTCTTCTACACCACTATCAACTTGAGTATGAACATAGGAAGACTCAACCATGTTATTGAGTTCATGTGAAATGGATGCTACCTCATGATCAAAACTATTTATACAAAAATTAGAATAAATTCATACCTTGGTTACATATTTTCAACATCTATAATGGGCTAGGTCATGAGTGTAATCTGATCCATTTTGTGATCAACGTGAAGTCTCAATGGTGTACTATGTGGCTCCTCTTGATCCAAGGTTTTTTTTCTTCTTTAGGGATACCACATGACTATTGATTTTTACATCAATTTTGATGAGTTGTAATTCACAATTTATGAATGATTATCATAAAGTAAACATTTATTTAATGCAACAATGTTTGTATCCAAACAAGTAATCGAGGCAACAATATTTAAGAAGTAAAATAGTCAACATATAGATTTAAAATGAATATTTTCCCTTTGTTCTGAGGAAGATGTCACTTTGTGTAAAGGACATTAATGATGGTATATACTTCTTCAAACTTAAATAAGATAAAGATTATGATAAATATATTAGGTAGTGGATATAAAGCTAAAGTGATGACAACACTAAATGACATATATAGGCATCTATTTTTTAGTGGAAATTAAAACAACAAACATATGTATGACATTAATACATAGTTTTAATAACCTATAAATCATCATCCAATACATGGATATCCTTGTTGGTGTTAAAAATGTTTAGAAGAGTAAATATTTATAGTCAAGATTGGGACAATTATATTCAATAATATCGTCAATGCTCCAAGACAACAATATAAAGATAAAGAGAAAGATTTTGGATGAACAATTCATATATAATATAAGAAAATAGAATAATGTTACCACATCATGTTAGGAAGACAATTGAAAATTTAATAAAAAGCCTGATAATCCAAAAGATAGAGTCATAACAGGAGTGGAATAAATGATCATGATTCTAGCAATACATCTAGAGGAGGTTTGAATATTCACAAAATAGAATAGTGACTTATTGGTTGGATATGAAATGAGACACTAGTGTTTGCATTCAGAATAAATGTCACAAATAATGTTTTTTTATAATCTCAAGAAACTATTTTTTAGAATACTATGTTCTCTTCACCATTAGACATCCAATTTCCAAGAGATAGGTTTCATATTTCCTATGTCATCTCATATTGTAAATAATTGTAGCCTTTGTCTCTCTATATTTTGTGCCTAAAGAGGCCACATTTCAATATTTTGTTTCTTCCATTTAAAGCTCTTTAAGTTTTATAAAGGTTTCTTACATATGTGCATTGCTTACAAACAAGTTACTAGATTGGTTTAATGGTTGATGCATGTCAGTATTCTCTTTTGTTGGAGTCATCCAAGTGAAAACTTTTTAACAATATCCTATGTACTTGCAAAAATTATTTATCTTGAAGGCTTAGTGTATCATGTGCATATAGATATTATAAATTTTTTTTTTTGTTTTGTGTCTGTATTGGTTTGGATCAATTTCCTCTAACCTTTGTAGAAAAACCTTTGTTTGGAAAGGTTAACTACCCCTTCAAGTTTGAAAGAATGTGGTTGGATCATTCAAATCTTGAAAAATGAATACATTAATGGTGAAGCATTGAAGTTGAAGGAATAACTATGTTTAAAGTGGAAAAGAAACATGGACATGTAAAGGAAAGGAGAAAACATTGGAATAAGGAAGTCTTTAGAGACACATTCTAAATGAAAGTGGAAACCCAAAATTATCTTAAAATTATGGAGGATCAAATTTAAGAAGAGGGCTACTCTGAACATCTAATAAATTCTAAGAATGACATTCTAGTCAAGTACCACAATATAACATCTAAAGAGCAAATATTCTAAAGGAAAAGATCGACAAATTTATGGTTGAAGGCCAAAGATAGAAATACTGAATATTTCCATATGATAGCTCTTAAGAATAACATAACAAATAGAATAAATACCATTCATCATGACATAGAAAATTTAGATAAGGATCAAGATATCAAAGAAGAAATGGTGGGGTATTTCTCTAATCTTCTATCAATTGACAATAATTTAAACTCTCTTGATCAAAATAATCTTATCACTTCTATTCCTTCTAGAATTGATGCTATTTTGAATAAATCTCTTAGTTATGTCCTATCCTCCAAAGTAATTAAGGAAGCAACATTCTCATTTGAAGGAGAGAAGTCCCCTAGGTTGGGCGGTTTCCCTATGCTCTTTTTCCACAAGTTTTGGCATATTATTTGGGTTGATTTTCATCATAGGATCATGTGTTGGGAAACAACATCAAGTTGTAATCCACTAGTTTTTGGAATATGGCATCCAAGGGTTCTCAAAAGTTAGTGAACCTCCTATTTTGATCATAGTCACAATTGTAATTATTGTTGTTGTGAGGAAAAATTATGTTTGATTATGAGATTGGTGGTTGTTCTAATTGTAGTTTTGATTCTGATTCTAATTGGAATTGTTGTTGTTTTGGTTACAATAGTTTTCGTTGTTGTTTTTTCCAGCTTGAAGGTTTTGTACACTTTTGACATCAGTGACACCATCATGGGTAACAGCTTTATTTTTGGACAAAAAATTGGGTTTGCTATTGTTTTTCATGTCATTGTTTGAGGATGAAGAGCTATAATGTTTAACAAAACCCTTATCTAAGAGTCCATTTTCAATGTTCTTTCCTTTCTTGACTAATGTGGAAAAGTCCTCAAGACTAGCCATCTTCATTTGGAGAGACATCTCTGGTATCAAATTCTTGATGAATATATCCACAAGGTGGGAATCCTCAATTTTGTATGGCATGTGATTAGCAAGATGCCACCACCATTGTAGAAAATTGGAAATGTTTCCCCATTTTGTTTTTTTGTTTTGCACAAATCACTCAAGGAAGCATGATGTTCAATATTGTAGGAGTATTGTGCTACAAATTTCCCTGTCAAATCATTGAAAGAGGTGATGGAACCCTTGGGTAAGTTCATTAGCCACTCAAGTGTGGGGCCTCCAAGACTTCTTGTGAAGAGCCTCTAAAGATAATCCTCACTATATGCCACTTCTTGACATAAGACAAAAAACTCCTTGAGATGTGTGACAGGACATGTTTCTCCCATGTATTTATCAAATTTAGGAATCTCAAAGTTTGGTGGAAAAGGTATCATGTTAATAGATCTGTCAAATGGAAAGGGACAAATTTCTTCAAAAGAGAAATCCTTCACCCCTTTGTTGATCATGCTATGGACCAAATTTTGAAGTTCATGCAATTGCTGGGCTAGATCTAGGTTTGGTTGCATTTGTGATTGTTGGGAATTGATGAACCTACCTCCAAAGTTGTATGGATTTCCAAACATATTGTGAGGTGGTGGAGGTGGCGAACTTTGGCCAATGTATTAATATGCAGTCATTGAAATTGGCACAGATGTTTTCATCATACCTGTTGGCATTTGTAAATAAGAGGAATATATCAATTGTTTTGGGATCACTATCTATTGTATAGATACTTGCCCAATGTTTAAGAATCCTATAGTTGGACCTATCAAGGTTGAATGCAGAATACTAGCATGTGTAGTAGTGTTAGGCATAGCACTAATTATTTGTTGAATATGTTCCACACTTAATTGGAACATGGGTTGTGTTGAAGAACTTGATGTAGGTACGGAACTAGTTCTTACGACAAGTTCTTTTCCCTTGCCAAATGTTTGGGCTATGTTTGGAGTTGGCAACACAAGAGCACCATCCTTGGTAATTTGTCTAAACAAAGTGCTCTCATCAAAAATCGTAGGGACAATAACACCATCTTTTACCAAGTTTAGGAAGATTTCCAATCATTTCACTCCAAGAATTATAATTACATGTAGGTAACAATAAAATAATAAAATACCTAGAACAATCATTGCCAACATAATGTGCTCCCTCTTTATTGACATCCATGGAGGAAGGTTAGTGTTGATAACAAAAATAGACCACACTGAGTAAAGGAATCTCATCTCTCCAAATGGATTGACACTATCAATTGCCAAAGAAAGCCTGAGATTTCAAGTTTATTCTTTAAAGTGTGGCCACTTTTCCTCTATGTCCATAAATGTTGAAACATCTATATGCATTCAAATAATTTCATCTTGACTTCTATAGTGTGCATGATAATCCTTAAATTGTGCCAAGCTACTGCACTTGAATAACCATTTAACATGTGGAATAATGAGGATGTAATGAAGAACCATGCAAGGCACCTTTTTTATCACTTTATCATCTTGATATCTTCTTGTATGGCATTCAGGGCATTCTATTGCATTTTCATGTTCTTTACGATAAATTACATGATCTTCAAGAAAAGCATCTATTGCTTGATACTCCATTCCAATGTGTTTCATAGTGACACATAATTCTTAGTGTGAGTAGTTGGCCCTAGGTATTAAGTTTCATTATCTAGAACCTTCTCGGGTGGCATAAAATTTCCTACTTAAGAAAGGCTCAAACAATGTCTAGGACACCTATGGGTGGTAGTTAGCAACTTATTCTTGTAAATTTATGTAATGAAGGCACCCGTGTGGGTTAGCATATTGTACTTGTGAATTCTATAATTCCTCATTTGCAACCCAAATAAGAAGTCCATATTTTTTTCTCACATTTGTTTTTGTTTCTTTGCTTTTGTTATGAGTTTATTGTATTAAGGGGAGCACCCTTCATTAAGTGGTATCTGATGCAAGAGCATCTTGGGTGTAAGAGAAATCTTGCATCACCCAAAAAAATTATTTCTCCTTTTATAGACTATAATGATGCATATCACAAACCTTAGTATACATTTTTATGTTGGATAAGCCATTCATAACCTTCAAATTCACCAACAACAATACAACAAAGAGAAGAGTTGATTGGGATCCTTCGTAAAGGGTCATGTTTTCCTTCTCAAGTAGAGAAATATCATGGATGACCTCAATGTCATCCTCATTATAATAATCATCATCATCATCAAAAGAAAAAATACAATACCAAATGTGTCATGGATCAATGCATTTATACCATCATCTTCAAATGTGTTTTCTGGCACATGATCATCATCTTCCATGGGATCATGATCTTCTCCTTCAATACTCATGCCTCCATGTTCCTCCATATTCACAGCTCCATGTTCCTCCATATTCACACCTTCGTGTTCCTCCGAGATGTGTTGGTCCATATCATGTACTACCCTAGGGAGATCGACTTATATAAAAATGATGATAGTCTAACCCTCGTTCCATGGTTCATATGTATATTAATTGTGAAAATAATATAATAAAAAACTTACCAATGGATGATAATCAAAACCCCCTTTAGTGTGACCGTTCTCCCTACAATGTCTCTTAGTTGTTTTGATTTTGATTCTTCTTATCTTTAAATTTTTACAACTCTTGCAAGGACACTAACATTTGTCATCACCTTTTCTTTGAAAGCTAGACAGCAATCTAGTGATTGTCTCCCTATTTTGATCAATTTCCCTTGTATTATCTAACATGATCCTTCTTCATGGGAACAACTTATTCTACCCTTATTGAGTTGGTTGTACTTAATGTTTATATCTACACATATGGTTTTGAAAGAAAAATTTGGTGTAATTAATGTATATATCTACAAAAATATTGGATATGTTGTATTTAATGTTTATATGTGCACATATGGTTTTGAAAGAAAATTTTTGTGTAATTAATGGGCATATCTACAAAAATATTGAACATGTTGTCCTTAATGTTTATATTTGCACATATAATTTTGAAAGAAAAATTTGGTGTAATTAATGTCACTAGTACATTTGGGGGTCATTTTTGACCAAAATTTTTGACAACAGGCCAATTTGGCTTATCAAATTTTTGTTTTTTTGGCAAAGTGTGGGTGAGAGGGAGGCTTCACAAATATTTTTACAGTGTTGTTGAAGGTAAGGGTTTTTAGAAAACAATTTACAAGGCTTATTATTTCTCCACATCTTTGGTGTCTTTATAGACTGGCCTTCAAAGGTACCCTTGAATGAGATACCCTTGTCTTTATAGACTTGTCATTAGAGGAACTTGATTCATTCACATAGAAATAGTCTCTATAGACTAGCCGTTATTGATACCCTTGAATGAGATTGAATCTCTTTGACATGAAATTATTATTAGAATACATTAAAAGACTTATAGTGATCGATTAAGGTTTTGAGATGAATAATAAAACTAATGATGGTTCACCAAACTCTAGGGATTGGTTATAAACTTGCACGATATGTAAGGAAACTCAAGTGCAGAAACAACTTCCTACACTAATCTCATAAGGAAAGTATGATGCAAATCCTATTAAAATCTTCTACACTTACAGATTCAATATCATGTAAATAACAATATTGCAACCAACCATGCATATAGAAAATAGACAGAGAAAGGAACACATAACACAAAGATTTGCCGGTGGGGAAAAACCTTTCTGTAAAAGAACCCCACCCCTTCAGAACCTACACAATGTATTATCTTCAACACAAGGTTACAATACACTTGCAATGCAAGTTCAACATCGATAACAGAAGACTCCAGTAGCTACTTGTAGTACCAACAATACACCTCACACATCTCATTTCTTCGCAACCCTAAAAATTCTTATAACATGCGCTTCACTTTAGGGCTACTCCCAAAGGTAAATCGTATTAGGGTTTTACCATTCTTCGAGAAAATAGGAACCCCAAATTGGGTAGAGTGTACGGTACTCAAATATCTTAGTTGCCACATGTCTTCACCTATCATTAAATCTTCCTAACATAGCTCTTACATGTCATAGGAATCCGTCATAACCATTTTTGTCATGATCTCCTTACACACAATTCAAGATGTTGACACATCAACACTATTTGCAAGAAATATATTTTACAAAAAAAATAATAAGAATAGGAATTATACAAGGTTGAGACACCTCATTCCTAACACGATATTTACATGAATGACAAAATCTAATAATCCTACAGTAATAAGGAATAAGGAGAAAAATGAGAAAAATGTTGGAGACCCTAAATCTTGCCATCCTGACTAAACCTTCCAATACGTCTGCCCAAAGGTTCCACCATGATATAAAAAAAGATAGGAGAAATGGTGTCACCTTTTTTAATACTACATGAAGCTTTGAAGAAATTAGATGAAGTAGAAAAAAACAATTTAATGAATTTTTGACTAAACCAAAAACCTTTAAAACTTTGCACAAAAATCCTACTCAATTCTGTCGTAAGATTTTTACAAATCCAATTTCATTAAAAAACCTTGTTTGTTTGAGACTTCCAATAAGTGGATGTTCTCATGGACAATAATGATTTAATCCAAAAAAAATCTTCTAATAAAAAAACCTATTTGTTGGACATAGATAATTTTAGGGAGAAGAGCCAACAACCTCAAAGTTAGGACTTTAGAAATAATATTCTATAACAAGTTGCAAAGGGTAATTGTGTTAAATCCATCCACAAAATTAACTCTTGGTTTATTCTAAATAAGGGAAATAAACATGCAATTCATTTCCGTATGAGTAAGTGTTGCATAAGCTTGATTTTAAATCTCTTTTAAAATATGACACATCCTTTAATCATAATACCAAGATTGACTTAATATGTGATAAAGAAATAATATATGCATAATTAATAGAAAATATCACACAATCCCCCCAACTTAAATAAGAGCATGGGTCCCACCATGCAAATGTGAGAAAAAATGACTATGTACAAAATAATGCTAATATATAAAATTAAAGAAAATAATTATATGTACAAAGGCATGCTACTGACCTAGCAATGTAGTTGATGAAATTTTTCTTGCTACATACTTAAGTGTTGAAGTTTGGATGAGGTAGAAAAGTGGAAAAGAGTGAAGGTGAAATGAATTTATTATGGAAGTGAGGTGATTATTATTTGTCTTTCAACAGAGTCAAAGAGATGATGCAAACTAGGAAGAGGACCTAGATGTTGTGGCTACAAGAGGATTATTTGGCTCTTGAAATTCAAATTGTTGTAGTAACTCCTCCATACTTTGTGGCTTATGATAAAGCTTAAGCCTATGATCATTCACTAACAATTTGAAA
This sequence comes from Cupressus sempervirens, assembly GCA_028749045.1. Classification (NCBI taxonomy): domain Eukaryota; kingdom Viridiplantae; phylum Streptophyta; class Pinopsida; order Cupressales; family Cupressaceae; genus Cupressus; species Cupressus sempervirens. The sequence goes on along the minus strand of CM053787.1, from coordinate 387,402,096 downwards.
TTAATGAGATCAATTGTGGAAATTTATATTGCACCATTGTCAAAGATAAATTATTTCATGTGGCCCCAACCATCACGTTTGAAACTTGCCCAGAGTATGTTGATAATGTGAATTATATAGTAGTGCCCAATCACCAACAAAATTTTTTTTACCCTTGATAAAATTATCATGTCACTCCTTTATTTTCATCTAGATAACTTCAAGTATGTTCAAGGAAGATTTTATATACACAGCCAAGTCATTTAGCTATAAGATTCTTTCTCATTGTGCCTTAGTAAGATCAATATTGAGTTCCAAGGTTTTCCTTGGTGTCTTATGCTCAAATTCAATGGGCATGACATCTTGTTTACCATATACCAATTCAAAGAGAGTAAAGCCAGTTTTTGTCTTCAATGTTGTCATATAAGCCCAAATTTCAAGTAGATAGTATGTCCAATCTTTTTAATGGATAGCTATTATTTCTGTCAAAATGGATTAAATTTCCCTATTGGTAATCTATCCTTAGCCATTGGCTTGAGGATGAAAAGGGGATTTTTTGCCATATCTAATGGTATATTCATTCCTAGGGATTTTGTGCCATATCTAATTGTATATTCATCAGGACATGCTCTCAAAATGTCATATGTTTCATCTTCCCTAATACATATTCACATCACTTGATTAGGTCCCATGTAAAACATACAAATAGCAATCTAAGAGAAATTAAAACTTTTCTCTGCTACCAACCTACACTCCTTAGGAGAGAATTCAATTGGTGTCTTTCCTGTAGTAAGGTAATTTGCAATATTAGCATGCCATGTATTTTGTGATAATATAAAGAAAAGATGTTCACTAGAAAGCTATAATCAATTATTGTAGGATCATCTAGAACATGTAAGTGTGAAAGAAAGTGAGCCACTACATTAGCTTTCCTTGGCTTGTCTACTATGGTCAAATCAAATATTTGTATAAGCAAAAGCCTTGGAGCCAATTTTCTATAAATAGTAGGCTTGTTCATCAAATAATTGATAGTTGAGATCTATATGCACAAATATTTCATAACCAATTATGTAGTGTCTAAACTTATTAAGTTCATAGATTAGTGCAAGTATCTCCTTTTCAGTGACAATATAATTGAACTATGCTCCTTGGAAATTCTTATTGATGTAATAGATTACATGTTCAACAACTCCTTTCTATCTTAAGATAGCTCCTATATCATAATCAGAAGCATCACTAGGATATGGAATGGTATGCTCCAACTAGTACCATGTAACATGGGTGTTATAGCCAACACTTCCTTTAACTAGTTAAATGACTTGTCACACTTTGAAATCCAATGAAAATTAGCATCCTTTTTCAAAAGACTGTATAATGAAGATGCAAGTTGACTGAACTCTTTTATGAATCTCATGTGGTAACTTGCATGTCCAAGGAAGCTTCTAACATATTTTTTATTTTTAAGATTTGACAATGTACTAATTACATCAATCTTAGTTGGATCAACTTGAATACCCAAACAAGAAATATAGAGTCTGAAAACAACTCCTTCCATCATCATGTAGCACTTTTTATTGCTTAGAGAGAGATTATAATATTGACATCTTTTGAGAACCTTTTCCAACTTAGCATGTTCCTCCTCAAAGGTATAACCATATACGCTAAAGTCATCCATATATATTTCCATGCAATTAGCATATATGTCAAAAAATATACTAATCACAACTCTCTGAAAAGTGGTAGGTGCATTGGATAGATCAAAAAGTAGGAATGAATAAGAAAAGGTTCCCCAAGGGTAGGTGAAGGTGATCTTATCTTAATTCTTAGGTGCAATTTTTATCTAATAATAATCACTAAAGCCATCTAAGAAGGAAACATATTTCTTACTAGCCAAGGTATCAAGGACTTGATCAATGAAAGGTAATGGAAAATGGTCTCAGACATCACTAGGGATATTATTATTGTCAATAGGATCTTCATCTTGGTACACCCCTTTGTCATCATTTGAGTTACTACCTAGAGTTGTGTTTCAAAAAGGATTCTTTGGTTCTTGTGTGGATGTTGAGCTAGGCATACCAAAGTTCGTATTAGGGGGGAATGTGTTCCCCAATGAGATTGATCATGGAGGAAAAGGATTCTCCATCTCTTGTTGTCTTAATGATTCCATTAAATGTGACATAGGATCAAATGTTAATATGTTGGATCGTGTTTGTACCATACAATTGTGACTATACCAATGGGTGGAAGATTGTGGAAGAAAGGGAAAATGTGAGAGAGAAAATGAACCTTATATGGTAAAGAGGCCAACAAAATAAATGTAAATAAAAGACCTTGTTGATTTAGCAAACCAGTGTGATATATGATAAAAGTATCTTTCTCGTACCAAAGATGGACAAGTGATATTTGGGAAAGATAGGACACTGAATATATTACTCACTAATTGGAGGTGGAATTGTGATCCCAAATGACTGATTATAACTATAATAAATGTTTTCTACTAGATAAAGGTCTAGTGTTGTAATCTCATAATTTTTGTAACTAAGATGTTCTTAAGAAAAAAGATTAAGGTTCAAATAATGAAGCTCTCTAGAGGAAATTTTGCAAATGGAAGACTAGAAATTTTGAAAATGGATTGATGTGGAAAATAAGGATAATATGGTCACTATGCAGATAAATCAATCTTCTCTCACTGGAAACAAAAATCTTCGGTTCACTCCAGGGAAAGAAGACTAATTTTGAAGTTCACCATTGCATAAGATTCTGTCATAATGGTCATGTTCAACTTCCTCTTTCTTGATGTCTTTGATAGCATATCAGAATTGTTTATCACTATGAGCTAGGTTTTTCCTTTCCTTGTAGGAAAATGGTTTGGATAATTCCACCTTCTTAGGTTTGACTTTGTCGATCATGGTAGGAACAAAACAAACTAGGGAGATGAGCCCTTGTTTGAATGGCTACAGAGCGTACGATTCAAATATGAAGTGATCCTAGTAGTAGAAGAAGGATTAAAGGAAACAAAGGTCAAATTTAAAAAAGATTAGGATAGAGACTATGAATTACTAAGAGACCTACATACAAATTCCCAAGATAGTGGACAAGGAAAAGGGATTGTTGGAGTTACTATCATGCTATGGAGGAAATACAAGAACGATTGAATGTCATCAAAGATATAGCCAGAGAGAATTCCAAGTGGCTCTTAAGATACACTAGTGTTCATGTTCATAGACATGAGGAGTTGATTCCAATCATTGTTGCTGCCAAAGCCTATAGGGTGAAGTCAGAAAAAGGAAAGAAGGCAAAGTGATTCTTATCCTACCTTTTCACATTCTAATGTACTGATTGTAACTAACAATTAGCTCCTTGCCATTTGTCAATTTTGAGGAGATAAACCAATTTGAGTCTCATTTTGTAACGGTCATCTCGAAATCCTATATGTATCTAATTAAAAGATTAATAGAAAGGTTGGCTAATTGTTAGCATGAGATACTTCATATTGCATAGAAAAGTTAAATGTATTTTGTGTCGACTATTTATTGTTCCATTATTTTGTGATAGCTTAGGATATCTCTTTCTATTGAATTGAGTTGAGGAATAAACAAAGCTTTGTTGCCATGTTCAATGTAGAAAGTTGTAGATAATAATAGTACTATTGAAAATTTAATGATTTTATGTTTTGTGTTGTTTTTCAAGTTAGTCTCTTCCTTATTAGAGTTAGAAGCTTTATTTTAAGAAGTTAATTCATAAATAGAATTCATTAGCATTTCATCAATTTTTGCAAGTTCATAAGATGTGTGAGTTCATGGAATTGATTAGTTTTAAGACTTAAATCTTTACCTAAGTTAGTTCGTATCTAAGCCTAACTCAGTTTACCTTTCTTGTTCTCTAGTCAAGAACAAACCCCATTTTGATTTAGGACCAAACAAGATTCATTACAAATCACAAAATCCAAGGGAGATGTACCTAAGAATTTAGAGGGAATTCAATCACTTAGTTATGATTTCCCAACTATTGTAACCAGATATTATTCAAGAATATTGGTCATTCAAGAGTAAAATAAAAGAATAATTTGTTTACCAACACTATGAACATGAGCTTTCTATGTATTGAAAACTTTTTAGTCTCCTCAACACTACTATCTTCTTCTTCTAAGGCCTCATCCTTTGGACATGGAAGGAAAGAGTCTCCTAAGCTCTCAAATATACAAATCTTTGCAATTCTTGTCTCTCTAATAGTAAGAAGAAGTGAGATAAATCCCAATAGCATCAGTTCTGCAAGAAATTCTAAATATATGGTCTTTACATTGGATCATGAATTCTAATATTTTCTCTTATTTATATGATGAATCATAGAATGTGATCCAAGATGTTGATGCAAAAATAACAACACAATCAAACAATTGCAGATAAATAGAAACAATAAAATACCTTAGAGAGGAATAATTTGATGCAATCCCATAGAAAACCATTCTTTCGAATACTTCACACACTGTAAACTAAATTTCATGAATCAATGAATTTGACTATGGAATTCTTTTGCATTTCTTGAAACCAAGAGATTCACACAATTAGTTGTCATGTAATCATAGGTTAATGTTTAACTTCACTTGGTTTTGAGAATAGTTTAACATTCTCTACTAATCAGGGCCAACCATGTGAAGTTGGAAGCTCATTTGCACACCCCCCCCTGCACCCCCACCCCCCCCCCCCCCCCCCCCCCCACCCCCAACATCTAAATTCCTCGTTAACATCTAAAATTCATTCATTCTATTAGTAAAATGTAACATTCATGAATTATCACATGATAACATTCATGAAAACATAAGTTTCATTAGAACATTCACACTAACATTAAAACATAAGATTCCTTAGAACATTCACATTCACATTCAATAGAACATAAATAAAACATCTAGACATAAACATCAGTCATTATCAAATAAGTTACATAGGTTTACATGAATCATTTTTTTTTTCTTCCCTATATTGTTGCAGAGGCATATCCATATTCTCATTGATATTTCTTCTCACTCATGGACATGCAATCACTTTTCTTTGTAAAGGAAATTCCTCTACAATAACAATTAAAAGGGTTAAATTTTAAAAAGTTGAGACTTTAAAGATTTTTAAGAACATTATAGCGCTCTTTACCTTGTCCAACCACATCATCTTGCTTATTGGCTTGAACCTCAACACGCTCATTAGGAACAACCTCTACATCCCTTGTAACTACAATACAAGATGTTTTCTTAATCCTAACACATATTATAGTTAAATTTATATTACTACACCAAATTTAATTTAAAATATTTACTTGTATTATTAATTCAGAAATAAAAAATTGAATAGAAAATATATACCTTGAGTACTAGGATCAACATTTGAATCACTACCTCCATAGTGCTCGGTTGGTGTATCAAGATTGGTAGGCTACAATCCAATGTAAATTATTAGTGCAACTTATCAACAATGTATACATATAAATACAAATCAATTAAATTAAAGATAAATTAACAGCTATAAAAATCAATGATTGGAAAGTTATAGCATATTGTATATAGTAGACTAGATATTATACTTGTTGTTAGAATTGTTACAAGGTTTTCATCTAATCAAAAGGAGACTCACTATTATGAAAAAAAGATATTCAGATATCTCAAAGGAGCTAAAGATTTGGCCAATGGTATCAACAAGAGGATGAATTTAATCTTAAATTCTACATAGATGTTGATTTGGTGGGTAATGTTGATGAAAGAAAAAAGAACAAGCGGTAGAGCTTTCTTTTTAGGAGAAATATTGATAACATGGATAAGCAAGAAACATAGTTTTATTTCACAATCTCCTAATGAATTTGAATATGTTTTTGATGATATAAATTGTTCAAATTATTGTATGGATTAACCAATTATTGGAAGGAATGCAACAAGAGGTAACTGAGCTTGTTACTATTTATTGTGATAATGCTAGTGTTATAAATATTTCATAAATTTTGGTGATGCATGCAAAAACAAAGCACACATCAATCAAATATCATTATTCTAGGGAGAAAGTACAAGAGAAACAAGTGAGGATTGAATATGTGAAGTCTAAGGAACAAATTGCTGACATATTTACCAAACAATTACCTAAGGATGCTTTTGAATGTCTAAGAAGTAAATTGGGGTTCATACCCCTATCCAAAATTCACTAGTTGAAGATGCATGTTGCATCAATTTATGAATGAATTTTAGAGTCTTTATGGATTTGGCTCATAAGTATTTACATTTTAGGAACATTTCTTAATTTGTCAAGTTGACTATGATGAAATTGATGTACTCAAGACATGCAAGGTGCAAGAATAACTACAAGATTTTATTAGTTTCACATTGAAATTTATAATGACATTTGGCATTGTTGTTAAAGGGATCTGAGTAGATAAAGGGGGGGATGATATAGATGATTGTAAGAATATCAAAAAATGAGGGAGAAGTGAAATTACTAAAGGAGCAGAGTAAAGACTAGATAGAGATCATATCTTAAGGGGGAGAAATATTGAAGATTGTTGTTCTTGGAAGTACAGACTGACTACATCTGATGAACCAGATTGAAGACAATGAGATAAAAAGTTGTATTATTGACAATGCATACATTTTATTATCTTATGTCATATTTTGTAATATAAATCATATGTTATGTGTTACCATCAATGCCAAAGGGGGAGATTATTAGCCCAAACTGATCATGTAATAGGTAATGTTATGAATGTCTGTAAAAGAGTCATATCAATTGTTATGTTGTCATTGATGTCAAAGTCTTATTTGGTTAGACATTATGCTAACTCAATAGAGTACCATATCATTTTATTGATGAAGAGGATTTGATTGATGAAGATGATTTGAAAAAAGTTTGATGAAGATAGAATTGATAAGTATGATATTTGGTGGGTACTTGAATGAGTTGGATACTGATGATGTAATATTCATTTGATTATTTTATAATCATATATGTTGCAATGTATTACAAAACACAAGCTTAACCAAGTGATAAGGTTAATGAAGGGAGATTATATTTGTTGAGTGACTACAATATTACTAGAGTGATTGATAAAGCAAAAGAAAAATATAGTATTGCTTGAGCAAGTCTAGTAATAGCCAATTTTTGTATTATCCGAGCAATGTTGAATTTACTAAGTAACAATTGGATCAACAAGTTTGGAGAATTGAAATCTAAGGTTCAATTTTGATGGAAATGTGGAAAGTTCAAGGTGGTCTAAGGAATGTGTCAAAGTTTGTTACAAGATCAATGACTAGGAAAATTCAATAAGGATATGATGATGGAGATTAGATAAGGATAAAAAAGGACACAAAGTTCTATGCAAGTTATATTTTCTAATTGTCTAAATTCATTATATGAAGTTTGAATCTAGAAATTTGGTATGAACCTAAGATCAATGATTATGATTAAGTGGCAAAAGTTGGAAGAATAGAGAAGCTTGAAGAAAACTATTTAAGGAGGAGATCAAGATAATTTTAGGTTGTTGGTTTAGACCATTACTGATTATGTTACTATGAATACAAAGTTTTTGAAGCCAAGAGAAGATAGTTGTGTCAAGTGAACCGAGTAGAGGAAGGAGAAAGAGAAGATGCTAATCAATAGTCAAAACTATAGAGTTTTTAGTGAACAGATTGTTCTCCAAAGAAATACATACAGATTAACTCCAAATTGCCCAAATAGGAAGACTAAATCAACACTAACAATTTGGTCATTTCGCTATTGAAAAGCATAAGTGCCCTCTAAATTTATCTAGGTATAGCTCCTCATGTTGGATTTATAATGAATTTATAGAACTATGAACACAAATGCTTTTAACCAAAAAGCACAAAAGGAAGACAAACATCCACTCATAAATACGATGTAGTTGTGAAGAAACTAATCAATCAAAAGAAAACAATAAGTAAATGATACAAAGTTCATTTACCAAATTATTACATTATAGGAGAAATGCAAAAAGGAAAACAAATCGTTCTCTCCAAACACATGAATAACTAAGCCCAAAGTATTAATAATAACTGTGGTGATGATCATATGCATCAAAACTGCATTTAGAGGCAATCAAGATAATTCAAAGATTCACATTGACCAGAAAGATAACACACAAATCCAAAGTTCTGATATAATAAGACTTTCCTCCTCTAAACATTATAAAACAAAGAAAAATTTGTTCCTTGGCACACACAAATCACTTATTTAGAAAAATATCTACTCTCCTGTAGCACAAATTCCATAGAAAGATACAATCCCCTTCCTCTGCATTATAATTAGAATAAAATAAATCAAAAAACTCCCACTCTCGAAAGCCCGAAGTCTGTAGAAAAAGATGGTCTTCCCCCTAAAACTGGAACCCTTCTTTCATTTGATCTCCTCCATTAAATAGAACTCTATAAAAAAATCCCCCTTTGGTTTTTGTAACTGTTCCTTGAAAACTATTCTCGTCATTTTGCTTTGATAAGATCTTTTTCAATTATCAAAATTGATTTGTGAGAATACCTCTTTCTCACCCCCCAAACTCTTATTGGGTTTTTGTGTCCTCATTTGATTTTTACTTTTTTAAATAACATTACATATCTCATTTTTGAGGAAAAATAAAGACATGAAGGGAAATTATAATGTTTAATAAAATATTATAATTATGTTTGCTTCTCTCCAAATTTCCATTCATAGGCACCTATGACTGAAATGCTGAGTCATTTCTACTATGACCACTACATGGTAGATAATAACAATGGTGTTGCCAAATGTATCACAACCCTTTTATATATTTCATATTCCCATCGCTGTCAACAATTAGATCAACTTGGAGTGAGCTTGATGAGGCATCTACTCACACATCTATCTGGCCCATATTTGATTTCAAACTAATTCTACTACCAATAGCCCGTGCTCTATTTGTAATCCACCTATGATCATTTTGTTAACTAATTTATGTGCTTCTCTATGTCATGTGCCCTTTTGAGTTCAAGTACTTGGTCAAGAAAATAATCCACATATTCATTAGAGCTTCAAGCATTCTATCAAACAACCTGTATGAATCTATATGAATCCATGATTTTCTTAGGAAAAGAGATCGAATTAGAAAACAAGTTACGGGTCTCCTTGTGTAAAGCATTTGTTCAAACAACTAGCAAGTGTCTGTCATTACTATGTTCATGCATATTCAACTTTATTGTAAATTTCACCATTTATTTCTTTCTTGTCTGTCTGCAGGTCAAATTCCCAAGAACAATTTCTCTTAGGCCCGCTCCTCCCATGTTATCAAGACGAGTGTGATGATGATGGCATCTCCATGTGGCATACCTCAATCTTTACCATTGGCATCCATGTTGAAGATCTCTTACTAATTTCCCTTAGACCTCCCACCATGCACTCATCAAACTTGGATATTTAGTGAAAGAGTTCACATGTGTTGTCAATACACCAACAAATTGGGTTTGATGAAAGTTGACACTTGTTATTTTTATCTCTTGCATTCAATCATGAGCCTTCAACCTTCCTCATGTTCTATAGCCATGACACAAACAAGATGTGGTTAATCATATACCATGACCTACTAATTTGAGATGTCACACCAATTGAGTTTTCCTTGGACCTATGCCATATCCATTATGATGTGTGCTCCAATTCAACAACACTTGTTATATTTTGAACCAAAATGGGTGAAGGCTCACTAATATTACTTTGGGATGTCATCTTTATTCGTTGTGTTGACCATCATTGAGGTATTAAATCTTCTACATATTAGCATTTGATTGATCTTTGTGGACTAATTATAACATTATATAGCCTCGTTATTTCCTTTTAAATCATCAAATATGAACCCAATGTGTCTTAATGTGAAGGTGAATTAAAACAAGTGAACTTTCATCCAACACTCTGAGTCTCATCTATTGCATAATATAGTATGTGTAATCCTAGTATTGGTGCTAATCATTCAAACTATTTGTACTGTTATGTGTGTGGATGATCAGGATATACACCATAAATAGATTGACATTCTTGTCTCTTATAGCTTAATTGGTATTAATAATGTGACCATGAGCATTGGCATATGTTGTCCCAAGCTTGGAATCTATATCATTGAATCTACATTTTGAATCACTAAATTCAAACCGCAACACTATGTCAAACCTTGAACTTCAAAGCTCATGTGAATGGATCTAATAATGGCACTTGAATTTGTATGTTAGGGATTTAAACCTTAATCTGAACCCTAACACTTTGAATCTGCAACACAAGATTCAAATTTTGAACCTTTGATCTTTGAATCACTGGACTTCCGTATTGAACCTGCAAGATGAACCATTTCAAACCGCTTTGAACCACTTCCAACCATTTTCCAAAGGAGTTCAAGACCATAAATTGAAAATTTAAATTACTAGGTGTATATGGGTACCAATATAGGATTGATTTTGATACAAAATTAAAAAAAATCCAACAATCTCTGGGCAATAGACAAGTGCCTTATCCATTGGGTGATCGAGTCAAAAATAAACCAAAAATAAGGAAAAGTCATGTGAATCCATTTACCGACTGGAACAAGAAAAGGGAGTTGCTTGCATAAGGGTGGAGGGAAAAACCAACCAGGAAAACACAAAACCACCAGTAAGCACAAATCTTACATATTATTCAAACTAACACTACACACACAAAAAGCCTATTTATAATGTATACAAAGGTAGGGAGAGAGCCTACCACAAGAACCAAAAGTAAGAAAGATTCATGTGAATCCATTTATCGGCTGGGAGAAGTAGGGGCCTTTTCACCATAGAAAATCATGTCTCAATGGAGCATCTTCACACCATTTCCAACTAGCAACCTCTTTAATGCCAAACCTCAAGCTAAAGGCACATATGAATATGTTGACCAAGCACTTCTTCCCAAACAACCATAACTCATCATAACACTCTTTTTCCCCTAATCATTGATCTTTAACATTCATCTAGCCAAGTCTCACTTCAAACTAAAAAAAATGAAATGAATAAACCTCCTCAAGAAAAGATGCACAATATCTGGAAATGTTGTCACCAAGACTCTTCCTTTGCATATGACATTTGATATCATGATCAACTTACAGGTAAAGAGATGCCTCATCTAACATAGGGTCAATCCTCGAGTATATGTTCTCCTCATCTCTTTCAAGAATCAAACTATCATCTAGTATGCAATGCATCCTACCTTTTCTCTTCCCCCAGGGCCATCACATTTTCCAACATTACTTCCACAATCCAAATCAGAAAAACCGCTTATAAGGAAATAAAAAGAAGATTCATTCAATGATGTTCCATTTTCAACTTGACTTGGATGGATACCTGAGTTATCCTAAGAGAGATAATTTGATTTGAGCAAGGATAGAAATTTGTGTATAATGCCTTCTTTTTCATTGGGAAGGGCATCTTCCAACACACCAGCCGAGTCACCAATAAGATGGGAACTAACCCCTACATTTCCTCTTTTTATCAAAGTTTCAATATTTTCTAATATAAAAGAAGAGAATAGATTTTCATCACTTAATGATGAATCCTGAAGCTAAAACAAAGGATTCTCTCTGATAGTAACATTCTCACAAAACCCCATTGGTAAGTATAATAGGTTAGGCTTACTCCAAGCAACCTAATCTCCTAGCCTTTCAAAATTTTCTTCAATATCTTTTTCTTTTGTTGTGTTTGGCTGATGTCAAGCTACTTCCACTGAACATGCAAGATGACCATCTTCAAGAGGAAACTTCCCAATTTAGAGGTGAGAAAATCTATCTCTGTTTCAGCAGTCTTACCATTTTGAATGAAGGTTTCATGATCAAATTTATCACTTTCATATTCATCCAATGATTTTTTCTTCTCAAAAATAGTGGGAGAACCTTCTCCTTTCTCATCTTCTATGCATGGTAGAAAATATTTTAGTTCTTTGCTTTCTATCAAATCTAGATCAATGACTAAACCATACTTAGAGGGATTCTCTTGCTTACAAAACTTTTCTCCTTCTTCACTAAAAAAGGTATTGTTTAACATTTCCAATGGGTTATCTATAGGATGGAAGTTAGTTTTAAGATTTCTTTCCTTTTCTTTGTTGCCACTACTGCCAAGATTCTCACTCTCAACTTGAGTGTTCTTGTTTTCCCATGTCTGATTTTCTTATGGTTGAGTTATGACTACTTGGATTTCTTTCTCACTCATGATGAAGTGATTGAGATAACTAAATGAGACTAAGATAACCAGAGCTTCTTCTTCATCAAATTTCACTTCTTCATTTAGTTGCGATACCATTTTCTAATATACTTGCAACACTTTGCTCTTTTCTTCTAACTCTTTCAACTTGTGAAATCTAACACAAAGGCTTCTCCACAATAGCCAAGAAGTGGCATCATCTTCCAAGGTTATATTATTCTTGATAGCTCAGGAAATGCTTTCTCTATAGTTGTCCACAAATTCGTGCAACACTTTATCCTCCATCAAATAAAGTTCCATGACAGTGGGATTTGGCCTTCTCATCACTTTCATATTCGGCATGGTCTTTAGATAGTGTCACCAATCTCCTGCACATGGAGATAATCATAAAACTAAGGAAGAAATTATTGACACTGATCTTTGTTTTTGGTTCCCTAGCATAGTTGCCAAAAAATATTTTAGTGAAAAGATTGTCCTCCAAAGAAATACATACAGATTAACTCCAAAATACCCAAACTAATAGTTGGGTTGCTTCGCTATTGAAAAGAGTAAGTTCCCTCTAAATTTATTTGAGTACAGCTCCTTGTGTGGGATTTACAATAAATTTATAAAACTATGAACATAGATGCTTTTAACCAGAAAGCACGAAAGGCAGATAAAACATCCAATTTTAAACAAGACGTAGATGCGAAGAAACTAATCAATCAAAAGAAAACATAAGTAAATGATACAAAGTTCTTTTACCCAATTATTACATTATCAAAGGAATGCAGAAAGGAACACGAATTGTTCTCTCCAAACACATGAATAAATAAGCCCAAAGTCTTAATAATAACCATAGTGATAATCATATGCATCAAAACTACTCTTAGACGTAATCAAGATAATTCAAAATTGACATTGACTAGAAAGGTAACACACAAACCCAAAGTTTTGATATACTAAAACTTTCCAACTCTAAACACAATAAAACAAAGAAAAATTTGTTCCTTGGCAAACACAAATCACTTATTCAAAAAAATTATACTCTCTTGTAGCACAAAGCCTATAGAAAGATAAAATCCCCTTCCTCTACATTATAATTAGAATATAATCTTAGAAGCCCAAAATCTATAGAAAAAGGTAGTCTTCCCCCAAAATTGGAACCCTTCTTTTGTTTGATCTTCTCCATTAAATAGAACTCTAAAAAACAAAATCCCTCTTTGGTTTCTATAACTATTTCTTGAAAACTATTCTTGTCTTTTTGCTCTGATAAGATCTTTTTCAGTTATCAAAACTGATTCACGAGAATGCCTCTTTCTCACCCCCCCAAACTCTTATTGGCTTTTTGTGTCCTCATTTAAAAAAAAAAAAACATTACATATCTAATTGTCAAGGAAAGATAAAGACGTGAAGGGAAATCACAATGTTTAATAAAACATTATAATTATGTTTGCTTCTCTCCAAATTTCCATTCACAGGCACCTGTGGCTATAATTCTAAGTCATCTCCACTATGACCACCACGTGGTAGATAATAACAATGGTGTTGCCAAATGTATCACCGCCCTTTTCTATATTTCATATGTTCATCACCATCAACAATTAGATCAAATTGGAGGGAGCTTAGCAAGGCATCTCCTCAAACATCTATCTAGCCCATATTTGATTTCAAACTAATTCTATTACCAGTATCTTGTTCTCTATACCAAACAGATTTTCCTTGGATCTATATCATATCCATTATGATGTGTGCTCCAGTTTGACAACAATGTTATTTGTAGAAACTAGTAGCTTGTTCCTTCCTTGTAATTACTTGACCAAACACTATGATCAAATTGATATGTTGCTTTGACGATTAGAAATGGCTTCGTAGGATCAAGTTTCTACCTTCAACTTCATGTGGCAATAGGGATATAAAGCATTGATGATCATTAAGAGGATAATTGATCTCGGACCTGGCTCATCAATGTCTTAATTGATAGTTTATAAGAATCAACAATTTGAATTGCTAAGGGGATAATGCAATACAATACTTGACTTTGACCTTTTTGGTTTGAGTCAATACTCATGGAACTACATTTCTGACCACTTGATATTGCAAATATGAGCATGCCCTTCTTGGAATGACGAGTGTGGTTCTTCGCATCTTTTATGTATAATCACTCAACCTTGTGGATCTTGACCACCATAGGAGTTAATAAAACACTTGTTATATCTAAATGAACCAAAAATGGGTGAATCCTTACTAATATTACTTCGGGCTATCATCTTTATTTGGTATGTTGACCATCATTGAGGTATTAAATCTTCTACATATTAGCATTTGATTGATCTTTGGGGACTAATTAGAACCTTAGATAGCCTCGTGCTTGCTTTTTAAATCATCAAATATGAACCCAATGTGTCTTAATGTGAAGGTGAATTAAAACAAGTGAACTTTCACCCAACACTTTGAGTCTCCTCTGTTGTAGAATATACTATGTGTAATCTTTGTACCGATGCCAATCATTCAAACTATTTGCATAGTTATTTGCTTGGCTAATTGGGCTATACACCATAAATAGATTGACATTCCTATCTCTTATAGCTTAATTGGTATTAATAATGTGATCATGAGCATTGGCATATGTTGTCCTAAACTTGAAATTTGGACCATTGAATCTTCATTTTGAATCACTAAATCTCAACCACAACACTATGTTGAACCTTGAACTTTGAACCTCATGCTAATGGATCTAATAATGGCACTTGAATTTGTATGTTAGGGATTTTAACCTTAATCTAAACCCTAACATCTTAAATCTACAACACAAGATTCAAACTTTGAACCTTTGATCTTTAAATCACTAGACTTCCATACTAAACCTATAAGATGAACCATTTTAAATTGTTTCAAACCACTTTGAATCATTGTTCAAAGAAGTTCAAGACCATAAATTGAAAATTTAAAGTACTGGGTGTATATGGGTACCAACATGAGTGAAAGGAGATCAAAGTTAGAGATTAAACAAATTTAAGAGAAA
Organism: Cupressus sempervirens; assembly: GCA_028749045.1. NCBI lineage: Eukaryota > Viridiplantae > Streptophyta > Pinopsida > Cupressales > Cupressaceae > Cupressus > Cupressus sempervirens. The sequence continues at coordinate 387,386,920 of CM053787.1, read as the reverse complement.
GTAACAAAGATCTGGACAAGAAAAGGTAGTTTCTATTCTTAATAGATTATTTCTATTGTTACTTTTTAATCATTGTATCAAAAAATCTCAAGAAATTGAGTGGACGTAACAAGTCTATGAAATCCTATATGGTAACATTGATTATTGGTGTTTGTAAGTTATTTATAGCATGCCCCTCTTTAGATAATATCAAGGAGTAATAAGATCAAGATGATCTTTTGGTGAAATCCTCTAACAAGGTCACATTGACAATGTGTATGTAACAAGGTTAGCTCCTAGCAGAACTCACTTCAGAAGAGTGAATATTTTTGGGTTGTTGATCCTAGGTATTTTTTTTATTCACAAGGTTTCCATGTTAAAACATTGATATCAAATGTGTGAATTTTATTTTTGTTGGAAGTTGTTTTACATGTATTACATTATACTGTAACTCGGTAATAACTAAGTAACTATAAGGTAATAACTAAGAAATTTTACTGATACTCGGTAATATACAAAGAATGGTAAGTTAACAATTTAGAATAAAGTAATTGAAATAGTTAAATGATAAGTTGAATGGTTACACTAAGTTATTTCTTATTATAATCACCTAAAAGGGTCAGTTGTACTATTAGCCCCCTTCTCAACATTTTGGCTAAATTATTTAATCATTTTCCTAGACCAAATCTCTAAAAACCAATTTATTTTATTTTAACCTATAGTTTGACTATAATATCCTAAGTCCATATTTGATTAAAAGAACATGTCCCCTTTTAATTAAATAAAAGACCCCATTCTTCCAACCCACTCTAATGTGCACACATAAAGTCTCTTTCCTATTTACAAATTGAGAGAAAAGACTTTGTCTCACATGAAAATTCAACTCTTTGTCATTAGTGGAAATGATCTTGCACATAGACCATGCAAAAATTCAACCCCCACCCTTGATCACTCATTGCTTAATCTTGATCTCAATCATTTGTACATCTTTAAAAGGGAGAGCTCTCTCCCTCTCTAAGGATCCTAATTTTGAGCTATTGTTATGTTGTAGGTTTACTTACAGGTTTCTTTGGAGCATTTTGTGGAGAACTTCTATCTTCTTGTCTCATTCTTGCATCCTCATTCTAGCTTAGCCTCATTTGCATTAATTTAGTATCATTTCTATAACATAGTTAACCTAGTTTAATTAGAATGGCTTGGTAATACTTTCATGTTGTTAGCATAGTTGCATTATACATCTCATTCTAGCATAGTCTCATCTTTGCATTTGCATATTTGAGAGGTCTTTGACACTAGTACTCTTTCTCTTATCTAAAGAATCTTCTATTTCATGGTTTACAAGCAAGGGTTGCATTCCTAAGGCATAGCTAAGAGCTCTCTTTATGCTTATTTATGCCTTTGCACTCCATGACTAGGGAGCTCTAAGCTACAATTCAAGATTTCCAACTCATGGAGTACCTTGGAAATAATAGTTTAGAAGAGTGCATTGTCTTAGTGTACATTTTTGGTTCCCACTGTAGGGTAGAACACTTTTTTCCCCTCTCTAATTGCATTTATTCGTGCATTTTTTCTTGTTGTTTCTGTACTTTTTTCTCTTTGTAGATGAAATTATTGCATGATACTTTATCAATATCATATGCTATCTTCTAGTACTATAGTACGATACTTTACCAATTAAAGTATCACACAGCCATTCAGGAACAATCACACTAGTATTGTAAAGTCTATTGCATGGGTGTTGTGAAGAGTATCTCAAAGAAGTAAAATATTGCCTCTGTATACTAAAAAGTATTGTACAATACTCTGTCAGAAAGAAAAAAAAATTTCCTTGTCTAGAACTGGCTATTGTTTGGATTATTTGGTCAATTTTTGAGTCTTTAGCATTCTATTTTCATATTTCTTAGGTTTATTCACTATGTAACAGAAGTCTTTTGTAGGTTTATCTCATTTTTGGACTAACCCTTTGATGGACTAACACATTTTTTGTAGGGTTGCTTTAAAACTGCTTGCAAATTTCTATAAAATAACACATGTCAAAGACCTTATGCTAAAAGACAATTGACTCTTGTTTGCAGGGATCCTTTAAAAAAAAAAAAAAACAAGTGTGCTTATTGATTATTTCATTTTGTGTGTGACAATATACTAGTTGTTCATTTTCCATAGGCACATAAAATTTTTGAGTAGGGTCTTTTGGTTGTAGGAAAGTATGCTCTTCACCCTTGAGGTGAATAAAAAATCTTGACCCACCCTTAGATCTTGAAAGTGAATAGTATACTCCACTTTTTAGTGGTTTTAATTAAGCTTCTTGGTGTGTTTAGGGGAAGTGATTGCAATAGGAGAGTATGCTCTTCACCCTTAAGGTGAATAAAAAATCTTGGCCTTCAAGAGTGGATCCATTTTGTTGCTATCTCCTAGAGAGATATTACCTTTAGAGGGCTTTTTACTGGTGGAAATATACCAATAGGAACAACCTAAAGTGGGAACAAGAAAAACCCAGCTAACCTGACCCACTATAATCACAAACCCCTTAACAAAGGCCAAATCCTTGGGGGGGCATAGCACTTGTCTTCTATTAGTAATACTTGTGGGATTGGGGACATGATGAAAATACTAAGAAACAATGCTTAAAGTACTCTTGTGGATGTGAGGTCCATTACCTACTACAAGGTAGGGTTTCCCATTTATAGGTGCAAGAGGAGTGTTGTGAACAGGACCCTTTCTAAACACTATAGAGATATAAGCTAACTTATTTATCTACTCAACATCTTGGTGCAAGGACTGATCCTAGTGGACTACCTAGATCACCCCAAGATTTTACACTCACCATTTGTGTCCCCTTGGTGTGCCAATGACACCTCCATGTCAAAGCCAATATCTATTGTGGGAAACCACTTTGTGTGAGGGGAAGGGGAATCTAGTGTGGGCCAAGGTGTTGAGTAATGATTCATGACCTTAGGTAGTAGGCTTCGAATGTGAAAAGACTTGTGTAAGTGTTCTCAAACATCAAACATGACATTAACATTCATAGGTTTCTTTTGATATCCCAATTACTTGTGTTGACAAAGTTTCTTTGTCCCTTGTTTAACTATTTGAGACATGTTCATTTCCCTTTTTGTTTACAAACCATGATGTTTACTACTACAAACTAAAGTTTTATGTTGTCACTACTACTCTTCGGCCTAAAACATTCACAAGGTCAATTTCAAACATAGGCATTTTAAGCTTTAAGATGAATTTACAAAGTTCATTGGCCCTTTATTGCATGGCCTCCTCAGAAATATTGTGTTCAATATTTCGCACTTGATAAAGTATCACATGACAATTGAAAACTATATCGTAATTTGGTTATAAGGTCTATCACACTACTCTATAAAAACTATCACATGAACAAAAAGTATTACTTGTCTATAGAAAGGATTATCATGCGATAATTGTTTCTAATCTAATATCGTCTATCTTACTGAGAAGTATTTCCCAACTTCTACTACTAGAAAAATTGAGTCATAATTGCAACATAGTTGATTTAGGGGTGTCTTTGTTTTGTCCTATCTGAGTCTAGTTCAAAATCTTCATGTTTTGTGTTGTTCTAAGTTGAAAGGATGGATCTAGTTTGTTGGATGTGAGCTAAAATGTCACTAATGATCACTCATCAAAATCTTATTATATTTCAATTCTATCTATGTGCTATCGATCTTCTTGCTTAACTTCTTGGCTCGAGTTGTTAGTGTTGTAAGTTCTTGAGCACTCTTGACAAGCCACTCACTTATTTTATCTTTGGCAAGTGACAATTTTGACATTATACACTATAAATACAAAAATATTTTATCTCATTTCATTAGATGAAGACATGTCCTTACATGTTGGTTGCAACTAGGCTCCAAGTTGGTAAAGGAATTCGTCCCTCATTTACTTCTGAATAATTGACAAATCCAACTAGGCATCCTTGTAGGAAACCCTGTGACAAAGAACTCATCTCTAATAAGCCAGAAGAGGATAACACTTGGCACAATCCACTCTATAGCTTAAAGAAACCTTTTTATACTCTCTTTGACACTCTTAGGGTTGAAGACATCATTTCACTCACCATGCATTATGAAGAGAATAATCTCCACCTAGAGCAACTCTTCTCACAAAAAGAAGAATAAGCGTGCTTAGAAAATGAAAGAATGAAAGAGGCTATATGCATAGCCACTAGGGAGAGATATTATCATCAAGTTGAGATCAATTCTCATGCACTTAACTCTAAGAATATACATGCACATGGTTACTACAATAATCCTTTTGAGAACCACCTTTTTGGTTACAATGATGGAAACAACACACCGCATAGACCTCTAAGAATACACATACAACCATGTCCATCACCACCTATACCCTCACAATTACATCATGAAAGTGAGGTAAATAAAAAAATCACTAGCAAAGATCTTAAGCAATTCTAAAAAGAAGAGGTTGCTCAAAGGTTGATGTTAAAAGCCTTGTAACAAAATGGTGACCAAAATTTCCCTCATAACTTCAATGTCCAAAGGATCATCCAAAAGAGAGAACCTAATAAAGTTGAAATCTTGAGAGAAGAAATGTGAGAGCTCAAAACCCAACTTTCTTGAATACAAGTAGCCAAAGAACAACCTAAGTCTTTTGTTATTGAATCTATATGTGCTCTTCCATTCGATAGAAATCTCTATATGATCCCATTTCCTAGGGATATAGAGATTACCAAATATGATAAATATGATGGAAATAGTGATCCCCATGATCATGTATGACACTTCTATGCTCTTAGCATGGATTTTATGCATGAAGAAACTTATCTTATGAGGTTGTTTCCTAGGAGCTTGAGGGGACAAGCTATGGAATGGTTCACAAAATTGTCACCCCCCCTCAAGTTATTTGACTAGCTTACACAAAAATTCATTCATAAATATTCTTACAATATTCGACATCCTATCACTATGTTGGACTTGTGCAATATTATACAAAAACAAGGTGAGCCCTTTTCTACATACCTACGATGTTGGAGATCATTGCACTCTAGGTACCCTTGACAGATTCTTGAAACTGAGAAAATTGATAATTTTGTCAACACACTTATACCTGAGCTATCTTTTTATCTTAGAGAACATTTTTTTACCTCCTTCAATGAGATGATTGAGAGAGCTTATCATATCAAGGATGTCGATGTCAAGAAGGGTGACATCATACTTAACAAAGACAAGAATGACAATGGAAATGGACAAGACAAAGGCAAACCTTAGAATAGGAAAAAATATGTTGTCAACGATGTAGTCATGGGTGCTCCTAAGACAAAAGAGCCAGCCTTCCATTTTTCTAATGTTATTTATGCTTCCAAACAACAAGAGACTTCAAAATCTCAACCTTTGACAAGACTAAGAAGTCTACTAAACTAGAACATGTTTACTACTGATGGTAGAATCATATGAAGTAGTCCTAAAGACATGTCTTGCCAACACGCTTATTACACTACTTAATAATTCTCAACCCTATGACCCACCCATCAAGCCTACTTGGTGGAGAGATGATCACTTTTGAAATTAACATAGGAGTAAGGGACACACCACTGAAAATTAATTCAAGCTTGAGGATATCATCCAAGACCTCATTCATGAAGGAAAATTTGTGATGGATGGCTTAGTCAAGAACTTTGATCGCAAAGCCTTTAAGAAACCATTACCTAAGTACAAGAAAAGGGATTCATCTCATGATAATAAAAAAAATGAATCATGATGCTAAGATCAACTACACTTACACTAATATAGACAATGTCATCAACGTGTTGGAATCCGTTGAACACATCTACATGATGGGTCCTAAATTTGATAAAGAACCAAATTATGATACTAATGATGAAAAGCCTAAAGTAGTCTTAAAAACACACATCTCACATCCTAAGGTAATTCTTAAGGTGGTGGAATCTTCCTCTTTGCATGGTGAGACACTCAACGATGTCACTAGGGGGCAATCTAAGGTTGTCCTAAAAGTAGCAAATGATCATATGAATGCATCTTCCTCCGAATAGGTGGCTTTTGTAGACATATCTAGTTACAATCTTGTTATCTAGTTGCAATGAACCCCTTCTCAGATTTCTATCTTTGAGTTGCTAGAGCTATCTCCTTTGCACAAGGAAATCCTTGAAAGGGCTTTATGAACAACCAATGTTCCTATAGATATTGATTTCGAGAGATTCCAAGCTACGATCAATCACATATCGTCACCTCATTATCTCACTTTATCTGAAGAAGATAACAAGTCCCTCGGTCATGCACACCGTCTAGCCCTCCATATTGAAGTCAATATATTTCACACTCAAGTTCCCCAAGTACTGATAGACAATGGTGTTGGGCTAAACATGATTTTTTATTTTAATGTAGTCCAACAATTTGGAATGTATGAATTTTCCATTGATCCTAGATGAAAAATTACTATCAAGGCATACAATGAAGTTGAATGATCTTCTAAAGGCCTAATTGTACTACCTATATGTGTGGGTCTTGTAGAGTAAGATGTGCTCTTTCAAGTCCTAGACATCTTTCTTGCATATAAACTATTGCTAGGAAGACCATAGATCCACAACATACAAGATTTATAATAGATATACCATCAGTGCATAAAATTCCCATTCAATGGTGTACATATTGTCATTCTAGGGGAAAACTCCATGTCCATTAACATCCTCGCTATTGCAGAAATGCTAGTACCACACAATAGCTCTTCTTGTGAGATCAAACCATCTCCAGTTTCTCCAAGATCTTATGGGAAACCTTCAAAGAAGATGAAGCCCTTGACTTCTGCTATGACTATCTTTGGGACCTTTTTCTAGTTGTCCAATTCTTTAGAAGAAGAGAAGGAAGACCAAGCTATAAGAGACTGGATCTATAGGGAAGAAGAAGTTGTTGAGGAACTCATTGTTACTACTCTAATTTCTCCCAAACACTATGGAAAAGGCTCTAAGTTTTTAAAGAAAATGGGCTATCATGGTCAAGGATCTCTGAATGGTGATAAAAAGACTCTTGTAGAACCCCTAAGTCATACTACGGGACACAAAATAAAATATATTTTTGGTCTAGGCTTTGAGGTAGAGGATGAATTGCCAAGGTTTGATAGAAATACCCCTATGGTTAATGAATCAAAAGATGATGATCTACCCCTTTCTACCTCTGCCACACAAGAAGAAGACTCCATGCCTCCTACTTTCCTCCTTTCAGGAGAAGATTCAATTATTATCAATAATGATGTTGAAGCTTCTACATCTAGACAATATGAATCTAATGAATCTGATAATGAAGATCCTAATAGAGGTAGCATAAGAGAAAATATTGCTTGACTGCTAGCTTGAAACTAGAGTATTAATTCTAGTGAATATGAATGGAAGTCTCTTTTAGATGACTCTTATGAACTAGGATTGGATTTCATACATGCCTATGTCACCCAACCCACCGTAGTTGATGAGTCTAGTCATGGGTTTGACGAGTTTGGCTCACAATTTTCTTTAGTGGATCACAAAGATCCCTCTAAGTCTCCTCTTGATTTAGATTCCTTTGGAACTTTCTCTATAGGCTCAAATTCCCTTGTCACTAGAGATGATTCCTTTCACATCAAAAATCTTGAAGCTTCCACTTTCCTTTCACTCATACACCCTAATCTCATAGATTGATCTGTTCAACATCAAAGACTAGAGCTAGCATCCTTCCAAAATGGCTATGAGATGGAATGTTATCTAAATGCTATTGAACCCATGGTGTCTTCCACTAGCAAACCAATAAATAATATGACAAAGATGGATATTAAGTACATCAATCACAAAATAAGGAGAAAAATGAAAAACAAGTGTTTAGATGATGAAAACCACCTTGTGGTAGTATCTGAACCCAAAAATAGTAAAAGTAAAGAAGTGTCCAAGGGTGCAAACCTCTTTGAGGCACCCAAGGATGAGGTTCTTGGTAGTCTCCCAAGTTATTTTCAAGACAGGTCATCAATTTTGATCAAACCAATGTAGCCAATCAATCTAGTTACTAAAGAGTCTCCTAAGATAATACATGTGGCTCAATCCCTATTAGCAAAAGAGAAGAACAATTTACAAAGTTCTTTAAGGAAAAGAAAATCATTTTTTCATGGACCTATGTTGATATGCCTAGTCTAGATACATAACTCAACATGCACCATCTCTCCATAGCTCCTGGCATCAAACTAATCAAATAAAAAGCTGAGAAAAATGTACCCCCATGTGGCATTGTTAGTTAAAGCCAATCTTGAAAAATTATTAAGTGCGAACTTCATTCGATCTATTGACTATGCAGAATGGATCTCCAATAGTGTGCATGTGTGTAAACATGACAAATCCATATATGTATGTACTAATTTTAGGGATCCTAATAAAGCATGCCCAAAGGATGACTTTCCATTTCCTGACACTGATATGATAGTGAACATGACCTATGGATTAAAAAAATTTCTCCCTAATGGGTAGTTTCTTCAGATCTAATCAAATCAAGATATCTCCAAAAGACCATGAGAGAATAGCTTTTACTTGTGCATGGGGAGCCTTTTGCTAGAATGTAATGCCATTTTGGCTTTAAATGTTGGCACTACTAATCAAATAGCTATGACCACTATCTTTCATGACATGATGCACACAAACATGGAATATTATGTTGATGACACTCTAAAAAATTATAAACAAAGAACAACTCACCTGTTAGACATGAGTCTAATACTAGATTGTATGGAATACTTCCAACTTAGGCTAAATCCAAAGAAATGTTCTTTTGGCATCACATCAAGAAAAATTTTAGGGTACATCATATGGGCTAAGGGCATAGAGGTAGATCCTGAAAAGGTACAAGCTATCATGTACATGCCACCTCCTAGAAATATTAGCCAACTAGGGAGTCTACAAGGATGCCTTCAGTCAATCTAGAGGTTCATCTCTCAACTTGTTGATAGGTCACAACCTTTTAATAAGAATCTATATAAGGGTGTTTCTTGTACATGGAATGAAGAATCTAAGAAAATCTTGACTCAAATCAAGGAATATCTAGCAAAGCCTCCTATTCTCATGTCGTTGATTCAAGGGAAACCTTTGGTCCTCTATATCTCGACTACAAAAAATTCATTAGGATCTTTGTTGGCACAATAAGATGAAAATAGGAAAGGAAGGGTCATTTATCATATCAATCATATCTCAGTAGCCTATGAGCTAAATTATAGCAACATTAGAAAAGGCTTTCCTAGCAACAATGTTTGGATCCCAAAAACTCAAACATTATATGCTTGCACATACTACGAGGTTATTTCTAAAAATAGATCCTTTAAAATACCTCTTAAGAAAAGATGCACTTATGGGTTGAATTTCCAAATGCATGATGATTCTTTTTGAATTTGACATTTAGTATGTTGAGTGTAAGGTTATTAAAGGACAAGAAATTTTAGATCAATTGGTTGAATTCCCAATTAGAGATAATGCTCCAATGTATATTGACTTTCTAGATGCATCTATTATATATGTCACTGAGAGGACATGGAAGATGTTCTTTGATGGCTCACACACTCAAAATAGAATTGGTGCTAGGATTTTGTTTGTCACACCTCACAACTACACAATCCCAAAGCCTTACAAACTATTGTTCCCATGCACTAACAACATAGCTGAGTATGAGGCTTTGAATAATGGGATTAAAGTGGCTCTTGAATGGAGAATCACAAATTTTCACATCTATGGAGACTCCCAACTTGGCATTAATCAAGTCAATGATGAATATCAAACTAAGGATAATAAGCTAGTACCTTATAAAAAGTTGATTGATGCCATGAGGAATTATTTCACATTTGCAACATTTCAGTAGATTCCTAGGACGAAAAATAAGGTAGCAAATGCTATGGCCACTGTAGCATCTATATTACAATTGCAAGAACATGAGTCCCACTTTGAGTTCTTGGTGGAAGAATTATGAAAACTTACCTATGAATCCTCTAAAAACCATGTAATCTAAACTATTGTCGGCCATGAATCCTCTCGCTATTCCACCATCTTTTCCTACCCATTTGACCAAATTATTCTTAAAAACTTCACACCCAATTAAAAATGTCAACTCATTCACAATGCCTCACATTACACCTGTCTCTAGTGACTTGTATAGGAAGGGTATAGACAAAACACTTCTTAGGTGCCTAGAGATAGAAGATTTTGAAAAGGCATTAGCCAAAATCCATGACAACATTTTTGCCACACACTCTAATGACCATGCACTTTCTCAAAAACTACTTAGGGTGGGTTACTATTGGCCAACTATGTGGGTAAATGCTATATAGTATGCCAAATCATGTAAGAAGTCTCAATTACATGGCAACCTAATTCATGCTCCTGGGCATGAACTTATTCCTTCTATCACATATTGGCCTTTTCAACAATGGGTCTTTGATTTGTTTGGTAAGATTCACCCAAGCTCATCCAATGGACTTTATGAAATAGGTTGAATTTGTTCTACTATATGATGCTATAGGAAAACATGTTTCCTTTTTCATACTCAACCATATCATCTATCACTATGGTATTCCATCCTCTACCATCATTGATAATGGAGGGTAGTTTAAAAATAAGGACCTCAAGAAGCTATGCAAGAAATTCAAGACTAAACAACATTGGTCCTCTATATACTACCCTTAAGGTAATGGCCAAGCTGAGGCCTAAAAAAAACACTAGTAAAAATATTCCATAGAATAGGTCATAAATTAGGAAGGGATTGGCATCTGCAAATCAATCCAATGCTATGGGCCTATAGAACTACTAAATGTACTCCTACTATGGCTACACATTTTTTATTAGTCTATGGTTATGAAATTGTCCTCCCTCTAGAGGTCAATATTCCCTCTTTGTGAGTCTAACTACATGGTTTAATTACTGATGAGGACCATAGAGCTATGAGGATACATGAGCTGGAAACCCTAGATAAGCATCCCATGGCCACTTTGATCATATGAGAGCCAATCAAAAGAGGATGTCCACTAGCTATAACAAAAAAGTCAATCCTTGTGAGTTTCAAATAGATAAGCTTGAGCTTGTTCTTTGAGAGAATCCTAAGAATCAAAAGAATAGAGAACAAAAGGGAAAATTTGAACCAAATTGGTTGGGTCCTTACATCATCACATTAGCATTTGGATCTAGGGCCTATCAACATTTTGCACTAGATGGGGAACAACTCCTTGAGCCTATCACTATCCTACATTTGAATAAGTTATATGCCTAAGGCTCTTATTGCTCAATCATTTGTACATATTTAATGATCTTGAAAAAATTCAAAAAAAAAAATCATATATGATGCTGAAAAAATCCAAAAAAATTACAAAAAGTCCTAAAAAAAATGCCAAATGGTGAAAACTTGGAAATGAGCACTACTTGAGACCCTCACACCTATGTCTATTAGTCCCACTTCATGTTCATTCATTTCACAATACCTTTCCTAGCTTGGAATAAACTCTTGTCCATGTCTAGGGGCATGGTTGCTTAGCTTATCGGGGTCTTCTTGTTCGTTAACGTTTCTCTAACAACTTGTCTAAACTAGTGTTTCTCAACACTTCCCCCTTTGACATTGAGTGTTTTGATTATGTAAAAATAGGTTTTAAAGGACTCAAAACCTTACATCAACAAAGTATTAAGAAAGTATCATGAAAAGAGAACAAACAAACAACATGAAACAGACCTCAGAAAACAAAAAGAGGTCACAGATGACATTGCTGGAAAAGATAGTAAAAAACCAACAAGGAACAACAATCGACCAACTAAGGAGTATTAATCAGATGCACAGCCTGGTCCACTAGAGAATGCATAGTCTCAATAGTAGCATTCACCTTATCCTTCTTTGTGGTTTCCTCCATCTTCTTTGAATTGGCCTAAGTACGCTTGCTAGGACCTTAAGAGTCTGCCCCCAAGGAAGAAACCTGACCTTTATTTACCTCATTCTTTTTTAGGAAGCCAGTCATGTTATCCCCCAATTTTTTGAGTTGTTTATCCATGTTACCCAGCCTGGTTTCAAATTTAGACACCTTCCCCTAGATACTGCTAATGTCCTTGTCCATCACCTTCTGCTTGGCTTCCAACACAAGAATCTTGTGCATTAGATTTTTCACTTCTTTCACATTACCTATGACCTCTGAGAGCTTGTCGATATGTTGACCTAATGTTCTTTCCCCTCTAGCCATCTTGCTAAGATGCTCCATTTCTTTGTTCAATAGAACCATTTTATGTTTAAGAATGTCATTGTCCTTCTATATAGAGCCAGGGTTACCAAATAAGCCTTTAGAGGGCCCATTTCCACCACCAACACAATCACTTCTATTAGATTTGGACCCCTATTCACCATCATCAGTAAAGTTGGAAGCCTTAATCCTTGTTTTCACATTTTTGTTTTCCTATCACCGTAAAGACTTTCTTTTTCTTTCCAAATGATTAGCAAGGGGCTCATCATCCAATAGAGGAGAAGCCCTCTCATCAATACAACCTTGGCCCTTCCCTTTGCTACTTCCCCTATTTTTTGCATGTTCTCTAACAATTTCATCAACAAAATCACTTTCCCTCTCTCGATCAGAATCATCCTTCTCAACACTATATTTTTTCTTTTTAGTGCTACCACCCAAACCTCTTTTGGGACTAACCAGACCCCCTTTCACCTCATCTTGTGTCTGAGAGTCATAGCCCTTTTCCTAAATACTTTCTTCAATATCTTGATCTTCCCCTTTAAAATTTCTAGGTTTTAAGATTTTTTTAGATTTCAGCACATTCATAATCAAAACCATTAATCCTTCATGACAAACATGTTCACCAGTCAGGTTACGCTGAATAGCTAGGGTAGAATTGGAGAGAGATTGCAATAGGTATGAAGGAAAATTAACCCTAATGTCATGACAAAAATGATTTGCCAACACAAAATGATAACCATACAATTTTGTATATCTACCATCCAGAGTTAGATATTCCATAATAACATAGAACACAAACCACCACAGACGAGATACAGAAGCTGGGTTAAAATAAGAAGCACCTATTTTAACCAGTTGATTTCTTTCCTATTCTATCTCGGCAAAGTCATCAATTGCCTTATTTAAGATCTTCCTTTCCCTATAGAAATTCATTCCATCCAACTCCAAACCAATAGCATTTTCAATGATTTCTTCCGTAACCTCCAGCCTCTGGTTCCCAACCATAACAGAACCATCCTTCCAAGATTTCACAAACTGGTGCATAATAGCTAGGTTGTTACCTTTGTTGAGATAATGGGTGTTGCACACATTGCATAATATTGTTATATTTTATTATTTTATTTTATCATGTAATGTTCCACCTAGATGGACGTGCAACATGTAAAGATTCCCATAGAATATTCTTGATGAGTTGTATTGTAAAATTGTGATAATATTTCATGTAATTATTTAATATTGGGGAAAAGAATTAAATGCCCAATATTAAGTGTGGGGTCAATGGGTTAGGTAGCACATGGTTTATGTAATACACTTAATGGTTTTGTGGGAGTTACTACTATATAAGCAGCCACAAGGGTAGTTGTTGTAGAGAGAGAGAGTAAGAGTGAGAAAGGAAAGAGTCGAGCGGGACAAGGCTTGACAGGTTAGCCAAGGGAGCATTTGTGAAGGTTGGAAGCATGGCATGGGATGTGTGGATTCATGCTTGTTCACATAGTTTACTTGGTTGTGGCTATGGCCATGAAGGCTTCCATGGTTGTATGGCAATGGTATTTTTGCTGAATAATACATAGTGATGGATGCTTTTGGAGGCTGGTTTTTTTACCCTCAATGAGGGTTTCCTAGGGTATATCTTATGTCACAATTTTGTGGGTATGTTGTCTATTCTCTTGCATGTGGATTTTAATTTTGTGTTTATTTCAGATCTATTATGGGTTATGTGGAAACGGTTATATTCTTTATTGCTAAAATTATTTACAAGTGGTATCAGAGCTATGGTTTTATGGTTTGTAACCCTAGATTAAATCCATGGGAATGCATGAGAAGATAAAAGAAAGGGCAAGATATATGAGTGATTTATTGCAGATATGAGGGTTTTGGATTTGCTATTATGATGGGATGTTAAAATATTTGGGCATGTGAAATTGTTGGACAAAAGATTTTTTCGGATGTTTCATTTAAAAATGAGGGTTTTGGGGGGTAGCTTGCAGAAATTGGATCCGGGTCAACGTTTTCATAAATTTTGATATATAATATGCCCTAGTTTGGCCATGTTCAAAGGAAATGAAAGAATTTTTTGGCTTCAACCCGTGATGGCCGTCAAATTTAATCCTGTCAGAATTTTCGTCACAGAAAAAAATAAAAAATGAAAAATCGCAGTGAAAATGGTAAAAAGACTATTTTAGTAAAACGGCCATAACTTTCTCTCAGAATATCAGATTTCAAAATTCTTATAGGCGTTGGAAAGCTAATTCAGAGCACTACAACATGGTGTAGGTTTGGTTCTATGATTTTGAGATTTTGTCAAGTTTTAAGAGCCCTAAAGTCAGACATTATTTATTTTGAGCATGAATTAGGACATAACTTTTGCATACGGAGTCAGATTTTGGACTTTGAGTGATCAATTGAAAGCTCTTGGAGAGCTCTACACATTGGTTTAGATTTGGTGTAAGTTTGGCATGATTTATTATTTATATGAACAGTTTATGGTATATTTTGACTATGGTAACATTGTGAGTTTATGGCATTGGAGATTTAAGATTTGATGTCATTGTATACTCAGTTCATGTTTCAGATTGGTCTCATGATGATATGGTTATCAGTGTTTGGTTTGGATATGTATGATGACTTGTTGGATCTACAAGTTGTGCAGTGTTGTAAGTGGTCTATACTTACAGGTTGCATTTATAGCTTGGTTATGGGTTGTCTTTGCCCATTGATCTTTCATTATTGATGCATATTCAGATTGGTGGCTTCGATTTGGGTTGTCTATGCCCTAAGTCACACGATTTGTTGATTATAGAAGGGATGAGATGTAATTACCAGGTACAGTCATGGTGGAGGATTATGGTTGACTATGCTGACAGGTTGGACACTTTGAGAGACAAATGCTCGATTCATGGATGTGATCATGGTGTCATGGATTTTGGCATGACATGATTGGATATACAGTTACATCCTTGATGTTCATTAGCTTGGATTTCTAATTCAGTTGTGGTGGTATATCTTCTTGGTAGAGGATCATGGTTATTTGGTTTCTTTTAAGGAGCTCATGATGTGCATTTTGAGTTCTTTGATGGTATGATGCCTTGGTTGATTCTCATGGTTAGAGGATGGATTTTTTCATCATGATGTCATGGATAACTTGGATACATGGTTTAGTGGGAGCTTGTAACAGTGATGGGGTGATAGTGCAGGATTAGTTCCTAGTTTGGTTTGGATTTTCATATAGGAGATGGATTTTATGATGCCATGGGAGACTTGGCACCATGGTTGAGTGGGAGTCTTTGGCATTGATATATTTATTGACTGTTTGCAGATGTTGGAGGTTTGTCTTAGATCTTGTTGCTGCAGAAGCATCTTTGACATTTGCATGTTGCACTTGGTTATCTTCATGGTGTGTGAAGATGGATAGATCTTAAGGACTCATGGAGTTCTTGGTTATCTTCATGGTGTATGCAGATGGTTCTTCCTGGTATGTGGAGATGGTTTTTTTCATGGTGTGTGGAGATGGTTGCATCTTGAGGACTCACAGAGTTCTTGGCAAAGGTGTGGTTTATGCTTTTATTTGGCATGTTATCCTTGGTATGAAGATGGTTTCATTTTTTATTTTATGGTGTACTCTTGATACGCATTTAGAGTTGTGACATGTTATAGTATGTTCATGTGGAGCATGTTATCTCTTTAGTTGAGATGGTTAAACCATGTTGTCATGTTTATGTTCCTGAGGCCATGGTTGGAACTTTGACATTGATCTTGGTTTAGTTTCTTGGTATTGAGTACACTGATCATAAGCTGGATACTTCATGATATTGCTATGTTGCATTTGGATTTGGCATGGATTGATTGGTTACAAGTGCTCATGGATACTTAGAGACGGTGGTGACGCTGATTTCTCTTGGATTATAGAAGTATTTGTTGGAACGGTTGATGTTTTTAGTAGGAAGTCTAAGGGGCAGTCACCTGATCTGGACTTGAGAGGAGATTTTTCTTAGATGAGTCTTGGTTGGAGACTTGGGTATCTTGATGAGCATTCTCATTCCCCACTCTTGGTCTACTCGACAGTTTTCTACTTGAGAGGTATAGCGCATTATTTTTTCTCAGTTGCATTATATTTATGCTTATCTTTCATGATTATGGATCTTGAGCTATGATACATGAGTTAGTTCTGGAGGGTTCATTTGAGAGATGATTTAGCATTGGTTATCTCCATGTGCATATGTTGTTATGTTGGTTGAGTTTGGGAGATGGTTTTATATTGGGCATTTTCCTTGGTTTAGGAATGGTTTATTGAGTTTGATCTTCTTGTGAGAGGCTTACATCCATTATTAGTTATATGGTATGGTTTGGGTGTTGTTGAGGCTTCTTGTTAGGGTTTTATGAAGGAGATCATACTTGCACAGTTTACATCTAGAGGTGTGTGTAGAAGGACATGATACAAGTTATGATTTGCATGGTTTCTCCAGTCTTGGTTATCTTCCTGGATGTTCAGTTTTACTTACATTGGATTTGAGATTGGTTAGAGATTGTGATCACTGGTTTGTGCTCATGTATGTCATGTGAGAGATGACATGATTATTCCTTTATCTCTTTCCTCTGTTGGTTGTGGAGAACTTGGGATAACATTGGAGATTTGTTACGAAATTTGTTCTTGCAGGATATCAGTTTATGTATTATGGATGTCCTTGAGACTACATGGACTCACTTCTTTGAGATGTTGTGAGTGGATTGGTTATAGATTTGACATTATCTTTTGCAATGGGAGCTTCTTGGTATTTATGTGGCAGGTATTACTCTCAAGGCTTGTCATTGTAGGTTATAGATTGGATATGTCGGTGATATGAGATTCACTTGTTATACCTTTGAGGTATGGATAGTTGGATGGGTTTGGCACTTGTTGTGGGTGCTATTTCAGCTATGGATATTTTGACAACTACAAATACATGTGATTACTTTTGGATCAGGTTTTTGTGCTTAGAATTTCAGTTGGTACAGGATTTTATGATCTTCTAATGTGACAAGTTGGGTGGTTTTCTCTTTGGATGGCTTCTATGTATGTCTAGTGGCAGTGGCATAATAGGAGGTGGCATCATTCATGTTCGAGATGCTAGATACTTTGATTTTGTTGCAGGTACCAAGATGGAGCACTTGGTGTATTTTGATCCATGATGGTGGATGTGCTAGGAGGGATTGTTCCCTTGTTCATTTATGTGGCTATGGATTGACCCTATGCAATGTATACAACAAGTGGGAGATTGTTGAGATAATGGGTGTTGCACACATTGCATAATATTGTTATATTTTATTATTTTATTTTATCATGTAATGTTCCACCTAGATGGACATGCAACATGTAAAGATTCTCATAGAATATTCTTGATGAGTTGTATTGTAACATTGTGATAATATTTCATGTAATTATTTAATATTGGAGAAAAGAATTAAATGTCCAATATTAAATGTGGGGTCAGTGGGTTAGGTATTACATGGTTTATGTAATACCACTTAATTGTTTTGTGGGACTTGCTACTATATAAGCAGCCACAAGGGTAGTTGTTGTAGAGAGAGAGAGAGAGTAAGAGTGAGAAAGACAAGAGTCGAGTGAGATAAGGCTTGACAGGTTAGCCAAGGGAGCATTTGTGAAGGTTGGAAGCATGGCATGGGATGTGTGGATTCATGCTTGTTCACATAGTTTTCTCGATTGTGGCTATGGCCATGAAGGCTTCCATGGTTGTATGGAAATGGTATTTTTGCTGAATAATACATAGTGATGGATGCTTTTGGAGGCTGGGTTTTTTCCCTCAATGAGGGTTTCCCAAGGTATATCTTGTGTCACAATTTTGTGGGTATGTTTTCTATTCTCTTGCATGTGGATTTTAATTCCATTTTTATTTCAAATCTATTATGGGTTATGTGGAATGATTATATTCTTTATTGCTAAGATTATTTACAACCTTTGAGTCTCTCCATATAACCAGTAAAATTGCCACACCTAAGGATATCCCACACCTCAGTTTTCTTCTTTCAATCCACACAGCTAGGCGGTTCGACCCATTTCCTCTTACCTCCCATGATCTCTACAACAAAAGCACTGGTTTGTACGCACTGAAAGCCCCCAAAAACTCTGCAGATACCTCTACCTGAGCACGGATAGAAAAAGGCAACCCATAAACCATGCGATCTGCCCACATTTCTCAAAATAATTGCCCACCTCACTCCAAAGGAGTTAAAATCATAATTCTCTGACAACATCATAATTAAAGGATTTTTGGTGGGATTTCCATTTATCCTGCTTAACATGCATGTGGCCATCAATAGGTAAAGAGTCATATGAATCCCATATGATTTTTTGATCATTACAACATGCCATGTTCGAAGCCCAATCAGCTAAACCATTAGCTTCCCTATAATTATGTTATATAATGCAATTTTGAAAGGAATTAATAATATAACTGGCCTTAGACATAATATTACTAATGGTCCATGAAGGTGGATAAATTTTATTTAAGCAGTTTATAATATTGAGGGAATCACCTTCAATCCAAATGTTCTTCAAGTTCAGATCTTTAGCATAAATAAGACCATAAAGTGCAGCAGAGGCTTTAGCAACATGATTGGTTTGACAACCCAAAGGTATTTCCATACCACCAACAAAGTCCCCATTAGAATTTCTAATCATCACTCCACAACTAGCAATGCTCAGGTTCCATTTCGAGGCCCCATCAAAGTTAATTTTGAACCAATTAGTCAGAGGGTAGTTCCATCTAGCACTTTCCCTAGGGTTGGGATCTTTAGTATTCAAAATCATATTCCAGATATTTCAGTTATTCATCACCCCGACATCCCATTCATTAAAAGGTACCTATCCCTTACCAAATTTTTTTGATATTTTCATGCAAAAGGACCTTGATTTTATGGAAAACCTAAATAGGATTGGATTCCACCCCTCTAAAGATTCTGTCATTACGTTCCTTCCATATACCCTAGCAAAGATAAGGAAGAATAAGATCCCACAATTTGATAATTAAAGGATTCTTGGAAGGAGCTCTCCAAGAAGAAAAGAATAGTTGAATGGTAGCATGGGATACCCAATCCATGTTCATCAAACTCCAAATAAAATCCCAAACCTGCTTAGTAAAGGAGTAGTGAAGCATAATATGGTCCACCAACTCCCCATCATTTTTGCAGAGGGCACATCGATTGACAATGAAAAACCCCCTCTTCTTAAGATTGTCAAGAATTAAAATTTTGTTTTGCAAAAGAATCCAAAAAAAAATATTAACTTTAGGGGTCATACCTTTCACCCAAGTTGTAGCCCAGCAAGGTCCATCATGATCCTTAAAATAATTTGTGTAGGCAGACAAAATGGAGTATTCTCCAGTAGGATCATCTTTCCAAATCAGAACATCCTCTTCATGATTCAAACAACAAGCATTCAGGCATTTAGCAAGCTCCACCAAATTTAGGTCCACCCTAAGAAGATTGACCCACATATCATTATTCCAGTAATCACTAACCAAAGTACCAAACTGATTCTTGCACTGCACCATAAAACCATTCCATCTAGGGTCATCACAAAGGGGGTGATCCAAAATCCAAATGTCTTCCCAAAAAAGGACTTTCAATCCATTACCAACCTTCCATTTAACTCCTTTCCTTAATATGTGTTTAAATTTTTTAGCATTCTTCCATATCTAAGATCCCCCTTGATCAGCATCAGAGAAAAGGAAATGCTAAAAATCAAAGTTATCTAAATTGTATTTATCCACCCAAATGTTCCTCCATTCCCCCTCTTCCTTATGCCATCTCCAAAGAAGTTTAGCCAATAAAATTTTGTTCATAGTAGAAATCCTTCATAGCCCAAGCCCACCTTTCCCCTTAGGAATACAAACATTCTCCCAAGCAATAAAAGGGAGTCTCTTTTTAGACTCCATACCAGTCCCCAAAAAGGTCTTCTGAATTTTCTCAATAGTAAGAGAAAACTTTCTCGAAATCTTAAAGACACTCAAGGCATAATGTGGAGCACTTTGAAGAATAGATTTCAAAACAATCACCTTCCCAGCCTGACTGAGGAGAGACCCTTCTAACAAGCAAGTTTGACATGAATCTTATCAATCAAAGAATTCCAAAAGCTGTTAGGAGGGGATAAACCCATAGGTAACCCTAGATAAGTACCTGACAAAGAACCACTCTCACACCCAATAATCCTTGTAATCTTTAATTGTCTAGCTTCACTAACATTGATAAAGTAAATCACACTTTTGTTCCAATTAATGATCTGGCAAGTTACATCTCCATAGTTAGTCAAAGCCCTCTTAATATTCCTTGCATTATACACTGAGGCCTCCCCCATGACAATAGAATCATCCACAAATTGCTGATGCAAGCAAACTAGAGGTGAGGAAGATGGACTAAGACCCACAAAGTCTCCTTTGGCAACCATATTATTAACATATCTTCCCAAGCACTCAGCCAAGATAATAAAAAGAATAGGAGAAATAGGGTCTCCCTGTCTAAGGCCCCTAGAAGCCTTAAAAAAGGGGGAAGGGGAGCCATTAACAAGCATAGAGAAGGAAGCTGAAGAAATTAACATAAAAATAAGATCTCTAAATCTCTTATTAAAGCCAAAAGCTTCCAACCCCCTTAGAAGGAAGTTCCAGTCAACTCTATCATACACTTTAGAAAGGTCAAGCTTAAGAAGAAACCCTTCCTTCTTAGAAACCACAAGAAAATGAATGTTTCCATGAACAAATATAATGGAATCCAAAATCTGTCTGCCCAGAAAAAAATCATTTTGTTGTCTAGAAATAATAACTGGAAGAATAGAGAGAATTCTAAGAATCAAAATTTTGGAGATGATCTTATAAAAAGAATTACATAAACTGATAGGCCTAAACTGATCCAGACAATCAGCACCCCGCTTCTTAGGAATACGAGCAATAAAAGTACCATTAAGCTCTCTAAGGAGGTTTCTTGAGCCAAAAAATTCCTTAACCCCATTACAAACATCAGAACCAATAATATGACAAAATTTATGGAAAAATAGGAGAGGAAACCCATCAGGACATAGGGCCTTATCGCCTTCAAAAGAGAAAACATCTTTAGAAATCTCTTCCATAGAAGGTATGGATGAAAGAAAAGAATTTTGGGCTTCAGAGATGCACGAAGGAATACAATCTAGGAACAAATTCTGCTTCTCAGCATTGAGGACAAGGTCACATTGCAACAAGCTAGAAAAGAACAACATGGCCTCCCTTTAATAACATCTTTATTATCAGTCATTCCATCATCCATCTTAATTTTGGAAATTCTATTAGCCATCCTATGCTTGAGGGTAGTCATATGAAAGAACTTGGCATTCCTATCACCTTCTTTAAGAAAAACCTTTCAGGATCGTTGTCTCCAGAACATTTCCTCCTTAGTAATAATATCATGAAGTTCAACCAACTTATCACTCTCCTCTTCCCTAGAAACCAGCTCACAACCATCAGCTTGAATTTTGTCTTGAATATCTTTGAGTTCCACCACAATCTTGTTTTTATTCTCAAAAATCTTACCAAAGGTGGTTTTATTCCAGATTTTGATGTTTTTCTTAACATTTTTCAATTTAGTTGCCACTCTAAACAAAGTAGTGCCCTCAACATTAATGTTCCACCACTCCTAAATGAGACTCTCCAACGAAGGATGTAGGGTCCACACTTTTTCAAATCTGAAGGGAAAATTCTTCTTGAAGATGCATTGGTCAGCAGAGAAGAAACTAGGATAGTGATCCAACCCAACCCTAACGTAGGCACTAAGGGAACATTTATAATTCAAAATCCCCTCATTGCTAATAAGAGCCTGATCTAGTCTGACCTGAATAAGATCCTTACCTATTCTCCTATTCATCCAGGTGTACTCAATCCCATGTAACTCAATGTCATGAAGCATATGAGAGTCAATAAAATGCATAATATCTAATCTATTATCCAGATTGGTTTGATTACCTCCCCATTTTTCAGAATCCTTTAAGGGGGTATTAAAATCTCCAATCACCAGCCACTTATCCTTAGCAAAAAAATTTCTTTGATAAGAAATTTCTTCCCACAAAGCCTTCCTTCCCCATTTGGTATTGGGGGCATAAACATTAGTCAGAACCCAACTAAAGTTATCTTTTGTATTAACAAAACACACATTCATCATATTTCTACTATGATAGATGAGATCCCCCTGAATCCATTTATTAATCCAAAATATAGCCAAGCCTCCAGAAGCTCCATCAGAATCACTTCCAACAATCTTTCCCCCCTTAAAAATAGAAAGACCTTCCACCTTCTCCTTTAGCATCTTAGTTTCCTGGATAACAAAAATGTCAGGTCTATTATCCCTAATCATGTTTCTTAAAACATCATGTTTGTGAGGATTATTTAACCCTCTTATATTCCATGATATGATCTTCATAATTTAACAAAATGTTTGGAATCAAGGATAGTTCTTTGACTACCATCTGCAATGTTCTTAATAGCCTCCACTATTCTTAAGATCTGATTCGAACATCTACCAACAACAGAATGAGAAGACCCAACATCACCATTCTTGACAATGGCTCCCCCTTTCTTAGACTGACTAGACTTACCCTTAATAGGTTTTGAATCAACTTTGGAACCCTTCTTATTTCTTTTCACTGGGGTAGTATCCTCATCTTGTTTTTTATTATTTTTCTTCCTACCCTTAGAAAAATTTTCAACTATTGTTCAATTGGCCTTAGAATTATCCTTTTCCAAAACTGCTTCCTCAACATGGGAGATAGTGAGAATATCCTCAATGACTCCATTAACAAAGGAATTATTCTTCAGTACAGGAATCGGAGCCGAAGAAACAAAAATTTGATTCTCCATAGAAAGGCTATCCGAAGCTTCCTAAATCCTCTTCAAACAAACAATCTCAGTGATAACCAAGGGAACCTGAGAAGGGGAAGTCCCCGCAATCACCATCAATGGTGAGTCCTTATTAAGCTCCTTCGAGGGGAAATCAAGACTAGTATTCTCCCCAACAGTCTTTGTTAGGTCGACAATCTTTCCAGCCTCCTTAGAAACATCTTTTTGTGCTGAAAGATCAAAGTGGGGGGCACCTTCCATTCCAATCACAAAGCAACTATCCTTTTGGGTTTTGTCCTTTGGAGGAGCAAGCCCCTCAACTATAGCCACCATATCTTTAGATAGGTCTTTCTTGACCCAAATTTTCTTACTCTTCTTTGCAGTCTTTTTAGCTTTTCCTTTCAAAGAAAAGCATTGCTTTTCCCAATGGCTCACTTTCTTGCAATGGAAGCAAGTGAAAGGGACTGATTCATACTCTATCCTTTGGTCCCAAACACCTAGTTTTCATTTTAGTGCAATGGATTCCGAAAGATCCACCCCACAGGAAACCCCAACACAAAATTGGGCATAGTTCATTCTCCTCCTTGAAACCGTCACCAGATCTAAAGAGAGGAGTTCTCCAAAAGTATTGGCAATGCCCTTGAAAATATCTTCCACCCAAAACTCAAGAGGGAGACCCTAAATCTTAACCCACACAGGGGCTTGAATAGTTGAATCATCCAGAAAGTAAAGATTTGGAGCCCATTTCTGTAACAACATGGTATGCTTCCCCATAACCCAAGGGCTGCAACATAGGATATCTCTCTTATCCTCATCACAAGAGAGACAAAAAGATAGACAGCCCTTGGCCATAGCAGAGATGTCCACTTGACCCTTTAAACACCATTTTCTCTGGACAAAAGTATGCACGTCTTCAATATTTGGTCACGCTCCAATGAAGCACCCAACTAAGGTGGAATCCATACAATAAATATTTCTATCTATGATTTGATCAATAATTTCAATGGAGAACTTACCTATATCCTTCGCAGAGATATCTTTGACTGACGGGAAAGAAAACTTTCCAGTGGGTTGAATCCCAAATAGACTAGACCATTTTTTATTCTATTTGAGTCCCCCGCCTGTCATTTGGGTCCCCCACCAGCATCCTCCAAGGACCTGCCATCATCATCATCTCCAAAAACACCATCCCCAGAATTGATAGGGGAATCCCCAGACTGCTCGCCAGGTACAGAGGAATTCAAAATTCAGTTCCCACCTAAACTCTCTCCGCTCCCACTTTTGCTCGCCATCATCTACCTTGAATTGAGACAATTCTTGACATCAAGTGTTTCTCAACACTTCTTGGATATCTTACCTACAGACTAGGATGTTATGATATTTCTCACTATTAGATGTGATTCTAAAATAAATGGCCAGGTGACTTACACACACACACTTAACATTAAACTTGTTGAGATGTGCTAAAATTTATCTTCTTTGTGTGTTGTCTATGATGATTTCTTTGTTGAGTGTTCACTCCCTAATAGTTTTTTGAGGATATCATGGATTAGAAGACTGGGGACATGGGGTATGTTTTACTTCGTCTTCTTTTTCTTGTGGGTATACTTTGTTAGTCTAAGGTGTTGAGAGCCTTCATGCTTGTCCTACTAGACATGTTGGGCCTACAATGTATCATCCTTGTCTACTTTTACAAGACCACACCTAAGGGTTATCATGGAGCTTATACCTTGATACAGGTGTAATATTGCTATACTAAACTTAGGGGATCTAACTACATTAGTCATCTTGGCCTACATGTCTTTGATTTCTAGGTTGGATTCCCAGATACCTATCTAATATAAGATCATATTCATATCCTCATAGTTATACTAGTGAGCATTGTATAATCTTCTGATATCCCTAATAAAACTCAATGATAAAATTAGAGTTTAAAAATTATGTGTCCCTTGCAAGTAAACCATTTTTTAGACTAGTTTGCATTGTAGGATCATTTTAGCTTAGTCTTGCATTTTTCATGTAGAGAGAGCTATCTCTTAATCTTCCACAGACATGTCAGCTAACTACATTCATCTCTTCTCATTCTTCCTCTCGATAATGTCTTTCGTTCCTTGTCAATCATGTCTACTTTCCTTCTTCCTCTATAGTTGTCATCACAAGGGGTTAACCTCATTATCAAATCTAATCTATCCAAGTATCACATTTTCAAAATATGAGTCTACATCATAAACATAAGAGCTAAAACATCTATGAGAGAGGTACAAGAGCATACATGAGTAATATCAACATAAGTGTTGAAAACATCCATTCAAATCCATCACATGAGCATAAGATGAGACAAGTAAACAATAAAATCAATCAGATCTAGTATCTCATATATATATATATATATATCAAAATGAATCAAGAGTACATGTACATGTGAGATCCAAAATCTAGATAGTTGTCTATATATATATATATATATATATATATATATATATATATACACACACACACACACACACATCAAAATGTGTCACAAGGACATCAGCCTAGACCTAAACCTAGAGCTAAGACTGACTTTGGCCCTTCTAGGCTAGCGATGGTCGTAGTGGAGGACCCTTTCTTCTATTCGGCAGTTGTACCACACCCTTTGATCTCCCTACTCGCTTTGAATAGCGAGGAAGCCCCTATTCTAGTGGTACCACACCCCTATATGTAGCATGATAGTAATCCACCCATGCACCATGATGAAACTCCTCACTACTCACCTTGCTAAATCCCTCTCCCTATGAAACTCCTTAGTATGTGCATGATGGTAATATGTGACACCTATACCTTTGCCTCCAATTCTTGAATCTAAGAATCCCTAGCATCCTCTCCATCTCCCCCTATAATCTGCTCTTTCCAAGGCTCTTCTCTCTCTACCCTCCTCCATCTCACCAACCACTCTTCCTTCATAGGCTCATCCTCCTCCACATCCCCCTCTGAGCATCTGTTGCGTCCTGACTCCATGGCTATGTCCTCATACTCTGGAGGCCAGTTTTGTAACTAGTTGCACTTGAATTAGTGTCAGTTAGTCAAAATACCCACCAAATCCATCACTATCTCTCTTGGACCACTAAAAAGCTCTCAAATTCACAAAAGACAAAATGAGTTGAAAATGACCCTTGGATTCCTTATATAGTCCTTTGACCCATTTTTCAAACTCTTTGAAATTTTTTGAAAATAGCACCCTTGGCTAATTTTGATGTCTTGGATCTATTTTCGGGATCAAATTCAAAACCTGAGTTCATCTTGATCAAAATCATATTTTAAAATTATGTCTTCTTTTATGCAGTTAGCTAACCTTTTGAGGTCTAATCTTAAAATCTTCATTGGGCATCTTCATTTCTTCATGTCTTCATCATTTCTACACTTCTTACCTACTTCAATTCATTTAATTTTACTGCTATATCATATTTCTATTAGATTTGACCTAATTTTAATATGTTATCATCCTTGGTCAATTCTAGTCAAACTAGGGCACTATATCACTTCTTTGTGGTCATTCTTGCATTTTAATCACGTATCTGTCATCATTATCATTTCTTTACCTTTATTTGATCATTTTTTCATCTCCTTAACCTCATTTTGATTTTTATCCCAAGGGGCCAAGAATATTCTATCATTACTGCAAATTGCGTTCTTGTTATAGCTCTTTATTTCTCAAGAGCATATGCTTGATCTTTCCATTTTCTCTCAATTTGTCTTCTTTTCTCATTGTTAGTACTCATCTTGAGTCCTAATATTTTCTCTCTCGTAGTGTTCAGTACTATCGCTACCAAGTTGTGCATTTAGGACTTGCTATCTAATTCTGTAGTTTTGCTCTTTGAAATCGGATCTCTCTATCTCCTATTGCTTTCTTGGACTCTTTATTCTATGACATAATGTGTTCCCAAATAGATCACACATTAGTCAAAGAGGGGAAAATTAAATAACCTAAAAATTATCACTTAGACTATTATCCCCCTTCTCATCATTTTGGCTAAATTATTTATCTTTTGCCTAGACCAAATCTCTAAAAATCAATTTATTTGATTTTAACCTATAGTTGACTATAATATCCTAAATCCATTTTTTATTAAAAGAACATGTCCCCTTTTAATTAAATAAAAGATCCCATTCTTCCAACCCACTCTAATGTCTACACATAAGTCTTTTTCCTATTTACAAATTAAAAGAAAAGACTTTGTCTCACATGAAAAGTCAACTCTTTCTCATTGGTGGAAATGATCTTGCACATGGATCATGAAAAATTTCAACCCCCACGCTTGATCACTCATTTCTTTGTCTTGATCTCAACCATGCATACATCTTTAAAAGGGAGAGTTATCTCCTTCTCTAAGGATCCTAATTTTGAGTTATTATTATGTTGCATGTTAACTTACAAGTTTCTTTGGAGCATTTTGTGGAGAACTTCTATCTTCTTTTCTTATTCTTGCATCTTCATTCTGGCTTAGGCTCATTTGCATTAATCTAGTTTCTTCACTATAGCACAGTTCATATAGTTTAATTAGAATGGCTTGGTAATACTTTCATGTTGTTAGCATAATTTCATTATACATCTAATTCTAGTATAATCTCATCTTTGCATTGCATATTGAAAGTTTTTTGACACTAGCACCCTTACTCTTGTCTAAAGAATCTCCCATTTCATGGTTTAATAGCAAAGGTTGCATTCCTAAGGCTCAACTAAGAGCTCTCTTTATGCTTATTTGTATGCCTTTTCACTCCATGACTAGGGAGCTCTAAGCTACAATTCAAGCTTTCCAACTCATGGAATACCTTGGATATAATGGTTTAAAGGAGTGCACTTTCTTAGTGTACACTAATAAAGTTTATGGCTGAAATTTTTTGAAGGTATTGTATGATAACTGGACATAACTATTTCACCCCCCTCTCCCCTTCCCCCCACCTCTCTCAGTTATCTCAAACTTTCCATCTCTATTGTTATAATTTATATTATTTTCATTATTTCCTTGAGAATAATTATTTTTATTATTGATTCCATGGTTACTGTTAATGTTTGTATTGCTTAATTATGTTATTGCATGATTTATAAAAAGTATCTTGCCAAGTTTTGGTAGTCATTTCTTCTTGATTTTGTTCTTCTTCATAAAAGGTTTGATAAGGCAACATAAAATTTTCATCTCCATCATAAGGAAAAAGAAGAGGTTTGATCTCTTTTTAAGGTAACTAACGTAAATGTATGTAACATATTCTTTCAAAGCTAATTTGATTTAATATGATCTTGTAAAAACTGGCATTAACAAGGTTTAATGTTTTCAATTTTAGGACGTATTGATGAAAAGTCTCTTTGAAATTTTGAAAAGATACTATTGATAAAAGGGTATCTAGAAATTTAATCAGATTGGTCATAAAATATCTTGAAATGCCCTATGTTTGATGATCCTATTCTATAGGCACTAGAATAATTTCCACAGGTGCCATAGAATTTTGTATAGGCACTATTCCTAGTTTGGCATGCA
Source organism: Cupressus sempervirens (assembly GCA_028749045.1). Taxonomy (NCBI): domain Eukaryota; kingdom Viridiplantae; phylum Streptophyta; class Pinopsida; order Cupressales; family Cupressaceae; genus Cupressus; species Cupressus sempervirens. The sequence goes on along the minus strand of CM053787.1, from coordinate 387,358,365 downwards.
TAAAAACAATATTTATAGGTGCTAAGATGATTTAAAGGTGCCACAAAATTAATTACAAGCATTATATTGTTACAAGCATTACAAAATATCTCAAGTGTTGTTGACTCGCAATTTTCTTTGTAAAAATGATCTAATTTGAAGGATTTCATTAAAATTTTAAATTCATTTAGATGATTTCTATATGGAATTATGGAATTTAAAACTTAGCAAGCACAAAAAAACTTGTCTTTTACTATCTTTACCTTATTTTCTAACATAGAGTATATGTTGAAGAATTTTATAATGACTCGTTTACAAAGAAAAAACTCTAAGCAATCTAGTAGGTATTTTCATATTTGTCGGATAAACATGGATCTAAACAGGTAGATATACTACATTAACTAGATTTTAATTAAATCATATAATCAATGAGCTTTTACTTTTACCTCTCAATTTAGAGAGATTCCCATCATATGCAAAGAAGGCTTGGCACAAACCAATTAAAGACTACTAGAGGAAGTTCTATTATAAATTCTACTTGTCTCACACCCCATTAAATATGTAAGTGTTTCATTTTATAGTAATTGAGATCAATCATGGGTAAAATGATTTTATATCTCACTTAGGTTCGTCCCTTGCATGGTCATGCTAAAGTACTTGGGAGGTGGTTCCTTCTATGGCTCTATTTTAACTAGCATGTTCATGAAAGAACTGAAGTGAAAAGAAAGGTAAGTCAATGATTTTGATCACCCTAAGAAGGTTGAGAGTATATCCCTATTACTCTTCAATTCAAAACACATTTAACAACATTTTTTTCAAGCCTTTAATCTAGTGGAATTAGAGTATTTTTGACATTTTGATTCACTTATGTAAATGGAGCATGGGCCTAATAATTTCATTCACAAACAAATAGGATCAACTATTGAAAAAGATGGCATGTCTTCCATTTTGATTCACTTTGAAAGTGAAGAGCATAGGCTTAATACCAAGTTTGTTAAACAAGTAAGTCTTTCTATTTAGCTAGATTTTGAGCTTTTAATGCCATAATTTAAACAAAATTCAAAGGGTTTAGGCTTACCTTAAATTGATGCTAGCAAAAAAACTAGGTACATTTTTGAGGATTTTGCAATTTCATTTTCTCTTACCATAGTGATTAGTTACAACTCCTTAGGATCCCCTTCACAAACATTAGTCAACACACATCAAAGAAAATTTAAGAAATTCAACTCAATTTAAATTTTATTTTTAGAATGTGAAATAAGAATCAAGAAGCAAAAATACAATTGAGAGAAGGATAGTTAGCCTTATAAGCTTTTACAACATTAACATCATGAGCATGAGTTTTTGCCTCTTCCCATAAACTTTCAAGTAAAGAAACATCATTCATTTTGTGTTCATACCTTACATGTCTCTTCCTCTTCTTATCTTGGTTGTATCTTTGTACTAGTTTCAGAGTAGGCTTATGTACCTTTTTGTGTTCAATCATCTACAAAATAGAGTGTAATCCATGATTAGATTTCCAAAAAAAATAAAATTCCATCAGTATTAGGCACTATAAAGCTTCCAAGACAATCACTATAAAAGAACTAACAAGTACTATAGAAATATTTATAAACACTATTTAAGATAGGATAATAGATGTTGAAAGAAATTGAATTGCAAAATAGACAAACAGAAAGAAGATAGAATAAAGAATATGCTTTGTAGGTGCTAAAACACTTCTAGCATGTGTTACAAAGGTGTCTTTCGGGTGCAAAAAGATTGTTGGTATGCATTATAAGACTATGCATAGGTGTTGGCAGAATCTACAAATGTACTTTTGGACTTGCAAAATGGTTTAAATTGCACCAATACACTTCAAATTGGTAAATAAACTTCATTTTTTGTTAAATTAAGGCCTCAACCCTACAATGGGTGTGTCTTTATAATACCTTCATAGGATTAGTTCATTAAATTAATAACTCAATTGCAAGAAATGTAAAATATTAGAAAGTATGCATGTAAATAGTGAATACATATTAACATGCTTGTGAACTATACCACTTTTGTTCAAGAAGAAAACTATACATTGTATGTCTTTTATTTTCAAAGATCTTTTGAGATTATACAAACACAACAATTGATGTTTAATTGTTGGAGAGTGTAGATTCATTTTTTTGAAGTTATGTTGAGTTGTATCTATATTAGAAAATAAAATGTTTGTTTTTATAAATTTGTAGTAGACATTTAAGTGTAAAGAATATGGATCTCTCTTTTTTAATGTAGAAAGTAGATCTCCAGCATTTCCCTTTTTAAGTTTTATCTATAGGATATTGAAATTAGTAGCTAATTAGCAATAGTAACTATTAGGTAATAAATAAGAAAATAAATACACAAGCTTGTCGGTATGAATACTACAACAATATTTGTCCATACCTAGGCAACCTTTTTTACGCTACCTTTGTCTCCCTCGATGTGTTATATTTGGAATGAGTAGAATGTTGTGTTGTAAGCATGGGATCATTTTGTTTGGTATCCCATCATTCTCAAATGTGTCTTTCTATACTGTTGGTTATTACCTTACCTTTTCAATCACCTCAAACATGTTTCTTCTGAAAATCATTCTTCTGAAATAATGTATTTGTAAATTTTGAGGAGAGATTAACATAGTGCGATAATATACTTTTTTTAGATACCTAGTAAATCATGTATTTGTCTCTTTCTTTCTCTATATAGTGGTGAAATGATTAATTTGGCTAAATAAGAGTGTGTATCTACTCGATCTAGAAGAGCTCAAGTACTTAGTATTTTATTGCAACATTCACTATTAGGTTTTATTCTTTCTTGTCAATATGAATATTGTTGAACTGATTTTGCATAAATTGCTTACCTTTTTCTTGTAGGGTAATTGTAGGTAAGCTTTTATCTTTGTAGATGTGTTGTTTGATTATTTACTTGTTGAATTCTCATTGAGAATAGTGTGATGGTTCTATCTGAAGTCATTATATGATTCTTCTTAGATAGATGACACAACATGGTTCCTTGTTATTTTACTTTACCAATATTGGTTATGAGCAATCACCTTTACAATGTGTTAGAGATGTTACACAACCATTCTAGAAGACAAACAATGGTGGGAAATCAAAGTTCTTTAACTTTTTCATTTTTCCTTTGTAATATAAGTCATTTCCATTTTTCTTATAGTGAAAATCAATGTAACAAGTCAATAAATATTTATTTCCAAATACTTAGTAAATTTTGTAAAGTATTTCCTACGTTGAATTTGAAATTTAAAAATGAAGAATTCATTTTTTAGGAGCATTAAATAGAGAATAACATATGAATAAAATAAACCTTCTTATGGGGGATGAGGCATGTAAAACTTCATCACCCCCTATTCTTCTAGTTTTAGTGTAGATTTAAAGAAAGTTAAATGTATTAATTAAGTACTGATTATGATCTTATTAGTGTGAACAATGTATTTGTTGCAACCTTTTTTCTATTATGTATTGTTACAAGTTCATTTTTTGGGAATAAGTGTATGGATAGGTCAAAATATTCTTGTTCAGTTTTTGTTAGGTTCTCATTTGTGTGTGTCATTGACAATTCCCAAAATGGTTGTCTTCAATCTACAATTTACATATTTTGTAAGGTTTCTCAAAATTGTATTTGCATTCGATCGCCACCCTCCTGTCTATAATATTTTTGCAAGATTAAAGTTGTATTAAATTTGCACCATGGATTTTGTGCAGTTGTATGAGGTGCACAAATGGGTTTGTCCATCATAGGTGGTAGTTGTGCAAAGTCGCCTAGAAGTATGATACTACTGCCCCCAAAGCCAAGATGTTATTTTTGGAGCATTCCTTTAGGGATCCTGTTATCAATTTTAGAAGCATCTTTGGACCAATGAAGCTCATTTCATTGACAAGAATGTATCTTAAATTTTTGTCTCTTCTAGGAGAGATGTTAATGGTTCTGCTTGTAGAGGTTGCATGTCTTTGATTGGAATCTTTAAGGTTGCGTGTATTGTTGAGGCCCTTATATATTAAATGCATCTATTCCTATTGGAGCAAGGACAAGGAGTGAGTTTATTGCTTGATGTCCTTGTCTTTGTAGTGTGTTTCTTATGTAGTTGATGAAATAGGATTTCCTTGTTCCTATTGTTCCTTTTATGACCATATATAATGGTTGCTTGGAAGAAATAGCCAACAAATGATTTCTAAAGATAGTAAGTGCATGTTCTAATGAAAGATAATTCATACTAATTATTTTAATTATTAAAAAAGAGAAAAAAATTCAAAATTATATATATATATAATTGATACAAATGTATTCTATTTATTAATCTAGAGACTTGTGAATCTTTTTATGGTTTATGTCAATTTAGACTTTTTCATTTAATAAATAATAATATTTTTTACTGATTATGTTAATTAATAAAAACTAGATAATAAGATTTTTAAGATTTTATTTTCATAATATATATTTTTCCAATACAAATCTATGTTATTCACTATTATAGAAATTTATGAATATTATTTTTCTTAATTTTTATGTAATTCTTTTATTATTTAAATACGTGATATTTTTAATGAAAATAAAAATATTGAGAAAATATTTGTTTAATTTTTAATATAGAAACTAATCTTAATTTTAGTATATAATTTTTTTGAATTAATTAAATAGATGATATTATTATGAAAATAAAAAATGTTGAGAAACTATTTATTTATATTTAATAGAAAAATAATCTTAAATTTAGTTTATAAAGTTTTGAAGATATTCTCATTACATTTATATTATTTCTATTTTATTTACTCAAGGAAATTATTATTTTTTAATTACTACAAATAATTTAATGACTATTTTAGTTAACTAAAAATGTGTGTGTGTATGTGGTCAAAAGGATCCTTGGTTCTAATTAAATCTTTTAGCACAATCTTTTAATTTTTTATATTTGTAGTTCATTTTCAAAAATCCTTATTAAAGCACCAATTACATTAAGCTAAGATCAAATTGTTAGAGGTGACACAAATATATTATAAAAACAAAGAGGTTAATCTCTTGCTTATTGATACATTAAAAATTTAGAAATACTACTATTTAAATTGCTACTTAATGTTACCCATAGGTAGAATCTATCTATAATTTATTCTTCATTTGCTCCTTTGTTAGCTTCTCTATTACCTTCTCTAAAAATGTGTTTTATGAGTGTTTCCTCAAATTTATCTATTATGGTTAAGGTATATTCAAGTTTAGAGTTAAGAATCAAGTTGGTATCTCTCTTTTTCTTAAACCAAATTAAAATAATTATTGAGTCTCCTTCTATAAGTAATTTACTAGTACCTATCGCTCTACTAAGAGTTAAACGTTCAATCAAGGTCTCTAATCCTACTACGTTATTTGGTGTTACTCTTAAAGTTTGGCACATTTTAATAAGCATTCACCATTATCTGAATAGATAATAATACAATAATCTTGATGGTCTTCGATACTAAATATATATTATTTTTTATTGTTAAAAGAACAATTAAATTAAAGAAGAAATAAACTTGTTAGCTATCATTTATCAAGAAATCATACATATGTTTTTATACTATCAGTTTACTTGTATTTTTAATATTGTATTTGATTAATACATATCTCTTTTACCCAAAAAAAAAAATAACTTTTGGGTTTATACAACTAATTTTATTCATTGTGTTTTTATCCGTTTATTTTAATTTTTAAGTTGATTAATAAAATAGATAATTAGTAATGATTATTTTACTGAATAAAAAATAGGTAAGAAGATTGTTTTCAAATAATATTAGAAATATATAATATTGAACATCATTTTCTTAATGTAAACAGATTTTCCAACCACAACCACCGCAAAATAGTTTTACGATTTTATAAAGGTCTCCAAGAGTCACAAAGATGTCATTCTTGGAATTTAAACCAAGGTCTCCACAATGAGAACAATGAGAATACATTACTTCAACCAACTATACTAAATGCCTTAGATAATTCATTATAATTTATAATTTAACGAGAATGTGTAGATAATAAAATAAAGTTAAAAAATAATAGAGAATAATCTTTTGAAAGGGGAAAAAGAAGAAGAATTAGAATAGAACTACTTGTTTATTTATTTTAAATCTTTTTCATTTTTAGAAACCTAAAAAATAGAATATCTATAATATTAAGAGGTATTCTTATTAAATATTTGATGACAACAAAATATAGATTTTTTCACATTCTTTTTCTTATTGATAATATTTAAATATACATATTAAAAAAACACAAATGCATTGAGGGAGAAAATAAAAGGAGAATAAAATAATGCATAGTTTTTAAATTTTGATAAACTAAATTAACCTATAGATAAAACACAAATTAAATGAATAGCTTTGATACAAAGAGGGAAAAAAAATTTAAAACTATTTTTGACTTTTTTAGGTAGTTTTATGATATGAGACAAATTTTGCATATAAAAATTCAACCATAATTAAAAGTGATGATTAAATCTAAAGAATTATTTCTTTTTTTATCAGTAAGAGGTTGAAGCCAAGATTAATTATTATGTATTATTATTAATTATTATTTTATTAAGAATGGGTAGATTCAAACCCAAGACCTCTTCGATAAGAGGCTCACAATTTACTGTTGTGTTGTAGACTCTTGCTTAATCTAAAGCATTTATTATATAAATATAATATATTATTTTCTATATATTATAATTACCATACATTATTTTCTATCTATTGTAATTAAGTTAATAGGCTATTTGGGGGAACTTTGTTCCTAGAAATTGAAATTTTGACGGAAAAGTTGTAAGTTGGCTAAAAAATTTGCTTGTCGCTAATTATTTACTTGCAGTTTTTATCTCACTCAAATTTTAACTCTTGTTTTTTTTTTAATATTAAACATTGAGAGTTCAAAGAATGAAAATACAACCAGAAACCCAAGGGCAATTAGGTAGCCCAAAGGATCAAGATAGAGTATCAAAAATACATAGTATGAAGCACGAGAATACAAAAAGAAAAGAATAGCCAAGAGCAGCTAATTAAGAATATCATCCTAGTTTTCCAACTAGGTCGTCCATCCTTGTGGTCCTTCCATCCAGACCACCTTCTTCCTATTCAAAATTTGGGCATACATATCCAACTTTTCAATAGAAGGAGCACCGTTATTTCCAATTTCTTTGATCAGGTTGTCCCGGGCTTTATCAAAGGCATTTTTGTCCTCTATGAAACTAGCCCACTCATATCCATGTTTCATCTCATATATAAACATAGAGGCGTGACCATCTTTGAGGAATCTTAGTAGCTTATCACGTTTCAGATTCATAATGCAGCAAACCTGAGAGGCAATCTTAAAACGAGTGAGTTTTCTATAAAACCCAATAAGACTTCTATCAATGCCTTGAAATTTGGCTTCATTTCTAAATTTCCAAATGAACCAAAGAATCAAAGATGAAAGAATATGCCAGAAAAGGTTAGCATCTTTTTTCAAACCTTGTATAAAACTAGTAATAATCTCAAAAGTATAAACATGTTTAGTAATAGAGATTCCAAACATTAACCAAATTTCTTTAGCAAAATTACAATAAAAAAAGATATGTCTTATAGTTTCAGGAACTCTATATATAGGACAAGTATCAAAGCCAATGAGATGGTTCCTAACAGGGAGCTTATTAAGAAGGAGCTGCAACTTGAAACATTTAAATTTAGGAGGAATAGGAGACTTCCATAACGTATCAAAAGATTTTTGCCATTCAGTGGAGCTAAGATTACAATACCAAATTTTGTTGATATGATTAGTCACAGAAGTATCAAAATTGAGAAAATTATATATATCTTTAGCTTTAATTTTTGTAAGAAAGGACCCATCTCTCCATCTGAAGGATAAGTATCAATGAGAGTCAACATTAATGCTTCTAGGAAGATTTAAGGAGGCACAAGCATTCTTAATTAAATTATAAGTTCTAATCTGAGAATTAGGAAGATCAAATATTCTTGACAAACTGTTTCAGCTAATAAGAGTATTATGTTCCATGATATCCATAATGCATTTGATGCCCTTAGAATTCCAAGATCTAGCAGAGCATCCTTTGGTAAGAGCAAGAGGTTTATCAGAGTTGGTAAGGTTCCACCAAATAAAATGCTCCCCATGAATGGAGTAATGGTAGTCAAAACTAGAATTATCAATGAAACCATGGACAAATTCCCATGCTTTCCAAATGGATATGAAACCTAGGTCCCTTGAATGGAAAGAACAAAATGGCTAGCAACTAAATCACAGAAAGGAAGACCTTTCTAGGATTTAGCTTTTTTTGAGACACCACATTGGATGTTGTTTCTGATAAGGACCTTCCAAGGCTCGTTACCGTCAAAGGCCTGGAAGATCCATTTGGATGCAAGGGAGATTCCTTGAAGTCTGAGATCTTTAAGACCGAGCCTACCAAGTTTTTTATCTAGATGATTTCCATTTAACCATGTGAGCTTTTCTTTTTCCTTTTCCATCAGACAAAAGGAAATTATGGATGACTTTTTGAATTTCAAAAATTTGATAATTTTTGAACATCCATGCCAAAGAATAGTATATGTTGTAAGAAGATAAGATTTTTTGACAAACTTGAACCCTTCCAGCAAGTGAGAGAGTTTTATGATTCCAATTGTTAAGTTTATTAATAATATTCTCCTTGACCGACTCCCACATATCCTTGAGAGAAGGGGCAATAGAAAAAGGGATGCCAAGATACCTGACAATCTTATGAGGTCCACCCCACGCATAACCAAATTGATCAAACCAATCAGGAGGAGTTTCTTTCCACTCAAACATAATAGATTTAGAGTTAGAAATGTGAGCTCATGAAGCTTTCTAAAAAATCCCAAGTTTTTGATTAAGACAATGAATGTTGTGCTATGAGAGCTCCAAAAAAAGGGAAGTATCATCAGCAAATTGAATATTCAAAAGCTCAAAATTATTAGGAAGGTTAATCCCATGAACTCTAGGAGAGAGGGATTCATCATAAAGAAGGTAAAAAAGAGCATCAGAGGCAATGACAAAAAGAGCAGGAGCAAGAGGGCATCCTTGCCTAATGGAGCAAGAAAGAAAAATAGTTTGAGAGAGGGTACCATTAACTTCAATAAGAGTTGAAGCATCAGCAAGGAGAATTTTAACATAACTACAGAAAATAAGAGGAAAACCAAAAGCACTAAGCATTTTAACAAAAAAAACCCACTCAATTATATCATAAGCCTTCTCAATATAAACAAGCAACATAGCAGTGTCTTGTTTGAAGGTCTTAGCCCATTCCATAGCTTCCTAACTAGTGATTAAATTTTCCAAAATGTATCTACCTTTAATGAACCTAGTTTGGGTGGGGCTGATAAATTTAGGAAGAACTTTTTCAAGTCGAATGGCCAAGAATTTGGCAAGAATCTTGTATGAAACATTAAGCAGGGTAATAGGCCGCCAGTTCTTGATGAGGGCTTTATCACCAGACTTAGGAATGAGCTTGATGATACTAGTATTAATAGAGGACCCCAAAGAACCATTTTCAAAAGCTTCAAAGTACAAGTTGTGAAGGTCCTGCATGATCCAGTCAATGTTAGCTTTATAGAATTTAGTAGGGAGCCCATCAGGGCCAGGAGCTTTATCATCCTTAAGTTTATGAATAGCATCAGAAATCTCTTGAAGGGAAACCATATTCTGTAAGTGAATAAAGTCTTCCTCAAAAATATTATTGGGAATAAGGTGCATACATCGATCCCTTATATCAACTGAATTAGCAGAATCCTCAGATGAGAAAAGATTAGACTAAAAGTCGCAAAAGGCATTGATAATGTTATAGAGAGAGAGAGAGAGAGAGAGAGAGAGAGAGAGGCTATCTATCATTAACAACAATCTTATCAATTCTTTCCTTCACATGTTTTTTTTTTACGAAATTGAAGAAAAAATTTGATCCTTTATCCCCAAATTGAAGCCATTGATTTTGGGACCTAATAGAGGCTCCTTTAATTTTAACTTGTTGATGCTTTCTAAGCCTATTCCTAGCAAGGGAAACTTGTTCAACCAGAATAGCAGGCATAGGTTGGGCCAGAATACTAGTTTCCAAGGAAAGAAGCTGATCAAAAAGAGACTTTTCGACTCTCCTAAAATCCTTAGCCTTCTTTCAACCGAAGGTCAGAATTTTTTTTTGCAAAGAAGTGATGTTAGTATTCCATCTAGTAGTGTGAGAAATATGCTTATTATTCAAGTTAAAAAGTCTAACCATCTTGATGGCAACAAGAACATCTTGGTCATTGAGCAACAAAGTATTAAGAATAAACTTCCTAGAGTGAGGGGAGGAAAAAGGGATCACATTCCTAAAGTTAATGGTAACAAAGATGGGGGAATAATCTGATAAGGTGTAAGGATGGACAACAATAACAGGTGAGGAAGCAGATGAGAAGAAAGAAAAGAAATCAAGATTGGCATAGAATCTATCAAGTCTAGAATAAATACGGTTGGCACCCTATTCGAAGTTGCACCAAGTAAACTTTAAAGCAGAATTATCACAAGCATGATTGTAAAAGGGGTTGAAAAGATTAAAATGTTGCTTAAACCTATCCGAGTAGATCTTTTCCAAGCCTTTCCATTCAAAAGGAGCTCCTCCAAGTTTTTCAAGATCATATTCAACCATATTAAAGTCACCCCCAATGGTCCAAGGGATGTTAGGCAGGGAAATCATCCACTCCCAAAGTTGAGTTCTTTCTTTATAATCATTAGAAGCATACAAAGAGCATATTCCAAAATAGGAATCATTGTCTTTGATAACAACCCAGGCCACCCTATTGCAGGGTGAAATACCTCAGTTATAAATATGTTTAGACCATTTAGGATGAAGGAGAAGAGAAACTCCTCCTTTCCCTTTGGGGTGATTGGAGAAGATTCTAACAGCATCTTTCCAAATGCAATCTAAAGCAAGATTAAGAGCAAAACCAACAGCTTTTATTTCTTGCAACATCAGACAATCAAAATTTTTATGCATATTAATAAACTTCTTAACAATAAGCTTATGATTAGGAGACTCAAGGCCTCTCACGAATTATCTTCATGATGAACTAGGATTGTTAAATCTAGTAGGAAGACCAGCTTGGACTCCAAACTTCTTTTTGTTCTTTGATCCAAGAGGTCTTCCTTTCTTTTTGGAAGAGAAACCTTTAGTATTCTCATCCTCATCTCATCATCACTATTTCCTTCAAAGACCTATCCCATGGAATGATCCATGATAGAAGAGGGAGTTGATATAGGGCAATTATTGTTAAACAGGGGATTAGCATAGACAACTTCAATCATCGAGTTGTCTTGAATTTCATTTACATCAGAATACGAATTCTTGATTGAAAGATTCTCTAAGTTGTCTTTATTCAGAGCATTAAGGTTAGGATAGGGAGTTAAGCCAGGGTTAGGAGGGATACAACCTTGGCTATCTAACATACTATCATCAGTATTCATATTGTCACTAGTAATATTGTCAACATGTGGAGTATTATCCAACAATATAACAGGGCTAGAGTTAAGAATTTCAAAAGGGTTAGTTCTGGCCTTGTGCGGATGAATTTGTTCCAAAGCTAGTTGTTGGGCATTTTTTCATCTCCTTTTTATATCTGCAACAAGCTAGAAATCGTCAGGGTAGGAAGCCTTGTTTGAGATAAGTTCATTGGAGGCAGATTGAGGACAAGCTGGTGTCGATTTACTCCCATTTTTTGGTTCGAAGAAGGGGTTAACATTCTTATGAGAAACACTAGGAGTGGCTATAACAATCGGGGTGGGGTTCTTAGGAGAAGGAATAGAGGTATTAGAAGCAATTTGTTCAGGGCAGGTTTTAGGGTTAGCATTTTGGGCGTCTGACATATTATTACCAGTAGAGACCGAATTGGGGTTGGGTTTCTCAGTATTATTATTAGGTTTTTTCCAATTAGCTATGATAGGATAGTCTTTCCTCTGATGACCCTCTCTTTTGCAGAGAAATCACACATTTAAACCACCAAGAATTTCAATAGGGAAGACAAAGAGTTGTCCATTAATGTTAACCTTAAGATCTGCAGGAATATCAATGCCAGGTTTGATGGAAATTAGAACCCTAGCATCAAGGTCAGGGACCAAACAGACAGTTTCATCAATTCGAATGATCTTACCAAATTCCTCAAGATGCTGGGGCAAAAATATCCAAAGGAAGGGAGGGACACTCCTTAGAATTAACCATCTAGGGCACGAAAGAACAAGAATTTCATTATCTGCGACTTCCTAAGACCAAGGAAAAGCCCGAAATGAGGTTTTGCCCATTGACTAGTAATGACGGTTTAGGGCTTCCATTTGTGATTCATGATTTTGAAAGAAGATAATAAATAAACCAGACTAAATTTGTCTACAGAATGAAATTTTTAAACCCATATTGATATTCCATAAACTGTTAAACCAGTCATCTAAAAAATTACGGGGAGGGCACTTATCAACATCAACGCAAGCAAAAAATATAGCAGTATTTGATAACCTATCCTTTTCCAATGCTATTTCTTGCATCATTTCATCATTTGGTGAAATAAAAAGAATCAATCGAAGCAGAGAAGGAAGCCTTACCTTCTCCGACTGGTTCTTTACCACCAAGAGTCTTAGCAAAGCAAGCAACTGGGGAGATGCCATTAGACGATGGGGCAACCGTTTCTACAAACGACTTCTTGAAGGGTTGAGCATATGTAACACCAGAAGGGTTTGCAAAAGTGGAGGGATGTGAAGTTGCAAGGGTTTGGTTAGGTGCCAAGCTAATATTAAGGGCTTTGGTGAGAGAGCCATCGGGCGGGACGAGATCCATTAATGGAGCCAAAGAACACACAAGGGGTACAACCAGAAAACTAAAGATGCAATAAAGAAAATAAACAATGCAAAGAGTAGGGTTAACAAAGGCAAACCACATGAAGGAGAGAGACTCTCCTCCACCTCATCATTGATCAGCTGATGCCATCTACTAAGTGCAGAGTGCGATTAGTGGAAATGACATCTGTTGGAAAACTAAATTCGCTTCACTACAAAATTTTGTTGGAAACCCAATTCTTGCTTCCTTCCTAATTTATTTTCATCTAACTCTTGTTTTGATATTTATTATTAGTTGTTATCTCCACTTTTAATTATTATTTTTTTCTTTCTATTTATTTAAAAAATTAATTGCTTGTAGTCTCATGTTTTGTGATATATATTTATTTAACTTTTGATTTTTAAATTGATTTAGGTTTTAGTATTTATATTAGTTTAGTTCTTTAAATATTATTTTTTAAGTTTCTATAATTTATTTAGTCAATAGAATATTTGTTAGAGACATTGCTATTTTTTCATATTTCTCTTATTATTTTTTTATAATAGATTTTTTGATGGGGTTTTCCTAAATAATTTTTTTTCATATTTGATAAATTGAATTTAAATAAATAATATTTATTAATCTATTTAAAATATTTTAGTAAATATTATGTCATTTAAATTGAAAATTATTAATAATCTAACTTGTTGACATAAGATTATATTTTAAATATTTACTTTTAACTATTATTTTTCTTTTCCTATTTATTTAAAAAATAATTACTTATGATCTCCACATTAACTTATGTTGTGATCTGTGTATATATTTTGTGAGTTAGGTTTTAGTCTTTAAATTATTTTAATTTTTTTTTTATTGCTTAGGATTTTTTTAATATTTGTTTTTAAGTTTCTATACTTTATTTAGTCAAATATAATATTTGTTAGAGATGTTATGTTTTCATATTATTAATTTTATTTCTCTTATTAGACTTTCATAATAGATTTTTTGATATGATAATTTTTTCATATTTGATAATTTGGATTTAAATAAATAATATTTATTGATCTATTTAAAATATGTTAGTAAATTTTTTAATTTATTTTTGATTGATAATAAGATATGTTATTTATTTTAAAGGAAATTACATAGTCTTCATACATTAACCTTTCCAAGGTTCACCATTCTACCATTAAGTCTAAACCTTCCTCCCTTCTTACAAAAATTTTCTTCACTATAGCCATCTACTTTCATTACAAGTCTTTACATATTCAAACATAAGTAATTGCATACTACAAACTTTTCATATTAGACATAATCTGCTACAGGGGGCCACCTTCTTTCAGGCAAAACCCGACCATTTCAAAATGTATCCTTCGCACGTTTTTTGCCTTCCCCTGCCACACTACTTGCCTCTGGATGACTCCCCTCAGTCAATGCCTTCATCTTTTGTTTTCCTTACCACCAACTAGAGCCAAAAAAATTGAGATTCCATTTACCCTTTTATCTGCTATTGTTCATGTCTAGAGGCGACAAAAAGGATATGGCCTCTATCACCAGCACCAAAAAACCTTCCATCAAGTCTTACCTATGCCCTCTGCTGGCCCCTCTTTCCGATCGCCACTTCCTTGGCACCATCACATTGAAGGGCTCATTTTGGTGCTGCTCCTTGACCTCCATGATTGCATTTTTCAGGGCATTCCACACTACTCGGTGCTCATTCACATATGCCTCTTTCTCCTTATATCCCTGCGGCCAATTCACAAATGGCAAGATTCCTTTCTCCCTGCCTTCCTCCTCATCTGCATAACCCTTCGAGAAATTGAAAGCCCAGCCCAGATGAGCCCACTCCAACCATGTTTCCATGTTTGGGATTAACTCCTCTTCAAACAATTCCTTCATAACCCATTCCACTACTCTTTCATGCTCTCCACTTTCTAAGCCCCAGGCCATTGTCATCGCAGCTATATCAACTTGCGCTTTCCATCGGTGCTCTGAATCCTGAAAAAGGGGGCCCAATGTGTCTTGCAACGCGTCCACCACAGCCTATGACGCGCACTTTACCATCTTCTTCATCCTATGGTCTGTAACTCACCCGAATAGAGCCTTCTGCTGTCACTAAGTTTTGAAAGTGAAGGATGGCTCCATCTCTGCTATTCAACCTTTCCTTCTGCAATTTCTATCTCCCTTCAAATTTTCACTAAAAAATGACATACGTTGTGTCGTTTTAAAGGCAATTATATTCTTTCGAATCATTAAAACTATCTGCGGGCACCCTACTTAAAAGATTTCGCACACTTCGTAGGATTCATCGGACGGGCTGAGTTGTCAATTTCATCATTTGCTGACAGTCCTCTTTATTCCTTGCAATTTAGGATATTAGTAAATATTATTTTATTTAAATTGAAAATTATTAATAATCTAATTTACATAAGATTATATCTTTAAAAAAAATTATATTATCGAGCACCTATCAGCTTATCATTGCAAGCAGAAAAGCGTGCAACTATTAGTTATAATAATATATTTTCTATCAATATCATACTTTTTTTTCTACTATTATAATGTAACAGAATAATAGAAATATCCAATATTTCTTTACAATAACATATAGTCACTTGCAGCCCATGTTCCAATGACCATCATGTCCTACATTTACTTGTCCCCCAAATTACCACTCATAAAAAGTCCCAAGAATAATAGCAAGTGTACTAATGGCGAAATAGTTGTGCACCCGAAGAATGGTTGTATACATGAATTAATTAATCATTTGAAAATTGTAAAATAATGACATTCTAATTTTAAATTAAATAATAATAAATAAAAATAAAAATTTAAACACACATTTTGTTGGTTGTGTAGACGCTTCCTAAAAAAAAGTTTACACACACATTTTCTTAGTTGTTTACCTTTCTTAGTTTTGATTGGTTCACACTGTTAGACCAGTTCACACTAGCTCTGTAGATACGGGAAAGTCAAAAAAAAAATAGACAAATTTTGCCATACTGAATAAGAACAGGACTATAATGCACGTGTCCCCTCAATATAGATTAAGAGACAGAATAGAAAAAGGAAAGGAAAGGTGGTTTTATAGTCCACGACACTATGCCATAGTTTTTGGGTTTACATATGGTGACAGTGATATGGGACTACCTCGTACTCTTTTTCGAGAGGCACTTGACGCTACAAACAAGACGTACATACCCTACCCCCCAGTGGGATTTGAACTTGTGACCTCTTTTTCAAGAGTACAAGTTCTCCACCACTATGTGAAAAATCACAACTGTTGCAGTCACTGATTATTAATCTCCTATCACAAATGATTATTAAACTACTGAAAATAAATTCCCAGCTAATATCGAAAAATAACACAACTGCAACTTCACTTAAAATACGGAAAGAAATGCGCAATAGAATCAACACAATATTTTCGGACAAATTGTCCCTGGAAAAACCCCTAAGGGAGAACCAGTTCTACAGATGAGAAATTATATTAAACTTCAGCAAATCAAGAGATACAAAATTCCTTGCCTCACACTGGCAGAACTCCGACAACCTCCTAATTTCTTCCGCTGATATTTCTCACTGCTATCCCTGCGCTAACACTGCACCCTTGCTAACACTGCAAGACTGTTTGCTAACACTGCAAACTGCTTCTCCAAAAGCTTCCTTGCTAACACTGCAAGACTGTTTGCTAACACTGCAAACTGCTTCTCCAAAAGCTTCCTTGCTAATACTGCAAGACTGTTTGCTAACACTGCAAACTGCTTCTCCAAAAGCTTCCTGCAGTTCTCTCCAAATGCCCCCTAGACCCCTTTTTATACTACTCTCGTTGGTAAACCAACGACCGAGATTAAAACAAACCAACGGCTGAGATTAAGACAACTCAACAACCAATAATAGAATTGGTTGCAAGGTGTCCAAAAGGGAATCTCTAAAATTAGTAAATAATAACCATTTACTAATTTTTGGCAAGTGGACAAACAACTGTCCAAACCACCCATAAATACAACCGCTATTCATAGATAAGGACGAACAGCTGTCCAAGCTACCCATAAATAGTGCTGCTATTTCTGGGTCAGAAATAACAGCTGTCCAACTAACAATAATTAACACTCCCTCTTAGCGAGGAAGCTGTTCTGCATGACACCCATCTTATCTCTGAAGAAGATAAATTTGGCCTTTCCCAAAGCCTTCGTCAGAATGTCTGCTACCTGCTCATCTGTAGGTATGTATTGTAGTCGAACAACTTTCTTCAATCTGCACACGTGGGTCTCTTTGCTGTGTGCTACAAAACCTTCTGGTTGTTCTATGTATACCTCCTCCTTCAACTCACCATTGAGGAATGCTGTCTTGACATCCATTTGATGGATCTGCCATCCCATCTGTGCTGCAAGTGAGATTACAGCTCGTATAGAAGTATACCTGGCAACTAGAGCAAATGTCTCCTCATAGTCTATTCCCTCCTTCTGAGAGAACCCCTTTGCCACAAACCTAGCCTTGTATTTCTCGATGCTACCATCTACACCGTGCTTTATCTTATAAATCCAGCGTGATCCAACTACAGCCCTATCTGTTGGTCTAGGTACTACCTCCCACACATCATTCTGCATTATTGAAGAATATTCCTCAACCATAGCATCTCGCCATACCTGATGTTCTGCAGCTTCCTGATAGCTAGAAGGCTCACTATCTACCAACTGACTAACATAGTCATTGAACTTGGTTGGTTGTCTTCGCTGTCTAGTACTCTTCCTAGGAGCTCCCACAAACTCCTGAGTATCCCTTTGTGCACAATCTCTGATGAAGTGATATCTGATATCTATATGTTTAGACCTATCATGAAACACTAGATTTTCAGACAACTTGATGCAACTCTGATTGTCACAATGTATCACAGTAGTCTCAACCTTCTGACCAAACAAGGCTACTAACAACTTCCGAAGCCATATAGCTTCACATGTTGCCATGCTAGTTGCTATGTATTCTGCTTCTGCTGAACTTAGAGCCACAGACTTCTGCTTCCTGCTGAACCAAGATACAACTCCTGATCCCAAGCTGAAACAACACCCTGAAGTGCTCCTTTTGTCTGTTGTACTTCCTGCCCAATCTGCGTCAGTATAGCCTATCAACCTGATACCTTCACCTCGAACATATCTGATCCCATACTCGACTGTACCACACAAGTAACGTAGCACATGCTTAGCCGCTCTCCAATGCATTCTCTTTGGTTCAACCATGAACTGACTAAGAGAGTTTACTGCAAATGCTATATCTGGTCTAGTGTTGACCAAATACATAAGCGAACCAATCAACTATCTATATAAAGTGGGATCTACATCTTTCTCCTTAGATGTATCTACCTTCCTCCAATTCGTGATCATGGGTGTAGACATGGCTTTGCAATCCTCCATCCCGAATTTTTTCAAGATTTCAATGCAATATTTCCCTTGACCAAGGAAAATCTCCCCATCTGTCTGCCACACTTCCATGCCTAGAAAGTAGTGCATAAGTCCTAAATCCTTCATCTTTTCATTTTGTGAATTTGATCCTTTGCTAGATCCCTTCTTTGCTTTCCCTTTACCCACTAGGGCAACGTTCTCTTGTTCCACCTCATTTTTCTGACTCTTGTTGACCCCATTGACAAGACTTAGTCTAAACTCCTCTTGAGTGAAATCAGTCCATAGTTGATCTCAACTCGGTAAAGTATCTCGTCCACTGACAACTTGAACAAAGACACTCCATTGTTTAGTAAACCCATTTAGGGCTATTCTCACTAGCTCATCATCACTAGGGCTATCTCCAACAGCTGCTAACTCATCCTTGACAAGTCTGAGCCTGGTGAGGTAACTTATGACGTCTTCTCCCTGATTCATCCGAGTATTCTTTAGCTTCTCTCTGAGAATCAACTTCCTGTTAGTGGTAGCATTCTGGTACAGATTTAGAATGGCGTCCCACATCTTCTTTGCTGTATCTAGCTCCGAGATATGTGGAACAATATGATCCTTGACACCATCAAGGATAATCCTCCTCGCTTTGGCATCGTCCTTCCTATATGCTGCAAGCTGTGTTGCATCTGTTGGTATAGGTACACCACTGGTAGCATAATCCTTGATACCATTCTCTTCCAACAATAAAGAAATTTTGGCCTTCCAGACACCAAAATTTGAGGCACCATCCAATCTATCCTGATCTCTCAAACCAGCTGAAGCCATCTCAAGGGTTTAACGCAATAATAAATCTAAAGAGATCAAAATTTCTTTCCTAGGGCAAAACTCTTCTACCCTTAACAATGCTCTGATACCATGTGAAAAATCACAACTGTTGCAGTCACTGATTATTAATCTCCTATCACAAATGATTATTAAACTGCTGAAAATAAATTCCCAGCTAATATCGAAAAATAACACAACTGCAACTTCACTTAAAATACGGAAAGAAATGCGCAACAGAATCAACACAATATTTTCGGACAAATTGTCCCTGGAAAAACCCCTAAGGGAGAACCAGTTCTACAGATGAGAAATTATATTAAACTTCAGCAAATCAAGAGATACAAAATTCCTTGCCTCACACTGGCAGAACTCCGACAACCTCCTAATTTCTTCCGCTGATATTTCTCACTGCTATCCCTGCGCTAACACTGCGCCCTTGCTAACACTGCAAAACTGTTTGCTAACACTGCAAACTGCTTCTCCAAAAGCTTCCTTGCTAACACTGCAAGACTGTTTGCTAACACTACAAATTGCTTCTCCAAAAGCTTCCTTGCTAATACTGCAAGACTGTTTGCTAACACTGCAAACTGCTTCTCCAAAAGCTTCCTGCAGTTCTCTCCAAATGCCCCCTAGACCCCTTTTTATACTACTCTCGTTGGTAAACCAACAACCGAGATTAAAACAAACCAACGACTGAGATTAAGACAACTCAACAGCCAATAATAGAATTGGTTGCAAGGTGTCCAAAAGGGAATCTCTAAAATTAGTAAATAATAACCATTTACTAATTTTTGGCAAGTGGACAAACAGCTGTCCAAACCACCCATAAATACAACCGCTATTCATAGATAAGGACGAACAGCTGTCCAAGCTACCCATAAATAGTGCTGCTATTTCTGGGTCAGAAATAACAGCTGTCCAACTAACAATAATTAACGCACTAGGCCAGCTCAAGCTATACTAGATATATAAATATTTGAATCGGCTGCTTGTTAATTATGTGAATTAAATAATAATAAGAACCGTCCTTTCCGTTGGGCGAATTCGTTCAACTTCCGAGTTGGTTCATAACTATTATAAATTGGAAACATGAACACCATTAACAATCTAAGTTTTGTCTTGCAGAATTTTGTTTTCCCCAAAATTCAGCGAGAATGTCGTCGGGGAAGAAAATCGTGAAGTGTTCAGAAGAAAGGAGCGTCGGAGGGAAAATAAAATACAATGTTCATTTCGACAGCTACGAGCCGGCGGAGGAATTTGAGATTGAGGAGAAATACGAGTTAAACGAAGCCCTCTGGTATTCCGTGTGTTCCGCCATTGACAAGACAACGGGAGAAACAGTCGCCATTAAAAAGATGAGAGATATCACGTCTGGCGATCTCCAAGGTCAAGCTGCTTTCTGTGAATTGCAACTTCTCCGAGACCTCCACCACCCTTTTATGATCAAGCTCAAAGACGTCATGCTTCCCTCTGACAAGGACAATTTTGATGAAATCTTCTTCGTCTCAGAATTGATGCAACAAGACTTGTATGATTATCTCGCCGATTTACCAAAAGACGAGCAGGGGCGGCAGAGATTGAGCAATTTCAATATCAAATTGATTTTGAATCAGGTGCGCAAAATATGTTTTTCTTGTTTTCGAATTTGTTAAAAAGAGTGCTTTTGAATCAGGTGATTTTTTCTTTGTTTCTGATTTTGTTAAAATGAGTGGTTTGTTTGGTAATTTTTTTCAGTTTTTCACTACCAAATGTTGAAAACTTGGAGAAAATCTGTAGTGTAATGAGATTGGGACATAAATGCACCAAAGATAAAACAAAATTATTTTATTTTATTTTCAGGATTTTTCCCTAAATTTTTTGTTGTTTTTTTCTATATCCCCTCATGCTATGATTTGTTATTAAAATTAAACTGGATTAGACAAGTTTTTCCTTGATCAAGATTTTGGATCATACATATACAATTATCCAAAAAAAGTCTGAACTATTTAAAGAAGATTTCATCAATATTTTGTATCATTTCTAAAACAACATACAAATTTTCCCCATTTCAAAACAACCATGACTTACCATGAAACTAATTTTGTTCTGTACTACTACAGATTCTTCGAGTGCTACAGTACATGCATGCGAGTGACGTTTATCACAGAGACATTAGCCGTGGAAACATTCTGATGGACGGCATGAGAGTAAAACTGTGTGACTTTGGTCAATCAAGGCATACGGAAAACAAAATGCCTCGCTATGAAGCCACTCCATCGTATTGCCCGCCTGAATATTTCTTAAACCCAGAGAAGACTTCTCTTGAATATGGGGCGGCAGGAGATGTATGGTCTCTTGGCTGTGTTCTTGCAGCTTTGTTACATCCTCATGACGGATTACCTTTTGGCATAACAGCGTCCTTTGATGATGAATTAGAGAACGTGTACAAGATTGCAAAGGTTGTAAGAGTTACTGATCGTGTTGATGAGCTTTGCCACTTCATAGAGGACGCTGGAATGATTTCATTTGCTTTTGAACAGTTGCCTCACACTCCTGAAGATCCCTTGGCTGAGAAATTCAAGGATGTGGAGGATAAGAGCGCCGTTGATCTGCTGATGAAAATGCTGAATTTTGACCCTAATAAGAGAATCACTGTAGAGGAGGCTTTGAAGCATGAATTCATGGCGGACATTACTGTGGATGTTCTGGCCAGGGAGCTCAACTTGGATGCTTCTGAAGTTGAAGAGTTGGAGAATTGTTTTCCTTGTGAGTGTGTTATTGATGAAGGTGTTGGTGTGGAAGATGATAAGTTTAGAGAGGAGTTGTATGAGCTCTGTTTAAGCTTTAAAGAAGAGGATGAAGAAACAGGGGATGAAACAGGGAATAATGTACAGGATGAAATAGGGGATAAAACAGAGGAGAAAGCAGGGGATCCAAAAGAAGATAATGCAAAGGACAAAGCAGGGGATACAACTGAAGATAATGCAAAAGATAAAGCACAGGAGAAAACAGGGGATACAACAGAAGATAATGCAAAGGAAAAGGCAGGGGATAAAACAGAGGATAATGGAAAGGAAAAAACAGGGGATGAGACAGAGCATACTTCAACGGACAAAGCAGGGGATGAAACAGAGGATAATGGAAAGGACAAAGCAGGGGATAAAACAGAGGATAATGCAATGGAAAAAACAGGGGATGAAACAGAGCATACTGCAAAGGACAAAGCAGGGGATGAAACAGAGCATACTGCAAAGGACAAAGCAGGGGATAAAACAGAGGATAAAGCAGGGGATAATTAAGAAGTTTATTCCCTGTCAACATTTATTTTGAAGAGATTTTGGGCAAAACTGAATCAATTTTAGGATCACAACGTTTAACACGTTTTTCTCATTCATAAATTCATTACATTTTTACATGGGCATATTCTCATACATGGCGTCCACTGTGATTTGATTTTATCCTTTATTTATGTTTTGAGTTATTTCTAAGATTATAAGTTCCTCGATTTAGTCTTTGCATTAGCCAGCAGATATTCAAATTCTGTCATGCACCACAAAATATTCACATCTTTTTAAGCCACACGCTTCAATTGCAATTCCTTATCCAAGGTTCATATATCATCACAGAAACACCTGAAGAAGCTTATATCTTGATTTCCAATGCATCAAGAACTGAAGTTATCTGAAGCCGATATTATACAATATTATTCAATAGACTTGTTCTCTGAATTACAGGATAGGAATCCGTTCACACCAGTGATAGCTATGATCACGTTTCAACAAATTTTTAGCCATTGCACAAAATATTTGGGTTTGTAATGGAAGGGTAGCAGGAAAATGGAGTTTTAAGTGCAGATAAATTTGATTCCATACTTCACATAATGCCATTTGACTTGTACCAAAATGAAAGCACTTTCTTCTCATGCATTTGCTTTGAGGGCATTTTTCTGATAATGTTTCAAGGTAAAGCTTTTGTCGATATGATCATGAGCAGTACAACAATTCGTTCTCTGTAAGTCTTGTTCTAACTGATTAGCAATTCTTCAACCAATTCCAAATCTTTCCTTTTGCCCATTGATCCTCATATTTGTCCTGTGAGTTAATTTATCCCAATTCAAAATATTTAAAACAAATTGTTTCATTTATTCCCTTGTTAGACCAGAACATACTTGCAAATTCATTGATAAACATGTATATAGATTAAGGAAGCATAGATCCATACAATGAAATTTTAAGACTTAATAAAGGTTGGATGCACAACAATGCTGTTGAGTTAAAAACTAAACAATGTCTTTGCCTGAAAATTGAACTATGTTGGGTCACCCATCAATAAATGCCAATGTGTCCATGATGGACGGGTAGCTTTATGCCAGGTATTGTGCTCACCAAGACATCTGAACATTTCTCAGCATCAACTTCACTCAGCAATAAGTTGCAACATACCATAAACTTTCATTTTAGTGGTCATGGTGGTCATGGTGGTCATGGATACATTCACGTATCTTGGTTTTTGTTAGTTATATGTGTATGTTTCAATGTACCACTTGAGTTGGCCTAGTGGTGGAGAACTTGTACTCTTGAAAGAGAGGTCACAAGTTCAAATCCCACTAGGGGGTAGGGTATGTACACTTTGTTTGTAGCGCCAAGCACCTCTCGAAAAAGAGTACGAGGTAGTCCCATATCACTGTCACCATATGTAAACCCAAAAACTATTGCATAGTGTCGTGGACTATAAAACCCACTTACTTACCTTTTTTTTTCTTAACATTCCCAATTCGTCTTATGGATGCATCCTCTTAAGTGCCAAAATTGTATAAACTGCCAAATTTTGATTGAGTATTTCTTAGAATCTTTATCACATATATGAATGTTCAGTCTAAGTCAATGGGGTCTTGTTACGTCTATCTACAATAACCTCTCCCATTTTCAAATACTTTATTGTGTTTTTCCGCAATGAAAACTTCTCAATTGTTGCAAAAAGCATCAACTTTTCTTAGCAAAAACTTGGTTATAGCATACCATTCATTTTTTCTTGTCATGGAGATGAACCCTTGGTGACAACATGTCCATGTAGTACATTTTTTTACTGCCCCTATTTTCCTCACTAAGTCATCCGAACATTCCTAGCCATATTGTACCATTGCATTCTCTTATGTGTCAAAAGTAAAAAAATTCAAACTTTGATGGAATGTTTCTCATAATATATGACACATACAAACATTATGTTTGAGGCAATGAGGTTTCTATCTAAAATAACCTTTCTCAACCATCAAAGATTTTAGTCCATTTTCTTGTGGTGATAACTTTTCAAATGTTGGAAAAAGCGTGAACCTAATTACCAAAATGTTGCAATATAGGATAATTTTCATTGTGCTCATCATGGGCATGAACCATTAGCCAACATGTTTGAGTGAGCCAGTTTATGCTAGGAATGCCCCTTTTTACTCGCCAAGTCATTTGAATGTTCCAAGCCATGTCATATTGAAAGTGCAAAAATTGTTAAAGCTTGATAGGGAAATTCTCAATATCTATCGCACATATGAACATTCTATCCAAAAATAGTATTCATGTTATGAACCTCTACAATAACCTCCCTCAACTTCCAAAGAATCCAATCCATTTTCTTATGGAAAGCATGTTTCTGCTACCTAAAACTATCAAATGTGTGTAATGCGAAGTTTCATGGTAGCGTAACTTTTGTTTATATTCATATTAGGCTTGAACATTTACAACAACATGTCAAAGTATACATTTATGTGTAACACCCCGCCAGGGAACCCAAAAGAAATTAACATAAAGTTTCACTAAGTTTGCCAAACATTATTTTTAAAAGATAATTAATTAACATCAACAAAAATAATATAGTGGAATCAATAACATACACATAAGTAGATACCATAAAATAGATTACAATTCTTAAGGGTCTCGTGATGTTGAATCACATTTAAATTTAATTAATACTAAAACCAATATATAACACATCCACATTAAAGAATAACTACAAGTAGGAATCTATTTAAATAATATACAATTATCTCGAATGCCACTTGGTAATAATCAAAATGCACAATCATCTGTTGTACAGGTCACAATGTATGAAAGATTGAAAGAATATACATCATAAAATAGATTACATCATCTCTTAAGATCCATGGAATAAAATACAATACAATAGGTATAACCATCCATCTTAATACACAGGAATAGAATGAAAGGAAATGCAGAACAGGGAACTCCAGCCACGGCATCGAACTGATGGATCTCAATGGTAAAAGTAAAAAGCACTACCACCCAACCTCATGGTAACCCACAAAGGGTCCACTTCCACCACATTGGGGAGATAGTCTCAAGTCCCAAAGAGGATAACAATCCCAAAAGTCAAAATCAACATCTAGGTCAAGGAAAACCTGAAAGCAATCTAACTCAAGGTACCAAGACATAAGTGACATCTAAACCCGTAGGCAACAATGACACATAGAAAATCTACTATGTAAGTGGGAAAGTGTTATTGCATGAGCCAACTCTAAGGTTACCCAGGGAGCCTGACTAGACTTCAGCCCCCTAATGACTATATGCGGTACTAGTATCCATTTGTACTAACAAGGCATACTAACGAAGCAAGGGTGCAACCAAGCATCCTCCATACTCCCATCCTAGTCTGTACTAGCACTAGAGACATGGGTGAGGAAAAAATATGACTTATTCATTCATTTTACTCTCATTTAATGTAGTGTTAATACTTATTAAAACAACCTACAATGGGTTATCCATGTAGCCTCTTTAGGGCCCTGACTTCCATTGCAAGCCACTTCCCAACATGACATACAAACAACCTACCCTAAGCTCAGTAAAAGAAGAAGGTCTCCTATGACCATAAATCACTCATTAGTTCTTAAACAAGCGACTAGAAAAATATTGAAAACATTACTGATCAAAATCATAGGTTTCACCAATATGATCATCCTAATAGGACTTATCCAAAATCAAGTATACAAAAAAGTCAAAATCATGACATCACCTAAAAACAATAACTCATAATCACCATAGTCCTACACAAGCAACTGGGACTCAATCCAAAGATAACTAATCAAAGACTCAAAGGTTATATTAGAAAAGTCACAACATTCAGTTCAGTTCTATGCAAGAGAAACTAAAAGTAATAACAAAACATCTGATCAACTAAGCATATAGCACGCATGACACATCACCAAGGTTGGGTATAAAAAATTGTAACTAAAATAATCCATAACATCATCACAGAAAAAAACTCCCAAGCCTCTAGTAAACATCTTGATGTGGTCAAAGAACTAAGTCAACCCCGAAACCCGAAACACAAGAAAACATACAACTGACAATGTCGTTTCATAGTTTTGTTTGGTTTTGAAAACACAAAGTTTGAGTTTTCAGTAAGGTTCAAGTTTTCATTTCATTGTAAGTTTTCGACAATATAAAGTTTATAAATTTCCCCTTACAACTTAACCCATTTTCACTTTTAAATTCGATCACCCAATTACCACTAATTCACAAACCTATTTTCTTTATTAAATATTATAAAATAAAATAAATTATTATTATTAAATTATTTAAAATAATAATTATCAGATTATTAATAAAAATAATATGAGTTTATTAATAACCATAATCATTAAATAATAATATAATAACAATTTATTTAAGTTTATTAAATAACATTTAATATAATCTCATTAATTAAAATAATTTAAAACATATTAGGGTATGTGCAGGATCATGGTGTGCCAAAAATTGGAGATGTGAAAAAAATAGAGTTTGAACACATCTAAAAGCGCTTCAAAATCCGCTCTGACTTTTTTTCACCTATCCAGGTACCAAGCCTAGAAGCAAAGGCCGAGCCTTATCGGATATATGATCTAATATCGAATATCCAATTTAATATCGGATATCTGATATTATTGGATATCTGATTATATATCAGATATCCGATAATCATATGACATTATTATTATAATATTATAATAATATAAAAACATTATATTATAATAGTATAATACATTATAATATAATATTTTTATTAAATATATAATATAATATTATTATTATAATTATTATTATACTATAATATAATAATATTATTATTATAATATTATAATTTATAATATAATATTGTTATTAAATATACAATATAATATTATAATAATAATTATTATACTATAATATAATAATATAATATTTAATATTATAATATTTAATATTATAATATATAGCAATGTAATATAATAT
Source organism: Cupressus sempervirens (assembly GCA_028749045.1). Taxonomy (NCBI): domain Eukaryota; kingdom Viridiplantae; phylum Streptophyta; class Pinopsida; order Cupressales; family Cupressaceae; genus Cupressus; species Cupressus sempervirens. The sequence continues at coordinate 387,331,135 of CM053787.1, read as the reverse complement.
ATATAATATAATATAATATAATATAATATAATATAATACATTATAATAATATAATATAATAATAATATTATATTATAATAATATAATAATATAATATAATATTTCAAAGCTATATGTTATATATCTTATATATAAAATATAAGATATTCAGGTGATCGGATATCCGATTCAATATCGAATATTCGATATAATATCAGATATCCGATACCTGAAGCATTACATTTAAAAAAAAGAACAGACCCGCGGGCCCTTATTTCTCACATTTTGGGGGCTAGTATTGACGCACGACCGGATATCAATTATAAAATCGGATATCGGATATTAAGGTATGGTTTTTTTTTTAAAAAACTAATTTTTAATCTAAATTCGATAGATTTTAGCATGATTTTGTTTGTTTTAGTTGAATCTAGGGTTTTTTTGAAAAAAAAATGTTAAAATTAAAGTTTTTTTTAAATATATATTACGTTTTGCAATTCAATAGGAATGGCTGATAAGAATGATGACACTAAGGCAGGGAATAATATTCCTCGTAATCCCCCACCAAACGATCCAGTACCCCACAAAATCATCCACCAAACGATCCTCTACCCCCTCAAAACCCTCCTCGAATCAAAGATTTGATAAATGAAAATCTCACCGAGTTGAGAGGTTTGCATATAACATATAATAATGTACCTACATTGGCTCCTACGTTATCCATGTTAAACACCATAGTGGATAACATTGAAACTCTTACAAACCAACAAAATGTCACTCTTCCTTGGCGTGATCAAATGCATGAGATGTTTGATGATGGTTTGGATTATGATGAGGTTGCGGCCCTCAACATAAGTAAAGACAATTTGGCTAGCCTTTTTGTGAACTTGAAAATGGGTTTACCAGTTGACCCAAAAAAATCCAAACTATCGACTAAATGGTGCACAAATGATGCCATACGTGCAAACTTTTGGGATTGTTGGTGGATGGTCTTTGATATCCCTCCACATGGAAATTTAGACATACCATTTTATTTCCTTAGAAAATTATATGTTGAATTTGTGTTGAAACTTAAAGTGAACTATTGGAGCATGAAGCCCAACATAGGCTTAGGACTAGGAGCTCCTCAGGATAGACCCTCTTCCCAGCAGAAGAAAGCTGACACTTTTGTCCCCACCACTAATATCTCCCCTCCTCCTCAAGTGCAGCATCCAGATATTATGATAGAGGCTAGCTCTCAGACTATCAGAGCCATTCATAGGCTGAGTAGCCTAATGATATCTCAGGCTAGGTCAATCCTGCCTCCTTGTGTTGATGATGTTGGTGCTAGTTCATCATCGGCTAGCTCATCACATGTTTGTGTGCCTTACACTTGCATTACGTGCAAGAATATTTGCCTGGGTCCCATAGGTGATCTTTGTGAGTATCATTTTGTATTAGACGAGGATACACCAGACACACACGCAGAGGCTACAGACCCTGATGCAAGAGAGGAGGGGAATGCAGAGGCATGGACTCCTTCGGTGTCAGTACGTGTATATATTTTTTTGTTATGACATATGTGATTTAAAGTTAATTTTTATAATAGAGTAATTTTAATTTTTAAGCCATATTGACTTTTATATGTATGTGATCTTCATTCACGTTTAGTTGATGACCGAGGAGGAGCTCAAACAGATTGATGATGCCATGCTCTCGGGCCATTTCATTTGGCCTTGAGACATCTACGGTACATTATGTTATGTTCACATTTTTTTTTCTATTTGATATTGTAGCATATATGGTTGCTAATCTTTCTTTTATCTTGCAAGTAGCACTTGTCCCGAAGGGACAAAGTGCAGAGGGTGAGCCAACATGCATTGACAAAGGAAAGGTAATTAAGCGCTTTCTATTTGATTAAATATCGATGCATTCTTGTAAAATTTTTGTGGTAATCCCATTTAATTACATTCTTTATTGTATATAGGGCATCGCTATTGGTAATGAGCCTGTACAGATTTCACGTCGTAAACCATCAGGGATTTCCATTCGCACTGAGAGCCCCATTGTATGTATAAGTATCATTTATTTTTTATTATCCTTATCTTCATAAATAAATTCAAAACTGATTTCCGTGATATTAACAACTACTATTTTGTATCTCATAGGAGACTCCTAGTGCACATGACGTCCGACGGGAGAGTTATGTAGATTTGATGACGCGGCCACTCACTCCTAAGGAGGAGCCTACAATAGTAAGTTGTAGTTTGAATTCATGATTAAATATGTTATAAATTTAGCATGCTATGAATTATAATGTTATAGTTTAAATTGTAGATTCATCTGACAAAGATATTTGAACATAGACAGCCCAAAATCAGAGAGGTACTAGCATTGCCGAGGGCATACAAGAGGACTCCTGACTGGCGCAGGAGGTCAATGAGAGAGGTATTTATTATGAAAATTTGATATTATTAGTCTCCATTACAAAAAACATCATTATGCATTTGAGTAATTCAATGTTAGATACGTAGAATCATATAAATTTAGTAGTCTAACTTTGGGTTTTCCTTTTTTGTTTATGTAGGAGGCATCTGATCCACCTAGTGCAGCAAAGAGGCTGCATTTTGATCATCCACCAACACCCTGGGATAGTATAGTTGTTGTAGGATGCATCATAAGACATTTTGAGATGGCATATGCCACATTGTATACACAAACATTGATATTATACACATTCTGATGGCATGATCAACGACATTTTGTATATGGATCTATGTATTTTGATATATATTTGAGTACTTTGTCTATGGATACATGATCTTTGATATATATTTGTGTAAAATTTTGTCTATGGATAAATGTATTTTGATATATATTTTTGTCATTTATGTGCACAATGATATACATATTAATTTAGTATCTAGTATTGTTCAATTTATCGTGGATCATGTGTCATGCCCTAAATTTTACTAGTAAAAACACAACAAATTTTTTTTTTGTAGCTTATTAAGTCGCATAAGTAATTACATATTGTAAAACAAGGTTATCATTGAATAGGAGTTCAAGACTCATGTGGATAATGTCATCCGGTTGTAACATTTTAATCATAGGTGGTTTTCAAATAGATTGGATGACAGTCTAGTTCAAGTTAGCATCACAAGTGAAAAGAGCAAGTTCAAGATACAACACTCATAAATTAGTGAGGTAATTCATATCCTAATAAGCCTTTGATACTAATATTCTATTAAATTATGTCGGTTGTATCATATGGACTAGGTCATGATTCTAGCATGTAAGGGAAGGGGATCAGAATTACTTATTATCCTCATTACCAATGTACACACATTCATTAATCATTACAATATATATTAATGTGACAATTACTATATGGTGTGGAAGTGTAGTATATCTTAATCGATTAAACACACGTATCTAGAGAATTTAGATTTAGTACTCATCACATGAGCACCCTTAGTCAAATAAGAAAATGTACACTTATCTACCACACTATATCGGATCTAACCATTGGAAATTAGAAAAGATATGCCCCAAAGGTAACTTCGAAGTCTACATGATGGAGAAGGGGCCACTTGTATTGATAGTATCCATCATTCAACACATAGTATACACAACTTATGGAATAAAAAATTTGTTTTATGTGCCAAACGTGTATCATGTGCTTGCATCCATATCTTACTGGTTACAGGTCCTCTCGAAGATTGGACCAATACTGAGTCATTTTCTCCCTCTTTACTCTATTTAGTCATCCTTATGCATTCTATCAACATTGCTTCCTCACCAAACTAGCACTCACTACAGTTTCCTAAACACAAAAATTAATATTTCAATACATAAATTAAACTCGCTCTAACAAAAGACAATTACTAACTATCTAGCTCATCAACTACTAACTAATCTAGCTACATTTCCATGCTTTTACATTTACTATTTTAATTACTATACTATTACATTTACTTTTTACATTATTACATCTAATTATTCACCATAAGCTTACTTTCTCACTATCAATATTATTATTATCAAAGCATGTTAAGATTCAAAGTAGTTTCATAGTACGAATTAGTAAGCACATAAAATGAGAAACTCTTAGTAAGTCTAAGGGCCAATTTAGAGTACTTAACTCAATAATAATTCACGATCAGTATTTAAACACATCCTACTACATCATTGTATTGAGTGTGTCAATTTAAATTTGTTAGATGAATTGTTTATTCAAGGATTAGGTGCAAGCGTATAAATAAGGTTTGTATATAACATACCTTGTCATTCTGACATATATGTATTCATCATTTCATGCAACTAACGTAGTAAAATGTGGTGTACATGAATCATATTATCATTAATTATACATAGGGTACATAAGCTAACGAGCTACCTCTAATGACATGCCTATTGACCCTTATTACATACTAGCTAACTAATGCTTTATTCCTACTCTACATTTTCAAATTGGTATATATATTCTATCGACTTTGATATTCTACTAATATCTTCAATCGAATCCACAACATTCATTATCTAACTAACATTCCCTCAAGCCAAATATAAAATTCACTTTACATTAAATCCAACATCTACACAGGTTTGTCATGCACTCAATTCTATCTAGTAACTCTTATCTATCAATGTGCTTTATTGACTAGATAAAACTAGATTTGAGTTATTATTTTAATCCACCATCCATCCTTATCCTTGATTCTCGAATCCCATCATCCCGACAACTTACTTCATATTAACCCTATTATATCTACATCCAACTATCCTAATTTACAATCTTAACACTAATTTAATTAAACCCTTTGTACTTAACATCATGTTCAATTATATATGCATTCTCGTAAACTTATTTATTTCATTTAATTTATTTTCCTATATTGAGCTTTTCCATTACCATATGGTTTAATTTTTACATGTTTCTAAATGAGCCCCTTGATATAAACATTACCCTTAAACTAAGCTCAAATACACTAAGTGTCATTATCCTCTACTCAAGACTTGAAATGATTAAATAATTATCTGATAAAAATAAAAACAAATCTAAAGAGTGAATCTCCTATCTATCTTAAATCCTCATCATTCCCTAACTCTTACCAAGGCCACATTTCTTCCTACACGTGGTCCCCACAAGGTCCCACGTGGGTCATGTGTAGAATTTTGACTAATCCAAGCCTTAGGACATCTTTTTCCCATCCCTCCAATCAACAATCCTAATGTGAACAAGTCATATTAAATGTCAACTTGACATTCTCCTAAGTACAAATCCCTTGGGATTGCTATCCCACTTCCCCTTAATTTCAAGTTGACTACCTATCCTTGGGAACACGTGACCACTGCTACAAGGAGGGGACAACTAGTGCATAAGACAAGGATGTGACATAAACCCTTTCTCCTATGCACCCAAGTATATTAATGGGGATGAAACCCCTTTTCAAGGAGGCAAGCTCAAGGATAAAAGTTTTGACATGACATGTCAGAATGAATGTTAGATTTAAAAATACGCCTTGGGGAGTGGAGAAAACTTTTTTCATTATGATGGCTTAGGAAATGTTGGGGGCTACTCTAGAAGGGTGGTCAAGATCAATCTTGGCTTTTATTGAGTGCATGTGATATGAACATAAAATTTTCCTTCCAAATTATTGAGTGCACAACAAGATTGTAAGCAATATACTAAGTTTTAAATTTATACAATCAATGGTATCACATAACATCTATGGATTGTTATTATCAACTAGTCATTTACAATACCACAAGGAGAAAACTTTCTTTCACATTTTCAAATGATAACAATGATGTCAAAGTAAATCTGCGACTCATACCAATGCTTTCATAACAATATAAACTCCAAATGAAACATGCATATACAACCTTAGCAATTATTTCCTCTACACGTACATTAGGTAACAATGATACAATCTCCTTCCATCACAATGGGGTAACATAAGGGACTTTTCAAAATCATAAGGAACATGAACATTGAAAGATATGGACAATGAGTAGCATGAACATTGTCCAAAATGATCATTGAGAACGTGAACAAACTGGTGAATCCTCCTTCACAAATGAGGGCACAATGTCAAGTTTTCTCATCCAAATCAATCTACAAGATGATCATTCCAAGCCCTTTCCATTGCTCCCTTGGACACAAATCTGCATATGCAACACAACAAAATAACAAGGACCATGGGTGCTTTCCACCCAACCATAGGCCTCAAAGAGACCACCCCCACGCTAGGGAGCAAGGCTCAAACTAGGATACACATACAATCTTTCAATGCATAAACATTACATTTCAAACTTGAACAATTTCCCCCCAAGGCTATTTCACAATGGCTTCACAGATGGAACCATAAACATAGGGTGAAGGTGTGTTCTAAAATGGAGACTTGCCATACCAAACCATATCTACAATAAACAATTTTCATGCCCTCTCGGGGCTATCATAATTCAGAAAATTTCATGCCCTCTTGGGGCTATCATAAATCAACAATTTAATGCCCTCTCGGGCCTCCACATTTCCTCCTCCAAACCCACTACCATCAGTTGTAACTCCTCAAACTTCCTTTCTACGCCATACTTTCCTTACCACCCCCAGCAAGATATGAATGGTTATGGCATACAATGAAGCTCATACTCCAAGGTTCTCAATACATTTTTTGAACCCAACTTAAGCCCTTCACCCTGGACTTCTCTTCTCTTCCCACAAGGGTGAGTGTAAGTCCCATGCCCATAACAACACTCAAGCACAAAACAAGAAAACAAAACCAAGTAGAAATAAAACAAGTAATTTTCAAGAGCACAATACAATATCAACACCCATAATACAACAAGGAAATAGAGGAAATCCAAACCTCATACTCACAATACTCCACACAATACAACAAGATGCACAATGGTGTCACACTAATCTACATGAAATGAACACCATTCAAACACTCACATGAATGCTTCTCCAAAATGAAATGCATACTCCATTGATAAACTCCACACTTGCATATTTGCTTAACCATGCTAAAAGAAAGAAATGGAAAAGAAGCAAGTTTGAGATACCAACCTTGGTCTAAGCTAGGGAAAGGATAGTTGTAGTAGAGCTCCCCTAATCTCCCTCCAAAACCTAATTGTCTCTAAAATTAGAGAGTGGGTAGATACCCCACTAGTTTGGCCAAGACCCTCTAATAAAGCCTTCCCACTAACTTATTTTAGATAAAACACTAAGCCACTACTTCTTACAAACTTGTCTCCTCTAACAGTTCATTGATAGCCCTCATGAGCCCTGAGTTATGACCCTCAAAATATCAACCTCAAAATGCACTTAGAGCACCTTAGAGACTCCTCGATATGGGGTGGCCGCGGATGATGGATGGTCTCCTTGGCCAAAACAAGGGTGTCACTAAGGTTCACCCACCCACCCAGAGCTAATGGCACTGACAATTCAATGCCAAGATCAGTGGTTTCAAAATTACGCTATGGTGCACCTATGAACTGAGGCACACTATGAGTTTTGGCATCGAGCAAGACCGTTGTGCCGAATCCAAATGGAATGTGATCTCTTAAAAATGAGATAGGTCATTTTAGGCCTCAGTATCACCGTCCTATAGCATTTGACAGTTCATCGATAGCCCTCACAAGCTTTGAGTTATGACCCTCAAAGAATCAACCTCGAAATGCACTTAAAGCACCTTGGAGACTCCTCGATATGGCGTAGCCGCAAATGATGGATGGTCTCTGTGGTTGAAACAAGGGTGTGACTAGGGTTCGCCCGCCCATCCAAAGCTAATGGCGCTAACGATTCGATGCCAAAATCAACGGTTTCAAAGTTACGCTATGGTGCACCTATGAACTGAGGCACACTGCGAGTTTTGGCATCGAGCGAGATTGTTGTGTTGAATCCAAACGATATGTGATCTCTCAAAAATGAGATAGGTTATTTTAGGCTTCAATATCACTGTTCTATAACATTTTATAGTTCATCGATAGCCCTCACGAGCTTCGAGTTATGACCCTCGAAAGATCGACCTCAAAATGCACTTAGAGCACCTTGGAGACTCCTCGGTACGGGGTGGCCGCAAATGATGAATGGTCTTTGTGGCCAAAACAAGGGTGTGACTAGGGTTCACTTGCCCATTTGGAGCTAATGGCGCTGACGATTCGATGCCAAGATTAGCAGTTTCAAAGTTACGCTGTGGTGCACCTATGAACTGAGGCACACTGCGAGTTTTGGCATCAAGCAAGATCGTTGTGTCGAATCCAAATGAAATGTGATCTCTCAAAAATGAGATAGATTATTTTAGGCCTCAAGTATCACCTTCTTGTAGCATTTGACAGTTCATCGATAGCCCTCATGAGCTTTGAGTTATGACCCTCGAAAGATCAACCTCGAAATGCACTTAGAGCACCTTGGAGACTCCTCGGTACGAGGTGGCCGCAAATGATGGATGGTCTTTGTGGCTAGAACAAGGGTGTGACTAGGGTTCACCCGCCCATCCGAAGCTAATGGCGCTAAGAATTTGATGCCAAGATTAGCGGTTTCAAAGTTACGCTGTGGTGCACCTATGAACTGAGGCACACTGAGAGTTTTGGCATTGAGCGAGATCATTGTGCCAAATCCAAACGAAATGTGATCTCTTAAAAATGAGATAGGTTATTTTAGGCCTCAATATCACCATCTTATAGCATTTGACAGTTCATTGATAGCCCTCACGAGCTTCGAGTTATGACCCTCGAAAGATCAACCTCGAAATGCACTTAGAGCACCTTGGAGACTCCTTGGTATGGGGTGGATGCAAATGATGGATGGTCTCTGTGGCTGAAACAAGGGTGTGACTAGGGTTCACCCGCGCATCCAGAGCTAATGGCACTGATGATTCAATGCCAAGATTAGTGGTTTCAAAGTTACGCTGTGGTGCACCTATGAACTGAGGCACACTGCGAGTTTTGGCATCGAGCGAGATCGATGTGTCAAATCCAAACAGAATGTAATATCTCAAAAATGAGATAGGTTATTTTAGGCCTCAGTATCACCGTCCTATAGCATTTGACAATTCATCGATAGCCCTCACGAGCTTTGAGTTATAACCCTCGAAAGATCAACCTCAAAATGCACTTACAACACCTTGGAGACTCCTTGGTACGGGGTGGCCGCAAATGATGGATGGTCTTCGTAGTCGGAACAAGGATGTGACAAGGGTTCACCCGCCCATCTGGAGCTAATGGTTCTGATGATTCAATGCCAAGATCAACGGTTTCAAAGTTATGTTGTGGTGCACCTATGAACTAAGGCACATTGCAAGTTTTGGCATCGAGCGAGATCGTTGTGTTGAATCCAAATGGAATGTGATCTCTCAAAAATGAGATAGGTTATTTTAGGCCTCAGTATCACCGTCCTGTAGCATTTGAAAATTTATCGATAGCCCTCATGAGCTCCAAATTATGACCCTCAAAAGATCGACCTGAAAATGCACTTAGAGGACCTTGGGGACTCCTCGGTACGGGGTGGCCACGGACGATAGAGGGTCTCCGTGGTTGGAAAAAGGGTGTCACTAAGGTTTGCCCACCCACCTGGAGCTAATGGCACTGACAATTCAAATAGTTCTAGCCGTTAGGAGTTAGATTTTGAAAAGTTGTCAAGAAAATTGCAAAAGTTGCTAAGCAACTCTTTTGCAATTTTTGTGCTAAGACAAGTTTTATTGCAAATTTGATTGCAGATAGACTCTACAAACTCCTAAGGACCCTAATAATGTTCTAAACATCTAGAATTACCTTAAAAATATGGAATTTACCAAAAATTCACTTTATTGGACCAATTGATGGCCAAGGCTTATAGTTGCACCATGGGATCTTGTGTCCACTACAAATGTGGATGTTCACAGGGAGATCATTAGATCTATCCCTAGACCTTATTACATCAAGAAAAGAAAAATGATTAGGTGCTTTGCACTAGTGTTCCCTGTATTTCATAAAATGTAAACTATAGAGTTTCCTTCCAAAATGCTCATGTAGCCGTTACATTCAAGATTTGAATTTTCTAAAGCAATAAGCTAAATTTTAAGTGACTTATTGAATGTTTCAACTTATGAAATGACTTGAGATTATTATGAGACCTTATTAGGACCTATGTAATACCTCACTTACCCTATGCAAACCTAGACATTACTAAAGTTCAAATCTCATGGTCCTTTACAACTTTTCAATATGAAAGTCTTTCAAAACATTATACAATATTATGACTCTTTATGCTTACAAATGCCATGATTGGTTGCAAAATGGAAGAAATCAAGTATTCTAATTGTTCATTTGTACTTTCTAGATTTTTCTTATTTGATTAGTTTGATAAAAATAGTTTTAATAATCATAATGTCAGCTTTATGTCAAATAAGAAAAAAACCAAATTTGTAATAAGATATCTGCAAGCATGTTTCATATAGTTATAAATGTTCTTAAAATTGTCCTTATAGCCTTGTATCACATGCAAATATGATTTGCAAGAACTTGTTCAATATCTTCCTCTTATAATTCCTTACAAAGAACCTACCAAAATACAAATTAGAATGTGCAACTAATTTAACCTATCTTTTTCATTATTACAAAAACCATATACAAAAAAAAGTTCACATTTTATGTCATAATACATCATAAATCTTAGGAATTCTCCCCAATACCACACCCCCCCCCCCCCCAACTCTTCATGATGTACGTACATTTCAATATCATAAAAAAATTAGTAACTTATTGTATTAAACAAGATAATCATCAGTTCATTGAATCATTATGAAGAAAATAACATAAGAAGTAAATATACCTAGTCGAGTGTTCCAATAGGGTCCTCTCTCTGTTTTAGGGTCTCCAACAGGGCTTCATGATCGACATTAGCAATAGAAAAAAGTTCTTTTACTTTTGGTCTTCCTTGATGCTTCAACAACTTTACATTTGTTGCTATAATAAGATGCGAATATATGAGAATTATTTTGTGCTTCTGATAGTCTTCGAATGCAAGAATTATGTTCCTTCTAAGCATGTATGTCCGCAGCCATATTCTAGCGAAAACCACTAAACTAGTAGGATATGTGAATCCATCATCATCTGTGATTGGTTGTGCAAGTTTTTGTTTACCTCTTACACAACGTGCTAACCAATAATTAGATCTCTCATCATTCCCTTGTGGTGCAACCAATACAAAGACATGTCCTGGCTGAAGTAGATCTGATAGATGGTTATGCTCAATTGAACTTTCCATGTCATCATTTCTGATAGAGGATATGATAGACAATGGAGTAAGATAATGTGGAGCCCATGTTCCCACCCACTCACTTGACTCACAGTGATCCCAATCACATTGAAAATAACTAGGACAAAAGCAAGCTAGCTGTCGTGTCCAAATGGTCCATGTACTAGAATCAGAGCTCCAGAATGAATGCATTTTTTATGAGTCTCTCACTGTAGCAAAATCTAATCTATTAGTTACGGACCCTTCCTCAACCAACCAAAAGAACATGCATACCACTGAATCAAGAGTCCCCCGCTGTGATAATGCTAAACTACACCAATCAATAATGCTACTAGCATCAAGAAGCTCTGCTGCTGAAATATTTAGTTACTCCTTGACTAGAGCTCTCTTCACACATGCCCCCGCTCCATCATGTTCCCCTTTTCCATGGCCGGACTCAAAAAACTCCAAATATGAGGCACCCCTCTCTCTACGTGCATCTTACACAACCAATTAAACATGCAAGCATTCTTAAATTGACCTGTACAGTTATCTGACGAAATGATATGTCTATCCATAGCAATTGCATGCTTATGTAAGAAATCAAAATAATTCTTGAAACAATGTTGCACAAACTTGTGAGAGTGAGATCTATCATCACTCATATAAAAATGATACTCTCTAATAATCTTTCGATTATCTTCCACACTATCAGGGGCATGTCTATATGTTATGTGAACAAAAATAGCAATCTAAATAGAGTTGTAATACTAAGATTGTGTCTCATTTTGAGGTTGCAATGTGTAGTTCTCATCAAAATCAACAACTGATATAATAGTGCCAATGGGAAAAGTCTCCTTACACATTCTAAATTGTTCATCCAACCACTGAGACCTGTAACTATGTCTTGCATACTTGTAAAAATGATTTGCCTCAAAATTTGAAATAAAACTAGCCACTCTAATATCTTATCCAACCAATTCACATCTAGATCTCTCACCTCCACTCTTCAATGTGTATTTCACTGTTTCATATACCTTTTTTTCACTATTGTCTTTCCAATATATTGTTCGTACCCCTCATAGAAACATGTGTCAAACTTGGATAAGCCACCACATTCTGAACACTTCTCATTTAAGCAAGCATTTCTATAAAAGAAACAACTATCAACTCTACGACATAAAAGTTCATCTAGCAAGTCTCTTGATGATTTTGGAAGCTCACTAGCACCACAATCTTCCAACATTTCTTTACTATGCAAAGTAGAACGGATGGAGCGTAATAGTTCATAGTGTATAGAAAACTCAACACGATATTTGCAACATGTATTTCAAATTTTGAGTGGCGCACAATAAAATGGCTTCAAAGATTCAAAAGCCCTTTGTGATATATGAAGACTTGGATGACTCTCTCTAAATTGTTTGAACAACATAGTTTTACTTACCTCCAAATAGTGTTTAGGATGTCGCGTGTGGTCTCTGATGCCAATTTTCAACTTTAACACGTCTTTAGCATTGGGTGATACTCATGAGTTAGAGTGCCAAAATTGTGTAATTTCTTCCTTCACATCATCGGATAGCTTCTTATCAAAATGTGGAAGTCTCCCACCAAATGCCCATGTTTCATTTTGAAGAGAACCATTAATTTTCTCTCGTCGACTAAGTGCTCTTCTCAAAGTAGTACAATTTAGATTCAAATAAATACAAGTTTGTCTCATATATCTACCCTTTCTCAAATGATGACTTACCAAAGAGGTTGTAATAACTCTTCGAGCAACTCTGTTATCCTTATTCCTGTTATTTTTTCCAATGCTATTAAGAGCACTTAAAAGATTCTTCACAATAATGGCATTTCTTTCCAACTTTTTATTGACATGAATCTTCAATTTAGAAAGCATAGGTCTCATCTTTTGCATCTTTAATAAGTGCATGAAAAGCTGACATTGCTCTACCACTGTCTTGTTGTCAAAAAACATCTGATATAGTCTTGAAGCCCATAATCGAATGGTTCTTTCTGATTTTTTCCCTTCGAAACTAGTAATAATCATTTCATCAATTTCAATTATCCATTTTGGTGTTTTAGAACCTTCATGTCGATTATAATTAGGAGATATGTAACGTTCTTGTGCATTGTCATGTTCGACATGGTCAATTATGCAATTTGGATTATGACTTGGTAGCATTTCATCTTCAAAATTTTCATTCTCTAAATTTTCAATTTCGGCATTATCATTATCAATAGGTAAATTTTCATTCCCCAACTGTACATACTCATTATTTGAGTATATGATTTCACCTTCGATTAATTCATCGTCAACTTGACTGATATTTAGCATACCTTGTCTTTTTCTTCAGTGTTTTGTTTTGTCTCTTTCCCTATATGCTGCAATGTCTTCATTGGAAATCTTCCTTTTGCGTTTATCCTTTCGACGACTACTGCTCCCCATTGAGAAGAAAAATTCGAACACCTAAGGTTATATTTTTTATTTTTTTTTGAATTGTTAGGCCTCAAAATGCACTTTTCTGCAAAACTCGTAAAAAAAAATAGAAAAAGTGATGTCGGGTCTGCAGCGACAGGGATCTGTTGGAAACTGGTGCCGAGAAAAATTGGATATCCGATATAAAATCAGATATTCGATCTTTTCCAATGAGATTTGGAGGGAAAACAACCTTTTCTATATTAGTATTAATATTAGAATAATTATTGGAGGGAAACCAATTAATAGTATTCTTATTATTACTATAGATATAATAGTATTATTATTATTACTATAGATATAATAGTATTAATATTTAGTGTTTATTTATATTATTATTATTATGCTACAATAGTATTAATAGTATATAAATATGTCATCATTTAATGGGTCAAAGGGGGTAATAGGTCACCGTATGACCCCCTTTGACCCATATGAACGATCCTAATATGTCCCTAGGGGTCCTAGGACCCCTATGGACATATGTCATCATTTAATGGATCAAAATATGTCCCTAGGGGTCCTAGAACCCCAAAGGACATATCTCGTCATTTAATGCATCGTGGGGGGCCATAAGTCAACCTAAGGCCCCCTTTCCCACATATTAACCATTCTAATATGTCCATAGTGGTCCTAGGACCCCTAGGGACATATCTCATCATTTAATGGGTTGTGAGAGGCCATAGGTCAACCTATGACCCCCTTTTACACATATTAACCATACTAATATGTTCATAGGGGTCCTAGGACCCCTAGGGACATATCTCATCATTTAATGGGTCATGGGGGGTCATAGGTCAACCTATGACCCCCTTTCACACATATTAACCATTCTAATATGTCCCTAGGGGTCCTAGGATCCCTAGGGACATATGTAGTCATTTAATGGGTCAAAGAGGGTGACCTATGACCCCTTTTGACCCATATTAACCATTCTAATATGTCCCTAGGGGTCCAAGGACCCCTAGGGACATATGTCTTCATTTCATTGCTCAAAAGGGTTCATAGGTCACCCTATGACTCCCTTTGACCCATATGAATGATTTTAATATGTTCTTAGGGGTCCTAGGACCTTTTGGGACGTAGCTCATCATTTAATATGTCCCTAGGGGTACTAGGGACATATCTCGTCATTTAATGAGTCATGGAGGGTCATAGGTCAACCTATGACCCCCTTTCACACATATTAACCATTCTAATATGTCCCTAGGGGTCCTAAGACCCCTAGAGACATATGTCATCATTTCATGGATCAAAGGGGATCATAGGTCACCCTATGACCCCCTTTGACCCACATGAACGATTCTAATATGTCCCTAGGGGTCTTAGGACCCCTAGGGAAAAATGTCATCATTTAATGCGTCAAAGGGGGTCATAGGTCAATCTATGACCCCCTTTGACCGATATGAACGATTCTAATATGTCCTTAGGCGTCCTACGACCACTAGGGACATATCTCGTCATTTATTGTGTCGTGGGGGGCCATAGGTTGACCTATGACCTCCTTTCACACATATTAATCATTCTAATATGTCCCTAAGGATCCTAGGACCCCTAGAGACATATGTCGTCATTTAATGGGTCAAAGGGACCCTATGACCCCCTTTGACCCATATTAACATTCTAATATGTACCTAGGGGTCGTAGGACCCCTAGGGACATATGTTATCATTTCATCGATCAAAGGGGATCATAAGTCACCCTATGACCCCCTTTCACCCATATCAACAACTCTAATGTCCCTAAGGGTCCTAGGACACCTAAGGACATATGTCATCATTTAATGGGTCAAAGGCGATCATAGGTCACCCTATGACCCCCTTTGAGCCATATATACGATTCTAATATGTGCTTAGGGGTCTAAGGACCCCTAGGGACATATCTTGTCATTTAATGGGTCGTGGGGGGTCATAGGTCAACCTATGACCCCCTTTTACACATATTAAACATTCTAATATGTCCCTAGGGGTCCTAGGACCCCTAAGGACATATGTCGTCATTTAATGTGTCAAAGGGGGTCATAGGTGAACCTATGACCACCTTTGACCCATATTAACCATTCTAATATGTTCTGGACATATCTCGTCATTTAATGGGTCGTGGCCTTTGACCCATATTAACTATTCTAATATGTCCCTAGGGGTCCTAGGATCCTTAGGGACATATGTCATCATTTAATGCGTCAAAGGGGGTCATAAGTCAACCTATGACCTCCTTTGACCCATATTAACTATTCTAATATGTCCCCAGGGGTCTTAGGACCCCTCAGGACATATCTCGTCATTTAATAGGTCGTGGGGGGCCATAAGTTGACCTATGACTAGGGACATATCTCGTCATTTAATGGGTCGTGGAGGGCCATAGGTTGACCTATGATCCCCTTTCACACATATTAACCATTTTAATATGTCCCTAGGGGTCCTAGGACCCCTAGGGACATATCTCGTCATTTAATGGATCATGGGGGATCATAGGTCAACCTATGACCCACTTTAACACATATTAACCATTTTAATATGTCCCTAAGGGTCCTAGGAACCCTAGGGACATATGTCACCATTTAATGTGTCAAAGGGCATCATAGGTCACCCTATGACCCCCTTTCACCCATATTAACCATTCTAATATGTCCCTAGGGGTCTTAGGAACCCTAGGGACATATGTCATCATTTCATGGGTCAAAGGCAATCATAGGTCACTTATGACCCCCTTTGACCCATATGAACGATTCTAATATGTCCCTAGGGGTCCTAGGACCCCTAAGGACATATGTCATCATTTTATGGGTCTAAGGGGGTCATAGGTCACCCGATGACCACCTTTGACCCATATGAACGATTCTAATATGTACTTAGGGGTCCTAGGACCCCTAGGGACATAGCTCGTCATTTAATGGGTGAAATATTTTGACCCATATTAACCATTCTAATATGTTCCTAGGGGTCCTAAGACCCCTAGGGACATATTTCGTCATTTAATGGATCGTGGCCCTCTTTCACACATATTAACCATTTTAATATGTCTCTAGGGGTCCTAGGACCCCTAGGGACATATCTCATCATTTAATGGATCGTGGCCCTTTTCCATACATACTAACCATTCTAATATGTCCCTAGGGATCCTAGGACCCCTAAGGACATATATTGTCATTTAATGCATCAAAGGGGGTCATAAGTAAATCTATGACCCCCTTTGACCCATATTAACCATTTTAATATGTCCTTAGGGGTCCTAGGACCCCTAGGGACATATCTTGTCATTTAATGGGTCGTGGGGGGTCATAGGTCAACCTATGACCCCCTTTGACCCATATTAACCATTCTAATATGTCCCTACGGGTACTAGAACCCCTATGGACATATGTCGTTCTTTCATGGATCAAAGGGGGTCATAGGTCACACTATGACCCCCTTTGACATATGACCCCCTTTGACACATATGAATGATTCCAATATGTCCTTATGTATCCTAGGACCCCTAGGGACATATCTCATCATTTAATAGGTCGTGGGGGGTGACCTATGACCCCCTTAGACCCATATTAACCATTCTAATATGTCCCTAGGGGCCTTAGGACCCCTAGTGACCTATGCCATTATTTCATGGATCAAAGGAGGTCATAGGGTGACCTATGACCCCCTTTGACCCATATGAACGATTCTAATATGTTCCTAGGGGAGGGACATATCTCGTCATTTAATGGGTTGTGGGGGTCATAGGTCAACCTATGACCCCCTTTGACCCATATTAACCATTCTAATATGTCCTAAGGGGTCCTAGGACCCTTAGGGACATATGTCATCATTTAATGGGTCAAAGGGGGTCATAGGGTGACCTATGACCCCCTTTGACCTATGTCCTAAGACTCTTAGAGACATAGCTTGTCATTTATTGGGTAAAAGCCTTTGACCCTCATTAACCATTCTAATATGTCCCTAGGGGTCCTAAGACCCCTACGGACATATCTCATCATTTAATGGATCGTGACCCCCTTTCACATATATTAACCATTCTAATATGTCCCTAGGGGTCCTAGGACCCCTAAGGACATATGTCATCATTTAATGCATCAAAGGGGGTCATACATAAACTTATGACCCCCTCTGACCCATATTAACCATTTTAATATGTCCTTAGGGGTCCTAGGACCCCTAGGGACATATCTCTTCATTTAATGGGTCATGGGGGGTCATAAGTCAACCTATGACACCTTTTGACCCATATTAACTATTCTAATATGTCCCTAGGGGTCTTAGGACCCCTAGGGACATATGTCGTCATTTCATGGATGACCCATATGAACGATTCTAATATGTCCCTAGGGGTCTTAGGAGCCCTAGGGACATATCTCATCATTTAATGGGTCGTGGGGTGTCATAGGTCAACCTATGATCCCCTTTGACCCATATTAACCATTCTAATATGTCCCTACCCTAGGGACATATGTCATCATTTCATGGATCAAAGGGGGTCATAGGTCACCCTATGACTCCCTTTGACCCATATGAACGACTCTAATATGTCCCTAGGGGACCTAGGACCCCTAGGGACATATGTCGTCACTTAATGCATCAAAGGTGGTCATAGGTCACCCTATGACTCCCTTTGACCCATATATACCATTCTAATATATCTCTATGGGTCCTAGGCCCCCTAGGGACATATCTCGTCATTTAATAGGTCGTGGTGGGCCATAGGTCAACCTATGACCCCCTTTCACACATATTAACCATTCTAATATGTCTTTAGGGGCCCTATGACCCTTAGGGACACACTCGTCATTTAATGGGTCGTGGGGTGCTATAGGTCAACCTATGACCCCCTTTCACACATATTAACCATTTTAATATGTCCCTAGGGGTCCTAGGACCCCTAAGGACATATCTCATCATTTAATGGGTCGTCGGGGGTCATAGGTCAACTTATGACCCCTTTTCACACATATTAACCATTCTAATATGTCCCTAGGGTTCTTAGAACCCCTACGGACATATGTCATCATTTCATGGATCAAAGGGAGTCATAGGTCACCCTATGACACCCTTTGACCCATATGAATGATCCTAATATGTTCCTAGGGGTCCTAGGACCTCTAGGGACATATGTCATCATTTAATGTGTAAAAGTGACCTATGACCCCCTTTGACCCATATTAACCATTCTAATATATCCCTAGGGGTCCTAGAACTCCTAGGGACATATCTCATCATTTAATGGGTCGTAGGGGGCCATAGGTTGACCTCTGACCCCCTTTCACACATATTAACCAATCTAATATGTCCTTAGGGGTCCTAGGACCCCTAGGGACATATCTCATCATTTAATGGGTCGTGGGGGGCCATAGGTTGACCTATGACCCTATTTCACACATATTAATCATTCTAATATGTCCTAGGACCCCTAGGGACATATCTCATCATTTAATGGCTCGTGGGGGATCATAGGTCAACCTATGACCCCCTTTCACACATATTAACTATTCTAATATGTCCCTAGGAGTCCTTGAACCCCTAGGGACATATGTCATCATTTAATGTGTCAAAAGGGGTCATAGGTCACCCTATGACCCCCTTTCACCCATATTAACCATTCTAATATGTTCTTAGGGGTCCTAGCACCCCTAGGGACATATATTATCATTTCATGGGTCAAAGGGGGTCATAGGTCACCATATGACCCCTTTTGACCCATATGAATGATTCTAATATGTCTCTAGGGGTCCTAGGACCCCTATGGACATAGCTCCTCATTTAATGGGTCAAAGTATTTGACCCATATTAACCATTCCAATATGTCCCTAGGGGTCCTAGGACCCTTAGGGACATATCTCATCATTTAATGGATCGTGGGGGTCATAGGTCAACCTATGACCCCCTTTCACATATATTAACCATTCTAATATGTCCATAGGGGTCCTAGGACCCCTAGGGACATATGTCATTATTTAATGCATCAACCTATGACCCCCTTTGACATATGTCATCATTTAATGTGTCAAAGGGCGTCATAGGTCAACCTATGACCCCCTTTGACCCATATTAGTCATTCTTAAGATCCGTAGGGACATATCTTGTCATCTAATAGGTCGTGGTGGGTCATAGGTCAACCTATGACCCCTTTTGACCTATATTAACTAGGGGACATATGTCATCATTTCATGGATCAAAAGGGGTCATAAGTCACCCTATGACCCCATTTGACCCATACGAACGATTCTAATATGTCCCTAGGGGTCCTAGGACCCCTAAGGATATATCTGGTTATTTAATGGGTCGTGGCCTATGACCCCCTTTGACCCATATGAACAATTCTAATATGTCCCTAGGGGTCCTAGGACCCCTAGGAACATATGTCATCATTTAATGGGTCAAAGGGGGTCATAGTTCACCCTATGACCCCCTTTGACCCATATATACCACTCTAATATGTCCCTAAGTGTCCTAGGACCCCTAGGGACATATCTCATCAATTAATGGGTCGTGGGGGGCCATAGGTCAATCTATGATCCCCTTTCACACATATTAACCATTCTAATATGCCCTTAGGGGTCCCAGGACCCCTAGGGACATATCTCGTCATTTAATGGGTTGTGGGGGGCCATAGGTCAACCAATGATCCTGTTTCATACATATTAACCATTGTAATATGTTCCTAAGGGTCCTAGGACCCCTAAGGACATATCACATCATTTAATGGGTTGTGAGAGGTCATAGGTCAACCTATGACCCCCTTTCACACATATTAACCATTCTAATATGTCCTTAGGGTTTCTAGGACTCCTAGAGACATATGTCGTCATTTAATGGGTTAAACGGGGTCATAGGTCACCCTATGACCCCCTTTAACCCATATTAACCATTCTAATATGTCCTTAGGGGTCTGAGGACCCCTAGGGACATATGTCATCATTTCATGGGTCAAAGGGGGTCATAGGTCACCCTATGACCCCCTTTGACCCATATGAATGATTCTAAAATGTCCCTAGGGGTCCTAAGACCCCTAGGGACATAGCTTGTCATTTAATGGGTGAAAGGGGGTCATAGCTCACCCTATGACCCCCTTTGACCCATATTAACCATTCTAATATGTCCGTAGGGGTCCTAAGACCCCTAGGGACATATCTTATTATTTAATAGGTCGTGTGGGGTCATAGGTCAACCTATGACCCCCTTTCACACATATTAACCATTCTAATATGTCCCTAGGGGTCCTAGGACCCCTAGAGACATATGTCATCATTTCATGGATTAAAAAGGGTCATAGGTTACCCTATGAAACCCTTTGACCCATATGAATGATTCTAATATGTCCCTAGGGGTCCTAGGACCCCTAGGGACATATGTCATCATTTAATGCATCAAAGGGGGTCATAGGTCAATCTATGACCCCCTTTGACCCATATTAACCATTCTAATATGTCCCTAGGGGTCCTAGGACCCCTAGGGACATATCTCATCATTTAATGGGTCGTGGGGGACCATAGGTGGACCTATGACCCCCTTTCACACATATTAACCATTCTAATATGTCCCTAGGGGTCCTAGGACCCCTAGGGACATATCTCATCATTTAATGGGTCGTGGGGGATCATAGGTCAACCTATGACCACCTTTCACACATATTAACCATTCTAATATGTCCCTAGGGGTTCTAGGACCCCTAGGGACACATGTCATCATTTAATGGGTCAAAGGGGGTCATAGGTCACCCTATGACCCCCTTTGACCCATATTAACCATTCTAATATGTCCCTAGCGGTTTGAGGACCCCTAGGGACATATGTCTTCATTTCATGGGTTAAAGGGGGTCATAGGGCACCCTATGACCCCTTTTAACCCATATGAACGGTTCTAATATGTCCCTAGGGGTCCTATGACCCCTAGGGACATATGTCGTCATTTAATTGGTCAAAAGAGGTCATACGTCACCCTATGACCCCTTTTGACTCATATATACCATTATAATATGTCCATATCTCGTCATTTAATAGGTCGTGGAGGGTTATAGGTCATCCTATGACCGCCTTTCACATGTATTAACCATTCTAATATGTCTCTAGGGCTCCTAGGACCCCTAGAGACATATGTCATCATTTAATGCATCAAAGGGGGTTATAGGTCAACCTTTGACCCATATTAACCATTCTAATATGTCCCTAGGGGCCCTAGGACCCCCTAGGGACATATGTCATCATTTCATGGATCAAAGGGGGTCATAGGTCACCCTATGACCCCCTTTGACCCATATGAATGATTCTAACATGCACTCATGCTAAACATGAAAAACTTAACTATGTCTTTTGCTTGAAATTTAAACTATGTTGGGTCACCCATCAATAAATTCCAATGTGTCCATGATGGACGAGTAGGTTTATGCCAGGTATTGTGCTCACCAAGACATCTGAACATTTCTAACCACATCATACCAATATATCTTATGCCACATATCCCATGTTTCACTAGCCAAGTTGTCTGAACATTCTTGGCCACATCTGACCAGCGCATCTATAAGAACCTCTCTCATTTTTGGTAGAATTCAATTTATTTTCTCACCAAAATAACTTTTTAAATGTTGCAAAAAGTACCTACATTCTATTATGTTCATTGTTGGCGTAAAGGGGTGCCACCATATCCAAATAATTAGTTTCAAATAAAAAAGGTCTTGTTTCATCTAAAAAATTGAACAATAGACCATATTGTATTGACACATCTTCATCAGTGTCAAAAGTGAAAAAACCATATACAAACATTCTATCTGAGGGTATGAGATTATGTTATGACCATTTACAATAAACTCTCTCAAATTTTGGAGAATATAGTCAATTTTCAAGACAACAATTTTTAAAATATTACAAATACATCAACTTCACTCAACAATAAGTTGCAATATATCATAAACTTTCATTTTAGTGGTCATGGATACATTCACATATCTTAGTTTTTGTTAGGTATGTGCCTGTTTCAATCATCAAAACATCTAAACATTCCCAATGTTATTTATGGATGCATCCTCTTAAGTGCCAAAAGTGTAAAAACCATCAAATTTTGATGGAGTATTTCTTAGAATCTTTACCACATGAATGTTCAATCTAAGTCAATGGGGACTTGTTATGTCTATCTACAATAACCTCTCCCATTTTCAAATACTTTATTGTATTTTTACACAATGAAAACTTCTCAATTGTTGCAAAAAGCATCAACTTTTCTTAGCAAAAACTTGGTTATAGCATAACATTCATTTTTTCTTGTCATGGAGATGAACCCTTGGTGTCAACATGTCCATGTAGTAAATTTTTTTGCTGCCCCTATTTCCCTGACTAATTCATATGAACATTCCTAGCCATATTGTACCATTGCATTCTCTTATGTGTCAAAAGTGAAAAAAATTCAAACTTTGATGGAATGTTTCTCATAATATATGACACATACAAACATTATGTTTGAGGAAATGAGGTTTCTATCTAAAATAACCTTTCTCAACCATCAAAGATTTCAGTCCATTTTCTTGTAGTGATAACTTTTCAAATGTTGGAAAAAATGTCAACCTAATTACCAAAATGTTGCAATATAGGATATTTTTCATTGTGCTCATCATGGGCATGAACGATTAGCCAACATGTTTGAGTAAGCTAGTTTATGCTAGGAATGCCCCATTTTACTCGCCAAGTCATTTGAATGTTCCAAGCCATGTCATATTGAAAGTGCAAAAATTGTTAAAGCTTGATAGGGTAATTCTCAATATCTATAGCACATATGAACATTCTATCCAAAAATATTATTCATGTTATGAACCTCTATAATAACCTTTCTCAACTTCGAAAGAGTCCAATCCATTTTCTTATGGAAAACATGTTTCTGCTACCTAAAACTATCAAATGTGTGTGATGTGAAGTTTCATGGCATCGTAACTTTTGTTTATATTCATATTAGGCTTTAAAATTTACAACAATATATCAAAGTATGCATTTATGTGTAACGCCCCGCCAGGGAACCCAAAAGAAATTAACCAAAAGTTTCACTAAGTTTGCCAAACATTTTTTTTGAAAGATAATAATTTAACATCAACATAAATAATATAGCAAAATTAGTAACATACACATAAGTACATACCATAAAATAGATTACAATTCTTAAGGGTCCCATGAAATTGAATCACATTTAAATTTAATTAATACTAAAACCAATATATAACACATCCACATTAAAGAATAACTAAAGTACGAATCTATTTAAATAATATACAATTATCTCGAATGCCACTTGGCAATAATCAGAATGCACAATCATCCACTGTATAGGTCACAATGTATGAAAGGTTGAAAGAATATACATCATAAAATAGATTACATCATCTCTTAATATCCATGGAATAAAATACAATACAATAGGTATAACCATCCATCATAATACACAGAAATAGAATGAAAGGAAATGCAAAATAGGGAACTCCAACCATGACATCGAACTAACAGATCTCAAAGGTAAAAGTAAAAAGCACTACCACCCGACCTCATGGTAACCCACAAAGGGTCCACTTCCACCGCGCTAGGGAGACAATCTCAAGTCCCAAAGAGGATAACAATCCCAAAAGTCAAAATCAACATCTAGGTCAAGGAAAACCTGAAAGTAATCTAACTCAAGGTACCAAGACACAAGTGACATCTAAACCCAGAGGCAACAATGACACGTAGGAAATCTACTATTTAAGTGGGAAAGTGTCATTGCATGAGCCAACTCTAAGGTTACCCAAGTAGCTTGATTGGACTTCAACCCCCTAGTGATTCTATGCAGCACTAGTATCCTTTCATACTAACAAGGCATACTAACGAAGCAAGGTCACAACCAAGCATCCTCCATACTCCCATCCTAGCCTATAATAGCACTAGAGGCATGGGTGAGGGAAAAAATGACTTATTCATTCATTTTACTCTCATTTAATGTAGTGTTAATACTTATTAAAACAACCTACAATGGGTTACCCATGTAGTCTCTTTAGGGCCTCGACCTCCATTGCAAGCCACTTCCCAACATGACATACAAACAACCTAGCCTAAGCTTAGTAAATGAAGAAGGTCTCATATGACCATAAATCACTCATCAGTTCTTAAACAAGCAACTAGAAAAATATTGAAAACATTACTGATCAAAATCATAGGTTTCACCAATACGATCATCCTAATAGGACTGATCCAAAATCAAGTATACGAAAAACTAAAATCATGGCATCACCTAAAAAAAAAAACTCATAATCACCACAGTCCTACACAAGCAACTGGGAATCAATCCAAAGATAACTAATCGAATACTCAAATGTTATATTAGAAAAGTCACACCATTCACTTCAGTTCTATGCAAGAGAAATTGAGAGTAATAACAAAACATCTTATCAACTAAGCATAGAGCATGCATGACACATCACCATTGTTGGGTATAAGAGATTGTAACCAAAATAATACATAATATCATCACAAAACAAAACTCCCAAGCCTCTGGTAAGCATCTTGATTTGGTCAAAGAACTAAGTCAACCCCGAAACTCGACACACAAGAAAACATACAACTGACAGTGTCTTTTCATAGTTTTGTTTGGTTTTGAAAATACATAGATTGAGTTTCTAGTAAGGTTCAAGTTTTCATTTCATTGTAAGTTTTCAACAATATAAAGTTTATAAATTTCCCCTTACAACTTAACCCATTTTCACTTCTAAATTCGATCACCCAATTACCACTAATTAACAAACGTATTTTCTTTATTAAATATTATAAAATAAAATAAATTATTATTATTAAATTATTTAAATAATAATTATCAAATTATTAATAAAAATAATACGAGTTTATTAATAACCATAATCATTAAATAATAATATAATAACAATTTATTTAAGTTTATTAAATAAAATTTAATATAATCTCATTAATTAAAATAATTAAAAACATATTAGTTAAACTAAATAACAAAAACTAAATTTAATAATATTTACAAATTAATAATAAACATTTAATAAAATTTATTAAAAAACAATAATAATAAAAAAAATAATTAAAAAACAAGGGACACATTTTTTAAGGCTCGTCAGCCTGCAACACCAAGGTTCTCGCAACAACGTGCTACGATCAAAACTGGGTACGGTTGCATCAACAAAATGTACCTGCTATTGTCGCAACACTGCTGTTGGCAACGCCACTGAGGGTAAGAGGGAGGTAGAAGAAGGATGGTGGGTGGGGGGTTGGTGTCCCCACCTACCAACTCATACTAAATTGTTTTTTTTTTAATAAATGTTTTATATAAATAAAATACAACATCGCAAATGCCCTCCCCCCAAAGAAATTTCCAAATTTTTATTTTTATTATTTTTCTTTTTGATCTGATAGGGAAAACCCCGTAGCCATTCAAAATTTGCATTTTACAAATCGATTTCTTTCCCAAATCCTACCTAATTAAAAAATATCATTCTATTAACAAAATAAGGGTTCCAATTCACAATTTCTCAAATATAGACAATTTCAAAAACAAAGAACAATAATAAACTACGACAAGGGTTTCAAAAAATTAATTTGTTCACAAACGAAATCAAGAACAGAACCCAATAAATTACAACACAATGATATCAATCAAAATATAAAAATTCTGAGAATGGATTTATCCAAGCACAAAGAAGACAAGAAATTGAAGAATGAAAATCCATTGCACATATTGACCACGAGATGCTACCTGAATTTGATGGTAATCTGACAACACACGACACGCAAGTATTTCCCTTTCTTTCTAAAAACCTCCTCAAAAAATGCTCCTCCAAAACCTCGTTATTGGAAAATGAAATTTAGATCCCTAATAAAGAGTTTTTTCCTAATTTTAGGGCTTCGATTATATAATCACATGAGAAGACTCGTTGATCTTTATCTTTTATTTTATTATATTTTAATATCCATACACAACCTTTTTCCTTTTAATTAAAATATCTCTATTAATGAGTTTTCTTTCTCTGTTTAATTAATTCTTGAGACGTTTTTGATAAAATTATTTATTAATTTAAGTAATAATAATATTTAGCAATTAGTTAAAAATGAACTCCTAAATATGTTATTATTAAAATAAATAAATATTATTACACCCAAAATTAGACTTTAACTATATCTTTAAATTTAATTCTTTTATTTAATTAATTTCTCAATTAATTAAATATAATTAAATATCAAATTTTCTTAACAAAATTTCCATTTAAATTAAATCATTAATTATTCTATTAAATCGATTTAATTTATAATAGAAAATCACCAAAGACCCACAAGACTAAAAAGAAAACCCATAATAAAGTTCACAAAACTAGATCAAACTCCAAGGTTATAATCACAAATTTATGTCACTTGACGAATTCGAAAGGTAAACAACTTAGGTACTTGTCCTACTTTCTAGGACAATTGGGTTAAGGATATGATTTAGACTTAAGAGTTATCTCCCCTCTCTTACCATTGAGATACTGCGATAGGGTATGCTCATCTGGCAATTCAAGGAAGTTGGTACCTAGTACCTGCAATCTGCATAAAATCCATGCATGTACATATACATATATTCTAAACTAAACATGCAATGACAGGAAGTAGTGCATCGTGTAGATCTCGACTAGTAGGTGACTATGACTCCCTCCCTCAACTATATCAAAAACATCATACATAAAATAAAACATACAGGTACACCATACACATGCAAGTATGAGGTAAGTATCCATAGAAAACACATATAAATAATTCATCTAACTATCATCATGAAATAACTGGAATCACTATATACAATCATCATCGAAAAATAATCATGCATACATGAAATAACTAGTACCGAAGTAACTCATCATATAATCAACTAAGTATGAAATAATATCCAATAATATGGAAAACAAATATCATTGATCATCAAACATAAACATAAAGCTAGCCTAAAAGAGTACGACAATAAAATGGAAAAGCAAATTAGGGGTAGGTGTTACATTATGTATTGGAAAAGTCATATTTTGCACTCCTCTCTATCAAATATCTTACATTACATTGTTACACAATTTTCTATTAAGTTCCTTAAGTGTAAAGTTACCAAGTTTTGACAAGCTTTATCTTAGAGAGAATAGCACATATGCACATTTTTTTTGAAGCTAAAACATTGTGTGAGAAACGTCTAGAACATCTCTTAGTTTTTTAAATACTTGATACTATATGGCCACAAAAATTTTGTTTACTACCCCAAAAATTATCAAATGTACATGAAATGTGAAGTTGCAAGGTAGTCTAACTTTCATTTTTCTTATCTTACCCTTGAATTGCTAGTAAAAATATGTCATGGTGGGCATGATCATGTTAGGAATAGTCATATTTTACTCCCCATCTATCCTAAACATTTCATTCTACACTATAATGGTGCTTACATTAAGTCTTTGCAAGTGAAAAAAATCTTCT